>QLNU02003225.1:89244905-89258866 GCA_006491805.2 Dysdera silvatica | reverse complement strand
TTGTTTTTGTATTTTGTCTTTCACAGATTCCGAATGTGTTGATCGGAAGTTCGAGGAGAATCAATCGACGCTTCCAGTCTCAGGAAATCATTTTCGAGGGCCGTATTCATCCAGAGCAGATCCCCGCTCATAATGTGGGAAACACTATTGGAACGGCCTTGGAGTTTCCCCCTCTGTTTCTAGCCGCTTTACTAACAGCAGCTACGGTTGGTTTGGATGATCACGATCTGATAAGGAATGTTTTCTCCCGCTTCTATTTCGTTTTTTATATTTTCATTCATGTTGACGTTTTTTTCGGGTTTATGCACATTAACGTTTTTTTTCTCTCTTTTGCAGATTCTACTTCTATTCAGAATATCTGGACCACCCTACCTCGACCTGTCTGCAGCGAATATGTGATGTGGGTGTAGATCTGCTGATGAATACCATTACGAAAATTCTTCGAGTAAGTCCCATGTCTTTCAGGATCTGTCATATACCTATCTTTTATTTGTCTTCGTTTTTTTACAGATGCTAGTCGTCGTTCTCGAGGGAAATTTCCTGGTTTGTTTTACCCCGAGCGTCTGTTAACCATCCCCAAAACCTGCATCTCCTGTCATTGTACCTGTCGGTCAGCCGATCGTTTCGATCAGCATCGGGATCTAGGCAAAAAGAAATCGTATTATCAACGATATTACCAATGCCCCTCATGCCATAGGTTTCTACAGTCTAAAATCCGCCCTACTCATCTCCATCAATGCGGCGAGACGATTGTAATTTTTGTAAATCTTTTTTCACCAGGGAGCAGCATCTGTGCTACCTTCAGGTCCTCACCCCCCCACACACCCTCCAAAAAACTCATGTTTTTCGATTTCGAGAAGAATCAGTCCTCATGTCAAACTTAGTAAATTTTTGCATGGCCATGAGTTTGTTTTTAAAGGTTATGATGCTTCCGAGCAGTTCTGCCGATTTCTTTTCACCCCCCAACATAAAAATTTCAGCGTTCTCGCCCACAATCTCAAGGGCTTTGACGGAATGTTCGTCTTAGAATACCTTTTAAGACAGGGCTTCCGTCCTAAAGTCATCCCCAAAGGGTCAAAGCTCATAAACATATCACCCTCTCTTCCTTACAGATCCGTCCTATCGATTCATTCGATTTCGTTCCCATATCTCTGGCTAAGCTGCCCAAGACCTTTGGCATCGATGAGCTAGCCAAAGGTTACTTCCCCCATCTGTTTAATACCAAAGACAACACGTCTTACATAGGTTCCTACCCTCCTCCCGAAGCCTGCAGCCCGGACTCGATGTCATCGGCTGACCGAACCAAGTTCTTGTCATGGTACGATGATCAAAAATACCATGTTTGATTTTTCAACAGAGATGCTAAAGTATGGTCAGTACGTGTCTTTTCTCCCCCTTTTATGGATCAGAAATTTTTTATTTTGCTTATGTTTTCTAGATCTGACGTGGACATCTTGCGAAAATGCTGCCTGAGGTTCCGCACCGACTACCTAGCTGTCACAGAGGTGGATCCATTCCAGCATGTAACCATCGCCGCAGCGTGCATGAGCACGTACCGAACTAGGTTTATGCAGGCGAACACAGTAGGAATGGCCCCCATCTCTGGATATGTAAACAGGGCCCGGCATAGTTTGGCATCGGTCCAGTGTCTGGGTTGGTTGAGTCAAAGGGAGGATATTGCCATACAACACGCCAGGAATGGTCGGGGCAGAAGAAAATCGCAGGATTGCCTGTAAACGTATTTTGCCCGGGACAAACACAGTGTACCAGTTTCAAGGTGTGCATTCTTCAGATGGGGAATGTTTGATTTTTTTTGAAAATGTTGTTTTAGGGAGTGGAAGATCATTATTTTTTTCTTTTTTCTTCTTATATAGGCTGTTTCTATCACGCCTGTGAAACTTGTTATACGGACCAAAGTATTAGGCATCCTGTGATTAGACTCTTATGGAAAGTACGCAAGCGTGCGGTCGAGACGGAAAAGATGCTGCGATCTCAGGGGTTCGGCTACGTAAAAATCTGGGAACATGAGTTCAACACAATGAAAAACAAGGATGAACAGTTGAAGGACTTCATATCATCGCATATATCTGTGGATCGTCTCGTTCCACGAGATTTTCCTTTCTTTCCCTTTCTACGGAGGTAGGACCAACCGTACCCGCCTCTTTTACAAAGGCAAAGTACACTACTACGGCTACATGAGCCTATATCCTTACGTCAATAAACGATGCCTATATGACTAGATATATACTATTTATATCTGTGTAAGTATCTGCATGAATGTATTTGTTTTTCTTCCAGCTATTCCATAGGTCATCCTCAGATCATAACCGAAAATTTCAAATCCCTGGAGACTTATTTCGGAATCGTCATATGCACTATCCTTCCTTCCCGCCGACACTTTCTACCAGTCCTACCCTACAGATCAAAGAACAAGCTACTGTTCCCCCTATGCTGGACCTATGCGGACCTCAGACAGAAAGATCCCTACAATCATACCGACTCTCAGTGAGCTCTCTGTGGAACATGGGTGACAGAGGAAGTTAAACTTGCCCTGAGGAGAGGATATGAAATCCTAGAAACCTATGAAGTATGTAATCTTTTCTGTAGGTGGGTGAGGAGAAGGAGGAGGAGGGTATATGTTTCTTGTTATTCATGTTTTACCCTTTTGTCTTCCCAGATCTACCATTTCGAGAATACGCGCGAGGGTTTGTTCGCAGCCTATGTAGACACCTTCCTCAAGATCAAACAGGAGGCAAGCGGATGGCTCTCGGGGTGTAACACAGAGGAGGACAAAAAGCCCTCATCCAAAGGCATAAAGATGCGAAGGGGATCACCCTGGATCTGGCAAGCATAGCGGCAAACTCCGGACGACGGCTCGTATCCAAGCTCTGTTTGAACAGATACCCATTCTTATGTGATAAAATGTGTGGTTTTTTCCTAACATTTTCTTTTCAGACACCCCTACTACAGAGTTACTACTACTTGTATTTTTTAGTTTCTGGGGCAAGTGGGGTATGCTGAAAAACAAGTCCCAGGTATCCTACGTCACTGATTTGCCGGAGCTGGTGAAACTTTTAGGAGACCACTCCGTCAAATTATATATGTGTATGTTCGCCTGTTTTCTTTTTTCCGTAGGTCAGTGACGTATATTTGCCCTCAGAAAAGGTGACAGCCGTTCGTTGGAGCAAGGCCGCTGAGTTTGCCCCCCAGACGGAAGACAAGACCAACATCTTTTTAGCCTCCTTTACAATGTGCTGGGCACACTTGAAGCTATACGGTGACCTGGACCGTTTTGTGCTTAAAGTCCTATATTTTGATACAGACAGGAATTTACCGTTGCTCTTGTGTGTGTGTGTGTGTATGGGTGTGTGTGTAACTAAGGTTAGAATTTCCTAATGCTCTTGAGTTTCACTCTTTTATTTACAGCATCATCTTCGCCAGTAATGGGGTAGACGAAACCGTGACATAGGATTTTTCTGTAAAAATTTACAGACGAATTGGCTGGACATGTCATCACCATATTCGTCCCTGGTATTTTTATATCTATATTTTTAGTTCTATAATTACATATATGTATAGCTCCATTTATTTTCATATTTATATCGGTATTATTATATACATATACTCATAAATAACAGGGGCCCACCCAAGCGTGGGTCCCTCCATGGTTTTTTATTTCCAATATTGTATGCCTTATCTTAGGAGGCACAAATAACTATGCCTTCGAGACAGATGGCGGGGACAAAACCTGCAAGATTCGTGGCTTCAGCTTCAGCTTTAATTACGGGACCAGCCAGCTTCTAAGCATGGAATCGGTAAAGTCTTGAGTCCTCACTCATTGGCACCGTATAATACATGCACCATTACCTTTTAATGCACACACACATGCGTTTTATAAGGGAAGAAGCCCCGTCAATTTCATGATTGAGGTAGAATGCCACTACATAAAACTGAGTGTTTAAGCATTTTCGATTATAAAGTCAAGTGGGTAGTCTTGCCGTTAATAATAGAATCAGTTACAATTCTGTCGGAATGTAAAGCGTGAAAAACTTCACATATCCAAATTTGAAAATTAAAACCCTGGATTATGATTCAGACCAGTGGCCTATGCAAGGAGGTTGATGGAGGGGGGTCATAATTTTCCATTGCAGTGCAATTCTATATATTTATATATGAATATATGGAGCCGTATCTAGGTAACTCCCATGTTAAATCTGTAGCCCCACTTTATGAAATTTCTGCTTACGCATACATTTCAGATATTGATCTGTAAATATTTTCTAAGTCTCAACCAAATCGATGAGATCATTGTCAAGTAATTTCCTTGTAAATTAATGCAAGCCGGTATGGTGTGTTTGTAAAAATTCTTAACATTTGGATTATTGATATAAATGAGGAAATTTGATGACCGAGAAATTCTAATCTTTCTGTCGGTTGGGCAAGCATATAGTTAATATTTCGATAACGTTAATAATGAAATCATTTTTGCATTCATAATACCCTAAAGCTATTTCGACAACTTCAATGAGACATGTAGACTGTGAACCACATTCACTGCTTTAAATTAAAGACTAGGATGTTCCAATATACAAAAACGAGGGAAAGCTTTATTAACGAACGTCCTTGTCAGCGGACACATGGGTGTTACTTATTTGATAATAATTTTCGGCACCCAAGTGTAAGTTAAGCTTAGCTAAAGCTTTTTTTTTTCTTTTTTTTCTTTTGTTTTAGAAGAAGAAGAGACGCTGTCCCCATCATGGAGGCGTCTCATCCACAGTAGTATCTCTCTTTTTCTCTTAAAACTAAAAAGCTCTAGCTTGAGCTACTTATATGTGTGCCGAAAATTATTGTATAATAAATTTTCCCACGAAAAAACCCGCCCCGGTGGCTTTATGTGTTGACCATTATTTGGCAATTGTGTTATCCCTGAGCAGGGTAATAATATCTTACATCGTTACTTGTTTTTTTTATAATACACTGAAGAACGTTCTAAGAGACCAAAAATTCAGGAAAGGGAAACAGTAAATTTATTTCTATTAGTTTTTATCCATATATATATAGGCACGCGTACGATTTTAAAATGGGATGTTTTAAAATGAATGGGGCGTGATTTTGATAGGACTAACATGTTTTTATAAAGAATTTTTATTTAAAGATAATAACATCGTTCAAATAAAAAACTTAAACCACAAAATTTCCTTCTTGTGTATAGTCTCGATGTCAACCCTTTTGAAAATGTTAAAATATATTGCTTAAAAGATGTTTTGAAAATTTCTTTTCTCGCAGTCAAAAGATGAAAATTTTTGCCGCGTATTATTTTTCTCTTTAAATTAAATTCTTTTAAATATTTATCCAAAAAGTTTGAGCCAAATAGAAACATTTATAAACAACTAGTATGATTTCTCATTTCCAGAAACCTTTCCCTTCTGTAATGCGTAAAGCAATTTTCAACTCTACATGTTCCTCCTGATTGGAGCTAACAGCAATTCCTTTCATGAGTCTTCACGAGTTTTTAGAATTTTGTTTTCAAGGGTCAATATTTATTTCTTTTCATATTTTTTGATATGTCCGATAATATGTCATATATATGATAAAATATATATATTTGAGGAATTTTCTGTTAGTTTACTTTTTGCAAATATAGATATATTGAGCTTTAATGTTCAGTAGTTTATCACCTTTGCTTTCGTAAACAAGCCGTTTTAGCATTAGTATTCACGCGTGTTCTTTCAGTCTCATGTATAGTTTGCGTCATCTACTTCGTTACGTCAAAATAAACAGCGTATTTAGTTTAGTACCATATTAGCTAGTATCGTTTTTTTATGTATCTAATCGAAACTATTGGCAAGAAACTGTTTTCTGTAGTAAGTGTTTTCTAAGTGCTGTTTGCTTTAATACGTGATTGCTAGGTATTGTTTGCTTTGGTAAGTGTTTGCTTTAATAAGTGTCCGTGAGGTGGTGTTTTTCTATGTTCGATTTCTAGTGTTATCGATTTTTCTTACCTTATGTGCCTTTAGAGTTTTCTTCCAATAAGTTTTGAATTTCCTAGTATCCTCTCCATGAGCGTATATATTTTTTCCTCTACAAACTAACTTATTTTTGTCATTTTCATCTACTGCTTCTTTTTTTGAATTAAATGCCTTACATTTCCGATATGTTTTTATTTTTTTAAGCGTATCGTTTTTGAACTATTATTAACAATTAATGAAATTAATTAACTAATATGTAAATCGACATAATTCTACGTAGCATACATTAAAAATTAGTAAAAACGTTACGGAGCTCCGTTTTACGTTGGGTGGAGTGTACCATAGCGCATTAGCCAAGCTCCACCCAACATCAAAACAACGATTCATCGCATCATTGCTTACATTTGATGCATTTTAGTTAACTATATGCAATTAATTTAATGTATTTAAGTTAACTATATGCAATTAATTTAATGCATTTAAGTTAATTCTATACAATTAATTTAATGCATTTTAGTTAACTATATGCAATTAATTTAATGTATTTAAGTTAACTATATGCAATTAATTTAATGCATTTAAGTTAATTCTATACAATTAATTTAATGCATTTAAGTTAACAACATGCAATTAATCTAATGCATTTAAGTTAAAAACATGCAATTAATTTAATGCATTTAAGTTAACAATATACAATTATTTAATGCATTCTATACAATTATTTCATGCATTCAATACATTTTAATTAGCACTTGCAGCAGCAGTAATGGACCTAGGAATTTATTTTAGGACTTCGCTTAATCTGAGTAATTAATGCGTATATTTGTTCCTTGCATGCAAAATGCATCAGTTTCTACAAAAGCATACCATATTCAATATCAAAACTATAATATTTTTAAGAATGTTCGTGATATCGTTCGCAATACATCATTAAATTGAATATTTATTCAGCCTTTTGAGTATATAAACGTACGTCTTTTAAGGACATGTTTTAAAATAACTTTGTGAATAATTCCGTCCGTTTAACTTCTTGGTTATTATTTTTAAAACGTAAAACAGACGCAAGTGGAGCAAAATTAAGGATGTGGATTGATAAATGAGTTGGTGAATAAATGACCAAGACTTGGCGAAAGCAAACCGAAGAAAAGTGTGCTGGTTGATGTCAAAGTGCCAATGGACAACCAGCTTGTTGGCGATAAAATTAATTATTCTATGGAGTTTATTCACCTTCTTTATGGCGAGGGTAATTGTTTGGAAGGATAAAGTAAAATAAATTGCTATTGTACTTTCATTATTAATCTGACTCTTCTGTTCACATGAAAGGTTATGATGATTAATAATATTTAATTATATACATATTGTGTATATATATATATAACATAAACTACTTTTCATTTTCCTTCCTTCATTCTTTAGTTTTTTCTCTATTTTTATTTTTTATTTCCCCTTATTTGTGTTGTTTATTCCCTTTCTTTGTGAAAAATAGTCTTAATTGTAAAATATGTGTAATTATGAGGCTTTTTAAGAAAATACTTTTTAAAATATATGTGAAATTTATTTATCAAACAGAATCATTTTTATTTGTCTCAAACGAAATTCATCAACATAGTTTTCATGTACTAATATAATAATAATATTCGTTTCAGGCCATATGTTGGGCTTACATATCACAATTATTCATTGCATAATTACATCTATTTAAATGTGATTAACATCATGTATATATTAATCCAGTGGGAACATAATTAACTTTAATTTATTTAACATTATACATAACATGCAAGTAATAATTCTATACGTTACATTTTCTGTTTAAAATTATCATTTAATTTAATTACTAGTAACGTAACTTAATCTGGATCTCAAACAGGTCCAGAATAAATACAATCGGGTGTATAATCAATCTCCAAATCCCAAACACACTCATCTTGGATGTTTTTGCCTTTGTGCAAAATAATGCCCTTCCTCTGTCCCCTTCCTTTCTTTCTTTTCTTATGTTGTTGAATTAAAATGAAATTAGCTTATAAAGGATATGTAGGAACATTTAAAGTCGGTTAGTTGGTTATAGTGCTACGGCACAAAGGCAACAATGTTCTTTCTGTACCAAGCAAGGTGCGACAATACATACGGTTTTAATATCAAAATAAATTAAAACTACGAGGGTAAAAATACATTAAATAAACAATGAAATGGAATGATGTAATAAAATCAAATGAAATTGAGAAAGCCAATATTAAATAAAAAATTAAAAACGATTTCATGATCAAAAGAGTCACATAAAATGTCATGAAGGGTAAAATTATTTTGGTTAAAAGATGATGTACATTGCTGGTTAAAATTTATGCAAATTGTTAAAATATGTAAAATGTTCAATGGATCACCACATGTGGCACACATCGGGCCGTCTTTTAAGAGATATCGGGGGCGTCTTTTAAGAGACGTCGGGGCGTATCTTTAAGAGATATTGACGGGAGAAGTGTGTGTGGCCGATGCGAAGTTTAACCGGAGCAACCTCTTTTCGACGATCACTCCTGTAGCTAGTTTGCCACGTTTCGATTTGTGGTTTGATGAGGTGCAGTTCATTAAAAAATTACTCTTTCCACTTCAACTGTCATTTTTAGTATGGAAATTGAAGAGTTTACTGACGAGCGATTCATCTGATTTTAAAAATGATAGCAGAAAGTAACGTTACTGCATAGAACAAACATGGTGAGAAACAACGAATTAAACATATAATAATACTGGACTTCTTAGAGTTATTAAAAATGTCATATAATGTATTCGGAATTTTGAAAGCACCGTTAATAATTTTACAACAACAAAATAAACACAGATGGTGGAGTAAATATAGATTTGATAGAAACTAATCTTTCTTAAATCTGTATTATTTCAGAAGCTTCAATTTTTTACGTACGCAGAATAACTCTTTTCGAAAACATTATTTTTTGAACAAATTTCAATACCAAAAAAATGTAATTTTAAAATTGTGAAAGCCACTAAATTTTAAGCATATAATCTTAATATTACCTTTTAATTATTGTACTTATACAGTGATATCCTAGAGTTAAACAGCAAGCGGGTCTCGAATCGCCCTGTAACCGAATCGATAAAATCATTCATCAACTGAATCGATATACCATTCTATACTAAATCGGCGTGATCGCTTTCATGTGATTAATACGTTCCCATTTCAGATAATTTTCCTTGTATTCATTACGAATTGAATAAAAACACGAGGAAAAAACAATTTAATTAAAAAGTTTAATTTATTCTACGGAAACTTTCACAGCGGATTTTTAACTGTAAATGATATTTGAGTTCAGAACTGGTAATAAAATTATTAAATGAGTATAAATACTTAAATATTTAAATTTAATTAATAATTTTGTAGCACCTTTCTGAATTCCTAAATTTTTTACCATCCCATTTATTATTGGACAACGAAAAAAAAGTTTCTCGTGTCTTCGTCAACCTCAAAAAATTAGTTTAAGCTCGTTGCGCATGATGTTCTGTTTAATTAAAACTTTTTCACTCGTATTTAATCTTCGTGCCCCATTTCAGGTAAGATTTTAATTTTAACAAATCAGCCTATGATGCTTTCTTGCTGTACTTGAATCTAATATTTCCTAATCTTTTATCTCAATAAAAATTCGGTCTTTATCCTTAATAATATTCATAATATACAGTTCTAGATTACAACTTATAATGATGAGCAGAGCGCAGCATATCATGATCATAGTGATATAAAGCATAAGGGTATACTCAATGTGGAGCTTCTAAGAGGCCCATGTGAGGAGGCGTTAAAAGAAAGTATGTCTTGACATCCAATGAAGGGGAGCTTCAGCCCTAACACCAGTGCTACACATAGAAACCTTCCATCGTTTCTTTATTAGAAATTACCCTGTTTAATGTACTCTGTATTAACCCCTAA
The DNA here is from genome assembly GCA_006491805.2 of Dysdera silvatica. NCBI lineage: Eukaryota > Metazoa > Arthropoda > Arachnida > Araneae > Dysderidae > Dysdera > Dysdera silvatica. Next base: position 89,248,966 of record QLNU02003225.1, on the reverse strand, counting down.
TGTTATCCTGTTGCCTTAAAGATTGCGGCGAAACCTAAACATCTCTGTCCTCGGGCTCCCTATTTTCCAACTATAAAAGAAGGACATTATGTTCAATAATACCCTCCAGAATCCGTTTTCACTGTCAGTGTATTTTTTTGTTTAACTACTAATTTCGCTGTCGTGTTATTTTTTTATATTTTAAGAGAAAGTTTAACAGAGGGAGTAGTATATAGACGGAACTGAGTTGCCATAATAACATTTAGCGGTGTCTGGAGAGGGCACAAACGAAAACGAATTGAATATAAGCAAGCATTTAACACAAAGAAGTCCAACACAGCTTCCAAGAATTTCCCTGTATTTTCCTACGAACAGTCTCGGCGAATACAATACGTTCACCCCCCACACATAGATAAACTGTTTATATTGATTGTATGTTGCCATCTTTCAATCTTGGAAACTCCTAAAACATTGAATATCTTTTCCTTTTATCAAGTCATGGTCAATTCATTAGTGTATATGTATAAGCAATGTTCTTCAATATCAGTGCGAAGACAAAAATAGTGATACAAAATTTTGAAACACCGGCTGAACTCACAAAAGGGCTTTTTTCATCCGCAAAATAATTGCTTTTATTTCTGAAACACTTATCAATTAAACATATTCCAAAACGTGCGTCATAAAGAATCGATGGCATTTGCGTTTTTTCCCTAAAGAAAACTTGTGATAGCTGCTGGATGGAATCTCTACGTCTCCTATTCCTCCTTAAGCTATTCTGTATTTTGGCCGCAAGTTCTATTATACTTTTAACCTATAATCTCTTCTATAATGGTTTAATTTCATATACGTAACTTTTAACAGTACAATTAACTTTTTAATTGTTAATCAAAAATTCAGATTACACATGCAGTCTCTCAGATATCCTTCTGGCTAGCATTTTGATAAACAGATAATTTCACAAATTTTATCCATGTGTGTATCACAATTTTCTCAGGCCCATCAAAACCCTAAGTGACCATAATACTTTATATTCATCAATTCGTAAAAACGACGCTCAGTCTGTTCTTAAGTTATTACAAGTTTTCCACGTCCCTCTGCTAAAGATATATAAAAATTAAATTTCGTAAAACAAGCATATTTCACAATCATAAATATCTACACTTTTCTCTTTTTGTCAACATCACCGCATTTCTGAAAGAGAATCTTGTAACAAGCTACTGCTTTATATTCTCTTCCATCTCTAACCCAAAACCTAAATAATTTAATATAGATCTTCTCTAACACTGCTGTAACTTTTGCAATTCTCACGTTACATATCACAAAATGTACACCGGGTTGCATAAATTATTATTATTATTATTTGTAATAAACAAGTCGAAGTACTTTTATTATGCAAAAAGCATAAAAATCTAATCTTAGTCCAATTAGCATTTTTTTCGCTGATTAATAAACAGCAAAACTTTCGATCTTATTTCAAATGTCGGTGTTGAGTTGTGTTTCTAATTTCAGTGTTTTTTATATTAAGGTTTTTAAATTGGGACTGCCTCATTTTATGGGAACATTTCGATAAAATTAAGAAAAATATTAACCATTTTAATGCTGGAGATCTCTTCTGAACAGCACGTTGCAAGGCATCCCAGATATGCTCGATAATGTTCATGTCTGGCGATTTAGGTGGCCAATGGAAGTGTCTAAAGTCAGAAGAGTGTTCCTGGAGCCACTCGGTAGCAACTCTCGATGTGTGGGGTGTCGCATTATCATGCTGAAATTGTCCAAGTCCGTCGGAATGCACAATGGACATGAATGGGTGTAGGTGATCGGACATGATGCTTACGTACCTGTCAGAGTTGTCTCTAGACGTATCAGGGGTCCCATATCACGCCAACTGCACACGCCCCATACCATCACAGAAGCTCCACCAGCTTGAACAGTCCCCTGTTGGCATGTAGGGTCCATGGATTCATGAGGTTGTCTCCAGTCATCAACAGTCCAATGGCGATGTTGGCGGACCTAGACGAGGCGTAAAGCTTTGTGCCGTGCAGTCAACAATGGTACACGAGTGGGCCTTCGGCTCCGAAAGCCCATATCAATGATGGTTCGTTGAACAGTTCGCACGCTGACACTTGTTGATGCCCCAGCATTGAAATCCGCGGCAATTTGAGGAAGTGTTGCACGTCTATCTCGTTTAACGATTCTCGTCAGTCGTCGAAGGTCCTGTTCTTTCAAGGTCTTTTTCCGGCCGCACCGCCGTCGGAGATTTGATGTTTTACCGGATTCCTGATATTCACGGTATACCCGTGAAATGGTCGTACGCGAAAATCCAAATTTTGTCGCTATCTCGGAGATGCTATGTCCCATCTCTCTTGTGCCGACTATAACGCCACGTTCAAAATCACTTAAATCTTGATAACCTGCCATTGTAGCGGCAAGAACCGATCTAACAGCTTTGCCAGACATCTCTTGTCTTATATAGGCGCTGCCGACCGCATCGCGTTACGCTGATTGGTTGCAAAGCTCCGTTATTTGCATACGCACGCCTGTACCGGTTTTTCTGGCACTTCAGTATATATATATATATGTATTATTAAAACTTAACGCATTTGTATTCGAGACATTAACCTGCGAGCAGGCGCGCGGATTTAAGGAACGCGAGAACGCGCGCGGGGTGATTTGCACCCCATCTGATTATATAGCATTATTTCATTAAAAACGTCCAATTTTACGGGGAACAGTAACTGGAATTTTCACTTTGTCACCCTACCCCAAAGATTGTGACTTTGAAGGCAACAGGAAAGAGTTTGGCCAGTTTCAGAAGCAAGGGTGGACTTTTTTGTTCACAAATTGTAAGTTGTGGGGTGTGAAACAACTGGCGCGCCTGCTAGCGGGCTAAAATGTACCTTTATCAGGAATAAACGAACATTAAAAATTCAATTAATTTGAATTTCCAGAGAGGAAAGATAATTAAACTTTCAAAATGGATTGATTGTTTCGAAGAATAATGAGGACTGGCATATTAGTCTATTTCATTCTATTATACAACATGATATTTTATGACCATAACATACACGATGCCATATCCGTCATGTATAAATCATCATATTCTTTCTGGGTGTCCTGTTCTGAAAAGGATTTTGGCGTCCTCATAGCGGCATCGTTTCTCCGATAAGACACTTGGCGTCCGATTATTTGAGAAAACTTGGGTTCAGAAGGACGCCTCAAGCAAATTATTCTTTTACAAAAGGGATATTAGAGTTTGTCCTAAAAGTATAGGTAATGGATAGATTTTGACATTTTGGTAAAACGTTAATGCACTGTGGTATGATTAATTTAAATAATGATCACTTTAACGTACACTATGTATCCATTAAAAGCTTATGTTGAATATTCCGCAATAAAAAATAAACAATTTTTAGCGTGATCAGGCGTGTATAGGCAAATTAATAAAAAATATTCCCCATTGTGAAAACTGAACAAAAAAGTGAAAAATGTGTGGAGTAAAGTTTTAGCAAACCAGTTAAATTAGCATAAAATATTTTCAAGTCGCATATCCGCAAGTTATAAAAGCCATTTCTTCAAATGCGTCGTGCAGAGCCATTTACATCTGAAGAGATTTTTTATGTTTGGAAATTGAATGCCAATATCTTAAACATGTCCGAAATTGCCACAAAAAGTTAAAAAGTCGGAGTCTTGGATATGTGGAGTCTTACAGAAAGGATGTTTCGCTCCTACCAAGCGTACAAAATCAACCAATGTCACTCAAACGCAACTTCAAAAAAGGAACAACGTGCAAATTGGGCAGCTTGCCAATCAATAGGACAGACATATTCAGCATGTTCAATATGAATCTGGATATAATGGGTCCAAAAACACCATCCATTGCAGAATTCTGGCCAACTCGAACTTTAATTTCAGGGTCATGCGGAAGAAACGACCATCGATACAGACACACACGTTAGCTGGACTACGATGGGAATGACGAATGGATCTTACAAGGAGAGTACGCGAAGTGAGAATCGAAAATATGCTTAACGGCCAGACATTTTTGAAGCAATGCCGCAAAAAAAGAATTAATAAACAATTCT
>QLNU02003225.1:89231217-89244805 GCA_006491805.2 Dysdera silvatica | reverse complement strand
TCAAATGGAAACAATTTCAGTATTTTGCAGACTAAAGACTCTTTTAGGCAGCCTTAAATTTCTCTTTTTTTTAAGTAACACTTACCTGTTCCCCATGGCATCGTCGAAAAACAAAAAAACAGAAATCTATCAAACAGCAAGCTAAAATTTAAACGCACGTTAATTAAGCCTATTTATTCACACATTCTTTTGAAAAGAAACATTATATAAAAAACATTTGTAATGTTTTAAATTTGTTTATAACTTTAAAAGCGTTTTTGGGCAATACCAGAACAAGTACAAATTTTTGCTTAAAGAAAGTAATTCTCTTGATTTTTCTTGAACTTTTAATTGGTTTCTTAATTTATTCCCACCGGAATTTCATTTCTTCTGCTTTAATTTTACACTCGTTCCATTCAGATGCCAAACACAGGAAATTCTCTATCTTTTAGGATAAGCTCCATTGTAATGTTTTTCCAGACTGAAATCGTTTCTGGAACTTTATTTCCTGAAAAGAGCTCAGGAAAGATTTCTAGCCAACCGATACTTTTCTGTCAATCCAATTCTTTTTGGGAGAAGTTCTTGTAAAATTTTTATTACTTAGTGAATTGATATAGTACCGTCAATTATATTTTACACATGGTTATTTGTATGCATTCGTTTAGGTTTTAGGCGCAAGGACAGTGAGGTTCATGATTCGTTGGGACCTATGATTTTCAGAGAAATCCAAATATTTTAAGATCTAGGGAACCAATTCCCGCACGATGGTGAGAAGTTAGTTGATAAACGTTCTTTGTTTTAACTTAGTTGGGAGTCGAACCCGTAACAATCGCATGCTAGGCGAGCACATTACTACTGAACAGGGTCACTTGTTACTTTTCTTTGATTTAGTAATCTTGCTACCCAGAGATCTGATCCCTCTATGATCTGTATGGGATTGTTTAAGGTATATGTCTCTTTACTGTGGTGTCAATGGAGTAGGAAAAGGAGGGGTTCAGGGCTCAAGTCCTCGTTGGATATCAAAACCCATTTTCTCGTGGGCCGCATCATAAAATTTTCTTTAAAGGAGTTTGAGACACCACACCCTTTGAATTTTGAATTTCTACGCTTTTGTGCGGTGTATGCGCATGATGGCGAGCAATTATCAGGAAGAGGTAAATTTGTGTAAACAATGAACCACTCTATTCCAAGCCCAAGATGATGTTACACATAACAAAATATTAACTACAATGCAATTTATTATATGTAAAAGTCAATGGGGAATCACTTACCCTTTTTTAAAAAATGTATGAGTTGAGAAATGTTCCACGACAATTTCTCGACGCGATCGTCTTGTATATAAACTTGGACTCATATTCAAGAAACTTTCTACTTCGGGAATATATACTCAAATACAGCACTTGGCAAAATAGAAATATCTTACTGTAATATTAACTGCAGTAAATGTAGCCTTTGTTATCAAAGGATAATTACATATATATATATTCAATTACATCATTACTGTAAAGGCAAGGATGTTTGGTCTGCCCAAACACCTTATTTGACAGAACATCAGCGGAGTAGACAAAAGATCACTGGTTAAACCCCAGCCCGCAAAGTGCATGGCTACGATAATGCAACTCTCAATTAACGTATTAGAATTCTTGAAGTATAAGGTAACCCAAATATTGTATACGTTTCCTAGAAAGGAAAGTGTACTGTGAAATTTAGTATTTGAAAATAAGAATGTCTTGAGAACATCATGTTTTTCTGATGTTGAACCTCCAGTACAAACAAGATAGGTACTCAATACCATATAATGTGTTTAAAAGGGCGCCTAATAGAGAAAGTACTCCTCCATAGGGAACTTAGTATATAGTTCTTAAGGATGAACTACACGTAGAAACTTTACAAGCGAGTTTTAGAGAGCAATATTTCACGCGTAGAATGCTTTTCATTTATTAATTCTAAAGAAATCGGGAAATTATGCTAAAGCTCGAGCGCAAGATGTCGAATCGGTATGATATTTCGGTAAAGTTTTGAGTGGAGTTGCAGTTCCACGCATACATCCTACGTTTAGTTGCCTTTTGCCTAATCTTCTTATCTCGGTAGAATTGTGAGAAACCTCCGTGTAATATCCCCTTCCTACACGCTTTACACTATTCATGAAAGCGCGATAAGACTTTCAGCGTGTAACATCCCCCTTAAGGCGGATTTCTATTGATATACGTCAACAAATGGCTTTTTTTCGGTACACTTAGATCAATGGTTCCAATCCTTTTTTAAGCCGCGACCCTCTTTTGTAGTAACCAAAAGATCTGCGACCCCTCTGTCCACCGCTGCCACATTTTCATAATAAAAGCATTTTTAACAGAGTAAAAAAATACGTTAAATAGGATATTATATTATTAATTATATATATTACATTATTTATGTATATTTTATTAATTATATATATTAATGTATATTAGTCTGTAGATGTAAATTTAACGACCATTAGTAGAATACTGCAATGCGTATTGAAATATAAAAGCGCTTGAAACATTTTGTATGAAATTAATTCCTTACAAAAAATAATTGCAGCTAAAATAGTTGCGGCGACCCCCCCTCCAGCTTAGGAGCCACTGATGTAGATCATGTTGCAATATAAAATAACTAATCGTCTATTCTTTATGCTGGTACTAAGAGTTCTGTGCAAGGTTTACATGGTACGTTTTAGCCTTCACCAACTCAAAGAACGAATTTCAATATAAACGGGCGCCGATTCTTATTTTTCCGCTGTAGACTATTGTGATAAATTCGCATCGTGTTTATAAAACCAATCGATAATATCATCAGCTTACAACAGCCATGCCAAAATGTGTCAAAATCACTAAAAATTAAAAACAGAGATTTTGTTATTCAAACATTTGTTATAGTTCATCTTTCACAATCCTCTGAAAAATACTTGCAAATGAACGTGTTAACAGATCAAGAACGTAATCAAGATAGCACGACTTACGTACCGAAAATGCTGACATAGCAATTATCTCAGCTAAAATCCACTTCGATTACTGATAATTTGTTTATGAAAAAGGTTAACCATCATCAGTTGCAAATGAGAGAACAAAGTATATTTCAGTGACTACGAGCAACTAATCCCCAAGGTGTTGGAAGAAAATACATACATATCGCAAAATACAAAGAAAACAAACTCGCGTAATAAAGCTAATTGAGTTTCGTATAGGGACAGGACAAATAGAATAACTTACAGAAAACGAATAAACAGTGATTTGTTTTATTATGGCTGCAAAAAGAAAACGGTTGCGAGAAGAACAAAAACCATCTCGAAGCAACGACCAATGTTAAGCTAGTTATTTAATATATTTATTTGGATCAGGAACATTAAAAACTATTGGGACGGAGAATAATTAAAGTGACAGTAATTAGACGGAACAAAAACTTTTAGGCATTTACACGCAATTCTTCATTTCATCGATTCTAAGAGCCCAGATCATTAAGAGGGATCTATATAAGTGTGATCAGAAAGTTTAGTGGATGATGGATTATCTGATACGAAAATTAAATTGCTCAGAATAATCTTAAATAACATTTTTTCCATCGAATTTTCAGTAATATCTGAAATAAGACCCCAAAGAATGTATTATTAAATACGAAAATCAACTTCGACTTCATGTGGTCCCAATCTTTTGGTCTTTTTTATATCATTTATCTATTCCAGCTGATGGCGTTCTTTTTGGCCTTGATGATCTTTTGCGATCTAAGTGGAGTTTTCTGGTTATCAATCTTCAAGTAGTTTATTTTCTTGTCTTTTGCCCTGTTCATTGTCATTTAAGTTTCTCCACTCATACAGCAACATCCCGAGCTCTCGTTTGCTCTTACACTAAAGTGGACCTTTCTCAACCTCTCCCAGCTATTGCAAACATGAACCTTTCACCATTGTTTTGGATTTTTTCAATTCTTTTACTATTTCTGTTTGGTTAGACTCTGCGTCTCTAATCTGTAAGATAGAACAAGTAATATATGTTAGTTGTAAAATAGTCTTTTCACTGAAGAAGGTGATCTTTCTCTTTCAAAATATAAATGTGTTTCTTCCTATTCCATTCCCATACAATTAAATATCTCTATGGAGTGTCTACATAACGATTCAGTCCATTAACCCTCTTAATTAGTTTGCCCGTGCCGTGTACGGGGTGCTAATAGTCGGTTTTAACGTTTCTGGTAAAAAATTTACTAGTTAAGATGTTAAGAGTAATTGGCCAAAGCAGTGGCATAGGAATGGGAAGGGTAAAAGTGGGCTCAATCCCACCATTAGATAGCCAAGTACATCAAATCAAACTTTATTAAAACGGATATAACTACACGAGGTTTTAATGCTTTAAAACTTATTAGGCAGGTTGATTAGTTAAAAAGTAAAAACTGCGAGGTCTAACAAAGGCATTACTACCCAAGATTGCATATAATTAGTGGAAGTAATAAGTAAATAAAATAAAAGATTTGATTGATTAATATAGGTATAGAAGGTATACATAAAGGAAGTAGTAGTGAGATTTGACTCTCTCTCTCTCTCTCTCTCTCTATCCGATAGATCTCCTCGGGTAAATCGTTTTACTGGGCAGAAATATTTGAATATATTAACAAATATATAAAAAATGAAATTAAATTTGCGATTCGTTTTTATAGTTGAACGTTATACAAAACACCTGTCAATATGAAAAAAGCATGACTAAAATTCTGAATACTAGCATAGAAATTGTTTTCAATTTTTGTAAAAAGAAAACGGGTTCAAAAATTACTGAATGATAAAAATAAGCTCTTTAAAATGATTTGCAGACGAAATGTGAAAAAAATAAAACATATTTCTTTAATATAATAAGTTTTCTAAGAAATACGAGTTGTTTTTGGAATTAAAAAACAAGCATTTCTATTATTTAAGAGCCAAACAAAATTTTGACGCATGTTATTGAGAAGATTTTAGAGATTTTCAAATTTTTAAATCCGAAAAGGAATATTTAAAATATATTGGAAATAGGACTTAGAATTAATCCCTATTTTTGACGGAAAGTTAAAATAATTTTTGTCGTTTACTGATTTTTTGTCCTAAAAATGGCTCTGAAATGAAAAGTGATTTTAGAAGCTAAAAATTTCGATAGCGTCACTTCTAGTAAAACATCGTTATGCACTTTTTTAAAGATAAAACAAAATAAATGAAATACACGGAAAAAAGTAGTTCATATTTTATTCCTTGTATTTCTTATTTTAGTTTAAACTAAAAATTAGTTAAATAACACAGATTGCGCAGAAAATTTCTTGGCTCTATTTTAATGCTTTCTAACGCGCAGATTAAAGTCCTTGCATGAGAGATATTTGTTCTTTAAATTTTTTTGTCGTGCTTTAAAATGTAATATACCTGCGGAATGTAAATTAAATATATAATAGAAAAGATCAGAGAAAGAAGACTTGGAGGATGGAGGGCATGTTCGGGGAAGGGAATAATCTATTATAAAGAGTAAGATGGAACAAATCAACAAGAGAGGTGTGGGAACACCAATGCTCAGTATATAAGCTAAGATAAGTGAAAATATGCCTGGCCTCAGATTGGCACTCATCAATGCATTAGATGGGAAAATGGAATCGTCGATGCAGAGTAGCTGACCCTGAACACAGAAATAGCAAAGAAGATGCTTTAACAATATGAGGCCTTAATATAATGATGTAAGTTAACTTTTAATATGATATTTTTAACATTGGTGATTCGGCACCAATATATATATATATATATATATATATACAGTGAAAATCGGTTATGACAACCTCCAAGGAACTGTCTAAATTCGGTTGTTATAAAGGATAATCGTTATAAACGATACACTTTTGAAATCATAGTACAGTAATACAGTTTAGAGTTTTATAAATTGTTTTGATAGTAAAAAGTATTAAACTTTTTGGTTTCAAAATTAAATAAAAATATACTTAATTATAATGAATTTAATTTCAGTTTATATTATATTTATAGCCACACTAAATACATATAATTTAAATTTTTAAATTTAAAATTTTAGAAAGTTTCACTGCAGGTAATATAGAAACCAATGTATAAATAATAAATTCGTGTGTAATATAAATGTAATAAATAATAAATTGGTATATAAATGTAATAAATAATAAATTAGTATAAAATAAATATAATAAATAACATAATACAAATAATAATAAAATAAATGTAATATATTATACCAATGACTTCCGAACAGTGCCTGTTTAAGGGTTTTGTGGGCCCTAAACTGAAGGAATAGAACGGATCTCTAAAGAATGCGGCCCTCGTGATATTCAATTAATAAATAATGAACTTTTTAAAAAAAAACTCGTAATCTTCAATGTTCAGGTTTAGCAGTAATAAAACTTTCTCAGACATTTGTAAATAAACAGGATTAGAATAACACTTAAATTTTAAAAACAGAAAGTTATATGGTTTATTATTATGGTCTCTGTGGAGTTCAAAAATGGCGGGGCCTTTGGTCAAGGCCCACTTGTCCTATATGCAGCAATATAGTTTTCTAAATTTATTGGGGGTAGCCAAACACATAGTTTATGCATTACAATATACGAAAAATTTTAATTTATTTCAACTTCATTTGGGCGGGATATGAGCTCAAATCTCAAGCCTATATATAGCTCTGCGTTCTAAACCCCCTACGTGTGATTGTCAAGTCGCGTGGTTATATCACACATGGATTTCAATTTTAGAATCTACGTAGACTACAAAATCGCCGTCGTTATAGCAGGTTTCGTCGCTATACACACGATGTCGCTATAAGCGATATGCAGTAGAAGCTCTTTAACTACTGCATTCTTTGGTTCGGCACATTCTATAATCCGGCATCGATCGAGCTGCTCGCGTTCGGTTTTTTCGGGTGGGATTGGACGTTTGTTGACCTTTGTCCGCCAGGTCGGATGAAGAGGAAGCACGTGCAGATGAAGCAAGTCTCGTGGAAACAGGCTTGATGCATTAAATATATTTATAGAATTTGGCCGAATCTGACAAAATCTATAACTCGAGAATTCATAAGGCAATTTATGTATAATCTGTAACGTTTTTTAAAGAAAAATCCGAATCGCAGGAGGAACGTGGATATCAGGAGACTTTTTACACGATATCCGGCACGGCCATGGTCCTGAACTTACCTGATTAAAGAACTTCAATCTATTTAGTAAGAAGTTGAATAGGAAACCAAACCTTTGTAAAAATTCCTTTCGTTATATGCCGTTGGTCGTTATAACGGCGTCGCTATAAACGGTTTCCACTGTATTTAAATTTGCTATTTCTCCTAAAAGACATTCAATCTGCCTCTGTCTCTGTCACTTTATCTTCCTTAATAAAGCAATTAAGCCGATATTTTTTCTTTATGGAAGTATGCGCTTCAGCATTCTTTTCAAATTTTTCAAAATTATACGTCAACTCCTCCCAAAGTTTTATTCCACTATAATTTATATCATCTTTCCCTTTGTTTTAGGTCTAGGTAATTTGTATTCTTTAATATGTCTAGTTCTTCTAACTACTGTATTAATCTCAAGGTTTATAAAGTCTGATTCTTTTTGCAAGTTTAATTCTCTTAAACACAGTTACTACTTTTTTATAGTGCATGATTTTTGTTGTATTCAAAATTTTGTATTCTTTCATAACCTCTATTCTTGTTTTTCTTTTATTTTGAATAATATTATTAAATCTATTTTGTACTGTTTGAATTAATTCTATATTTTTTTAGAAGTATTGCACCATGTATTTATTCCATAAGTAATTGTACTCATTTTTAATGAATTATATAGTAACAGACTTTTTAATGGAAGTGCATGTCTATTCAAAGAAACAACTCCACTGTTTCTTCTTAGATCTTTGCCCATTATGTTAATATGTAAATTCCAATTCAGCTTTTCATAAACTATTACTCCCAAAAGTCTAATTGCATGTACCCTTATTATTTCCCTATTATTTATATGTATAAAATTATTTTCATTATAGACTATTTGTTTATTTTTATTTTTTATTATCATGTCATTATTTTTTCGTTATTTATTACTAGCCCATTTTTATCCATCCAGTCTTTCATGTTTTTTAAAATTTATTTATTCTATCCTTCATTTCCTCTATATTATTCCCCGCAACAGCTATACTAAAATCATCCGCAAAAATTATCAATAGCTCATCTCTATTTTTATTGAGCCTATTTATATTAGAAATTTCCTTTATGTGGCTATATGTGTTGATGACTTCATCTATATCAGTTTCCATTATAGAATCTATATCCTTTACGTACGTAATGAAAGATAGTGGATCAATTATCGAGCCCTGCGGGACGCCATTATTATTTTCTATTAATTCCGATTTATTACCGTCAATTTCCATATACTGAGTCCTTTTTGAAAAATCCAAAACTAGGTATGCGATAGTAAAATGTTCATTCAGCAACGTCTTTTAGCACAATACAACTTAAGAAATAAAAAAAATCGACGATCGTTTCGAACGATCAATGGTCGTCCTTCTTCTTAGATTGTAAAATGTCTTTCACGAATGTCATTTTACAATCCAAGAAGAAAGAAGGCCATTGATCGTCCAAAACGATCGTCGATTTTATATTTTTTAAGTTGTATTGTGATAAAAAACGTTGCTAAACGAACCTTTTATTATCTGTTCACAATGTTTGTCATTTTTTCGTCTATAGTTATGCGATATTTGCTGGTTAACTTTGCTCAGTTCAATTTCGTTAATCGCTTTCATTTCCAATTACACTCTATTGCTTGGCCCATCTGTTTTCTAATTACTTTACTCGATTGAAATCGAGAGATATTTAAATTTTGTGCGGAACTTGAATTTCCCAAATCACTAGAATAAATTCTTTGAATGACGTGCGATTAAGGTTAGGGCATTTAATCAAATGCATGCGAAGTGGTATATTTAAATTAGGACAGAAATGAATTCAATTAGTGCGTTCCCCATTATTGTAATTGATTTTCAGTGTATATGTATTGGAGGAATTATCATAAATTTCATAGCGTGTACAAAGATTATTCTGAAAGTGAAAGATTAAACATGCTATGTATTTTGTTTCATAATACTTTAAAATCTTAGTAAAACTTAATCAGGATGGCAACCTTAATATGCATATATATATATAACGTGTAGTAATAGGTCTGTGTCCTATGTAAGGCCAACTTCAGTTATACATGAATAAATCATTTTTGATTGATTGATTGATTGAAGTTGAATCCCATGGTTTAATATTAATAAAGAATTTCTTGCTGCCATCTGATATCACGTAAACCTTTTGGAGAGCTATTTAAAACCCGTTTGGATAAATCACATTTGGAAAATTTAAAAAATATTTGTTATGATTATGTTTTTGCAACACAAGTTTGCAAGTAATGATTTTTTCGAACAACAGAGAAAAATTTTATATATAGTTTATAATATGATTAGGAATAATAATGCATGTAACGGATCATTTCACTATTAAAAAGTAATATACTGTAATATTAAAATTGTTCAGTGAATATTTTGTTATCTATAATAGGTTAAGATTTATTATGGGTAAAGTGTACACTAATCGATAAGGATGTAAGTTTGTATGGGGTGTCGCCGCGGGCCATGCAAATTATCTGCGGAGTTGTAACCGCGAGAATATAAAGGTTAAGGGCAAGAATTTAAGATAGCTTGTTTTTGGAACCAGCGCGGGCGCTGAGTTGGATGCAATGGAGAGCAGTTAGTTTTTATTTTATTTGTTTGTACTGTTGAGCTCGGGGACGATAATAAAATAATAGTTAACAGAAGAGTTCGGTTAATAGAAGAGTTCGAGAAGAGTTCGGCCATCATAAATTCCCATTCAACGTGCCGTTAGACACAAATGCCAGGTAGTCTGATTTCCAGCGTCTCTCGGAGGGTCAAGAACCGTAAGCCACACGGGACAGATTAGTAGCAGTCGACGGAGGTAGTCGATCCGAAGATTAAACTCCTTAGCGGACAACGGGGCCAGGCGATCTGAAGAAACAGTATCGGATTCCAGACCTAAAGAATACTTGTTGAGATACTCCGAACTCTGAGAAAGGAAACTTCGGGTTGGATGCCTATGGTGATGTAGAGTTCTCATTCTTAATAGATAGGTGTTAGCGCTAAGTGCATCCACCAAGTGACCAACATGTAGGTACATGCATAGGAACTGAGTTTAACTTAAGAGGAATTGGGCCTTTGGGTTGGACATTTTATGTTGAGCGTCGTCTGTCGAACACACGAGTAATATTTGACATTTTGTTTAGTTTTATATTATTATTGAGATTGTATATTTGTAAGGTCGCTTGACTAAATTAGTCGAATTTAATATATTACTGTGATATTTACAATAACAGATTGGTCAGTTAACAAGTATGATATAGAGGCATTACTACATCAACTACATTACTACTACAACTTTATGCTTTGTTGTTTTATACATGACTTTAAAGACTTTCTGTAGGAAAATGGAAAGAGACATCAGCAATGCTCGTAACGGGGCTCTCTTTCCAGAAAGAATAACAAGTTACTCGTATTCCAAAAGAACAAGAGAGTACTCGTATTTCGAAAGAACAAGAGATTACTCGTATTTCGAAAGAACAAGAGAGTACTCGTATTCCGGAAGAAGAAAACGTAAAACTTGGTCCTTGCGTATAACTCACCATTGGTTATGCAATCTGAACACATACATGGGATATCGCACAAAAAATATATGGAACCGAACACGTCACAATTAAGGCAATAGTGTAATCCGATGATGAAGTTTCTGGAAGATGCGTAACGAGTCTACTTAAGGCCACAGAAGTACGCATAAAGTTCATAAGCGGGGTTACAGTACTACAGCTCCACACATCCATATGCGTATATACAAAATTAAATCGCAATGTGGGGTTAAAACTCCTCCCGCCTTCATCAGTAATTAAGGATCAATCCCTGAACTACAGTGAGAAATTAGTCAGACACCATCCCATTCCAACGTATATAATTGTTTGATATTTTTGTGTTCTGGTGTGCGCGCATAACAGACGACGGACAATTTCTCTTTCTTTAATGGGAAATTTCAATTAGTTGGCAACACACACACAGCCCTGTTTACGTTTTGTCGGTTGGCTGCCATTGGAAAAAACATCCAGCCGACCAAAGCCACATTTGGATTACCGTGGTTTGTATTAACGAGGCTACTTTATACAAAATGTGATTGCCCATCGTTGAATTTTCATCTTTATACTTGGGACCAAAAACAAACAAACACTTCCAAGACTGGGCTAGGAGAGCATTTTACCCTTTCGTTCTTTTTATAGCTATTATTAAGGCTTCTAAAAAAGAGAGTTGGCGCGTCGGACATTTTTATGCTTAAGTTATGGTTGCAAATTTTGTTTATTGGTATCATTTTAAAAGTTACACTAATATTTACATTCGTCGGATAATCTGGAATCGTTGATTATTTTTATGCAAAAAGCGATCATTTCGCCAAAACGGTAAACATTTATCGACAAGGTAAATTATACCGGAAGTGTGCAACAAAATGGCGGCTGATGCGCCGTCCTATTGCTGTAGGGGCTCTCGCTCCTATCAAATTAAGTTGAAACGTAAGCGCAAACTTGTATTTCTCATACTTTAAATATATTGTTAAAAATGTTTCAAAAGAATTCATTATTATCAGTTATCTCATAAATAAAGTACACGCAAAGAAACAAAGGCGTAAGAAAATTACATGCAATATAGATGCTAGTTTTTAGACTGCAGTCCTTAATTTCCACATTATCGTTGAGAAATGTCTTATTTGGGACAGTTTAGCAGTGTATGCTATCCTTGAGTACTGATAATTGTGTTCTATTAATTACCGATCACGATCATCGCACAAATCAACGTTGAAGCTTTCATCAGACAGTGCAGTGTAGTTTGTGCAAGTTGAATTACACCATCGAATCGAAAGGATACCTGGATTTATTAGAGAATAGAAAGGATGTGTATCTTGTATATCCAATTACCATGGTCTACAGACGTGCGTGTATATTGCGCTTCCCAGGCCCAAGACTGCATAAACTATTGACATTGTGGATCTATTTGTCTCTAATGATAGAGAATGGAACATTTACAGTTAGTGTAGCATCTCATCTCTCCGAATGCTTCCCGAAGCCTTGTAATATCTGCCACTATAGTGTATTCAGACGGTAGTTGGATGCCAAGGAGCCACGTTCATATCCTGCAAGTGTGCATTGTGATAGCTATTAGTACCAATTACATTTATCGCCCCAACTATCTTCAAAGAGATTAATGGTAGACGAGTACGTCGCAGTAAGAAGGATTTGGCGATATTATTATATCATAATAAAATGTATCTTTTGGAAGAGCACAGATTAATTTATGGATATAGCAACAATATTAAATATTACCAAAAAGTCATTAGCATAGATAGAATGTTCATACGGGTTTCCTGACTTAACAAGGAAGTTTACAAAGCTACAACTCCATATATTCATATGTATATCCCATATACAAAATCTCATGGCAAGGAGGGCTATGGCACCTATCAATCTACTTGATGTACTCTAGTGCAGAGAGTTTCTTTAATGCAATTCAAGTTACCAAAATAAAATCATATATTTTCGTTCAGTTCAACACAAATGTTTTACTAAATAACTGCAAACGAACACCTGACTTAAATTTAGCCATTAAACATGCTGGTCATGAGTTAAGTAATGATATATAATATGTCATGGATGTAGTGGTCTTTTCAATGCAATGGCCAAGTTAAGTGAGCCTAAAGTATATGATGGTATATTAGTGGCTCGGACATTAATAAATTTAAAAATTATTCAACAACGCATGGCTGAAAATTATTATTTTGTCCATAGTTACACACTTTGAAACATTTGATACTTAGTTTTTTCTTTTGCGTTCTTATCCCCTGCGACTAGGGGTGGACTGGGTAGCCGGTGCGCTCTCATGGGCGATAGGACTCGCGCCCTCCGAAAATCCAAGGTATGCGCCGTTTGAAAGAGGATACAGTCCTCCCATGCCTGCGACTATAACTGAAGTTACGGTGTAACTCTATCTGCACTTGTTATTCTTGCACACTTTTGTACACAGAAAACAATGTTAAGTAATTTGAGAGCTTTATTATTGTTCATCAATAGTTTAATTTTAATTATCCAGATGGTTTATGGCTAGTATAACTCTGTTTCACATATAGTTTTGAGAGACTTGTAGTACAATCTCAGGGCGATTTTAGGGCGTAGATCTCCAAATAAGATGAATTTTTGAGTAGTTCTAGGCAGAATTGTTAAATTGCTAAGTGAAAGGACTATGACGTGTTTCTATTGCAATCTTGAGATAACAAACTGCTATTTCAAAACTCCGTGCTCAGTTTGAGATATCGAAGTACATTTAGGGGAATGGAAACCTACCATTTCAAGCAATTGAAATTTAAATATGAGTTCTTTTCAAGACGCCACAAAATTTTAATATCAGATTTCAGCCACGAAACTGAAATGTGCTTTCTTTAATGAATACCTCACTAATAAATAATAAAGATAAGATAAAAATGCACAGTTCAATGGTTTGTAGCTCTATATTGAATATTTG
>QLNU02003225.1:89205723-89231117 GCA_006491805.2 Dysdera silvatica | reverse complement strand
CCTTTAACAACCCTAAGGCTCTTGTTGCTTTCAATGGCCTTCCTTACTAACTCACAATTGAATTTTCTTATATCTTCTTTCATGTTTTTGCGCAAAGTTTTGCAAAGTTCTACATACTCGATCTTGCGACTGGTATTTTGATTGTCCACCTTCATAAGTCTTCGCCTTTTCATGAGTTGTTTCGTCTTCTCAGATAATTTGCTATTCTGCTTTTTACATATTACACCACCAATTTCCCCAGCAGTTTCAATTATTGTCTTAACAATGTTTTCATTTGCTTCTGAGATGTCAACTTCTTCAATAAGTCCTTCCAGTGCAGAAAAGCGATTTTTTAATTCCAACTTGAATGCCTCGGTATTTTCTTTTAATTTCTTTAAATCCACCCTCTTACATACTTGTTTCCTAATGAGCTTCTGCCTTTCTAGTTTAGTATTTAAGTGCATTTTACATCTCACCATTCGATGATCACTTCCAGTATTAAATCTGTTCAGTACACTGCAATCTTCAATAATTGATTTCTTGTTTGCCAGGATATAGTCAATTTCGCTGGTTCCTCCATTGGGGTGTTTCCATGTCCATTTTCTTTGCGGTTTCTTCTTAAAAAATGAATTCATGATGCTAAGATTTTCAGCTTCTGCAAATTCGATGAGTTGATCGCCACGTTCATTCCTTTCCCCATATCCGTATTTACCAACCGATGTCTCTCCTTGTTCCTGTTGTCCAATTCTTGCATTGAAATCCCCCATGATGAGCTTGATATGTTGTTTCCCTTTGGTGTGTAACTCTTTGATTTCTTCATAAAATTCTTCAACCTCTTCGTCGGTATGGCTTGATGTTGGTGCATATACCTGTACTATTTGAAGTTGGTATCGCTGGGTTAGTTGAACAACGAGCCTCGCTGCTCGATCTGACGTGCTTTCGACTTCAAGAAGGTAGTCTTTAATTCTTTTGTTGATTAAGAAGCCAACACCACTTGTTCTTCCAGTTTCCGTTCCTCTATAATAAAACAAATGTCCACTTTTAAGTTCCACCAACTCTTCACCTTTTCTTCTAACTTCACTGAGTCCTACAATGTCCCATTTGATCTTGTCAAGTTCTTCTTCCAATTCCTGAAGTTTTGCTTCAGAAGCAAGGGATCGTCCATTAAACGTAGCCAAGGTCAATAACAAACGGCAGCCTGGGCCATTCCAGTGATTCTTAGCACCCCCTGCTTTCATGCCACACTGACCGCTGCCTTGATCAGGAGCACTCCAGCACCTGGAGACTAGGGGCCATGGTTTCTGGTGTGTCAACATAATGGAGGAATTAGCCATAATTTCACCACGCTGGCTAGACGGGTTGGTGAATTAGCCCTCCCCTTCCGCCTTTCTATCCGTGCAGCAAATATTAATTTGCCACATAAATAGAAAGCTCAGCCTGCACCACTTGAAGGCGGGGTAGGATATACGGAAAGCATACGGAAGGCGGGGGCATATATATATATATATATATATAAGAAATATAGTCGTCACCCTGACACAGAGTCGAACGGGGGCACTCCGTTGGTACTGGAGTGCCATAACCGTTAGGCCACCAGGGCAAAATCGCTCACTGAAAGAATCAATGAACACAGTGTAGGGTTACCAATTGCGGTTTCTACATTTATAGATTTGGTTATCGTTCTATGACGGATTGCAGAACGATGGAGCGGTGATAGACTCCATAATATCACCGATAGATTATAAGTTATATCAGAAGGGTTTTAGCTCGTGCGTCAACTCACGTGGATTGTTACCCTGGAACCTTATCGAAATTGAGTCAGAAATACCAAGATACAGATGAACCATGTAGACAGCATGTCTCTACGTTACACAAATTATTTACAATCACATAGCAAAATAACTTAAATTGTTACGATTAAGAATTGACATTATTATTGTAAGACATTATGAATGTCCATCATGGGCAGCGTGACCATCTCGCTAAGAGTCCTACCGAAAGAATGTCTTTTATTGGTGTTCGCCTCATCGTCTCTACACTCGCAATGATCTTATTGGCTGTTCACCCTTTTCATACGCAAATGTTCATTGGTTACCCCTTTAACACTAATTGATGATTTGCTGTTCCACTCAAGGGTTCGTGGTGTCACACTCGGAGGGTCGTAATCATCATGTCCAGTAGGGGTACTTATAAGCAAGATATGCTTGTCAAGGAGTTTGAAGAAATACAATTAAGTTATCCTTGCACCGTACCGTGTTGTACACTAAACTCAATCGTCGCCTGCAGCTAATATCTTTTCCGTCGCCGGGAACAGAGCGAACCGCTGATGAGTCGGTCCATCTGGATTCTGGATGGGAAAAGCGTATGTGCGGGGAAACAAAATGGTGAACATTAAATCATGATTAAACCTTTTGGAAATGTGGGTTGGTGTATCAATGATCGTTTATTCGTGTGTCCCTATAATATAAACGAAGGACCAGTAACGAGTCATACACGAAGGACCAGTAACGAGTCATACACAAAGCAAAATATAAAGAGACATACACAAAGGACAAGTAACGAATCATGCACAAAAAACAATATTTTATAATACAGGCGTGCCAAATCGCTCGCTGAACGAATCAATGAAAGCTGTTGCCCATCTATCACGAACGAGCACATTCATTCGGTGACTAATCGAATTGACACACCGCTAGTGCCGAACATTCGAGAAAGAAGAGATGGTAGAACTAAGATATAACTGGAACAGGATGGAAATAGAGGGCGACAGAACCGAAAAACAGAATGAAGAGAAATGGAATGGTGAAAGAAGATGAGAAAGAATGGAATTGCGAAAAAAGACTATGTGGATTAGAACACTGAAACAAAATGGCGTTTTTCATCTTTAAGGAAACAAAATCGTAACAAGAATCGCCAAACAACAACACGAGTCGCTGAAAAATCTGCTGGAACATATTCAGTAGAAAAAGGAAATGACACTTTTTTGTGGATTCGAAAAATTAGTTCTTGATTATGGGGGTCTTGAACTAATAGAGCAAAGACGTAAAACCTTAAATACGATCAACAAACGTAATGTTTACTGTAAAAAGTTAACTAAATTGGAATAAACCATCTTTAAGATAATAATCAACGTTTAGGCAAATAATTACGTTCAATTAAGATTTGCCAATTTCATTTTAAATATCTTTGATTAGAACAAAGGTGAAATAATAAAACATGGAGACGAAAATAAAAGATGACAGTTAACAGTGATGAAGAAATATCAAGGGTAATAAAAGTAATGACGGTGGATAATTGTCCATCGAAAATGTCTCAGCTCGTTAGGATTTCCATCAATACATCGGTCCCTGGAGACTTTTTCTCAAACCAAAATGTCAATTCCTTAGTAAATTGAAATTTATGGAAAGAGCCTTACTTTGTTCCAATAGAATCACTTCTTTCCGATCTTAAAACTTAATCAGAAGTGGTTCAGTCATTAGGTTTTAAGTGCTTTTTAACTTACAAGACGGGGGAATAAACTTATCGTTTATAAAGATGCGAGTATATGACTGAAATCATCGTAAATAGGAAAGATCGTATCAACAGAGTAAAGATTTCGATCGTAAAAGTTGAGATAAGGTTCTAAACTTTTAAGCATATTTCGTAAAGAAGGCATGTTTCAAAAGATCACTAAAGCCATAACGAACAGTTAAGCTATTAGTTTAATGGAATACGAAAAAACGCAATAACTAGGGATTAAGCTGCATTTTTATCATGGTCCATCCATGGGTACCCATAAGAGTATTCCTAGGGGCTGAGGAAAAATAAGGAGTAATGCTAGGGGCGCTGAGAAATATTATTACTTCCTTCTCATAGCTGTCGAGAATTTTAGTGAATGTACAAGATACCAAAACGCTACAAAAATAATTGATACTGCTTGACAATTAGTAATGAGCTAAAAAGTACCTTATTTTAAAATGTGACTGTAAAACTTTTGAAAGTAAATGCATAGCAGGTTCGGGCAAATAAAATTTTTAAACGGCTAAGGGGCTCAAGCTCCGTCTATCCTATATGGGAGCCCATGGGTGCATCATTCCCAACTTTGGAATGACCAGCCTCTATATAAAATGTGTTTATAAATAACTATATTATAATTACCAACCTTATATAATTAAACTATAAAAAATATTTCGAAAAATGTTTATTTTTCAGTGCTTTTTTAATAATATATTAAAATAAAATATCTTTATATACGATTTTCGGCTTGTATCTTCATACATAACAAATTTTTTATATTATTATGATTGTGAAGATATTTTATGTTGTAGCAAACACACCAATTGGAGGATGAGGGGAATCAACTAGTGTAGCCAAATAGATAGCAAACCCCGAGTAATCGTAATCAGGTGATTACATTATATAATCATTTGATTACATTTTATAATCATTTGATTACATTTTATAATCATTTGATTACATTTTATAATCAGGTGATTACATTTTATAATCAGCTGATTACATTTTATAATCAGGTGATTACATTTTATAATCAGGTGATTACATTATATAATCATTTGATTACATTATATAATCATTTGATTACATTATATAATCATTTGATTACATTTTATAATCAGTTGATTACATTATATAATCAGTTGATTACATTATATAATCATTTGATTACATTATATAAGCATTTGATTACATTATATAATCACGTTATTAATAAACATAATCCATTGTAATGATTATGTTTTCTCGTAATCACATCTGCAACCGTAATTGAATGTAGCTGTAATTTATAATATAATCATAATCACATTTTTAAATTTCATTTAATCATAATCGTTTTTTGAAATTCTTAGGTAATCGCAATCATAATCGCTATAATGATAGTCGTAATCGCACTGACTATTTCTGATTGCGTGCAAATAATCGTGATTATAATCTGTAATCGTACTCATGTTTCTTTTATGTGTATTCATAAACGTAGTCGTAATTGAAAATTAAATAATCGTAATCAAAATCATAATCTAAATTCTGATATCTAGTTAATTGTAACCGTAATCATAACCCTACAATTGTAATCATAATTATATAAACCGATCCTAATCGTTCCCAAGTCTGGTAAATAGTAAAAATGGTTCTATCAATAGCTCAATCATCACATAATGTCCAGCATAACGTTGCGCAAGCAATGCATAGGACATAAAATGTTGCTTTAAAATTTCCATTTGAATTGCGCGTGATGTGATTCTGCATAACGGGACACTTTTCAAATTAATTTTCAGAAAAACATATATCGTTTCTGATATTGGTAAGTTTCATACAGCTGCACATATTTATTAAAATGTATAATTGCGATAAAAACCACAATTATAAAAATATATATCCATACATATAGCAAATTTAAACAGAATCTTTCCATTTGGAAGGTTTGCGGAAATTACCTGGATACTCATAAGGGAAGCATTTCCATTTACGCAGCATTGAGAAACTGTCTGCAATATGTTACCTTAATCAGTATTGATTATGAAGAAATCATTACTGTGTTTTCCCATCAAGAACCAGAATGTTGTCAAACAGAGACAGGAAAAATCGACATTTGCTCTGTCAGTTCCATATTTGCTCCGTCTTTTGTAACATATTCCTTCTTCGCTTTAATTAAAGCGAAATGATGCATAATTTCAGGAGAATGGCTGTTTTAATTGTTACGTATGTACCCTCTGTCTTCTTAATTGCGTTAGAGCATTGAAATGTAACCTTTCATTATGAACCAGGTTTGTGATATCTTGTTTGGTTTCATACAGCTAAGAGTGTAATTGCATTACGCAACAGTAGAATATTCTTATGAAGGAAACATATGAAGAAAAATATTTTATGAAAGGAACAGATGTAGACATATCTGATGAACGAAATATAAGAAAACAAGTATCTTATGAACAAACATATGAAGACAAATATCTTATGAACAAACATATGAAGACAAATATCTTATGAACAAAATATATGAAGACAAATATCTTATGAACAAAACATATGAAGACAAATATCTGATGAAAGAAATATATGCAGACATATCTGATGAATCAAATGTATGGAGACAACTAATAAATAAAGCATATGAAGACAACTAATAAATAAAGCATATGAAGACAATTTATAAACACAACCATATAAAGCTAATTTATAAATACAACCGTATGATGTGATGTGATATACCTCACAAATACAGCCACATAAGGACAAATAAGGAAACGAGCATTTAAAGATAAATACATTAGGAATACAAACATACGAAGACAAATATCTTAAGAACACAAATATATTTATAGTACATTAAAGAGATAAATAGACAGCTCCGGACAACATAAAGGAATATTTTGTAGTACCTCACCGTATATTCAAAGGCATTAACGTTTGTGCTGTACAGTTAATCACCGAAACCATATCACGATTGCTAGTAAATCTAATTAAGGTATTTAACAAATTACAGTATTAGAGTAATGATTAAAATTCTATGCAGTGACTTACCTAAAGCCCTAAATCACCTAAAACTACGTGAAATTCTACGTGAAACTCTAAATCACCCAGAACTACGCAAGTGTGACAGAGAAGAGTGATGGCCCGTTGAGAATTGCGAACGTCGTTTAAACATATGCCCGAACCATCATTTAAATTTATTATCTTCTCCTTCAAATCACTCCAAGACGAATCTCAATTTGGTTTTTGTTTCATATAAGAATTATAAACTCCAAGTAACAAGTACCTTATCTGCATCAACTTCAAGATCATAACATGTCAAGATCGATGTTAAATTGTATGAATGCAAATACATTCATGGGCGCCTATATAGGGGCAAAGGGGGTGCCCTATCCCCTTCTAGCCACTGCATAAAAATTAGATTTACCCGCTTCTGCTATTTAATTTCAAAATTCTTATAGCTACATTTCAAAATTATGTACTCTTTAGCTCATTACTAATTATCAATCAGCATCATTTACTTTTGTATTATTTTAGTATCTTCTACGTTTACTAAAATGTGTGACAGCCTTAAAAAGGAGGCAATACCTTTTATCACCCCCCAATAGAATTAGTGATATGGGCACCACTGAATACATGTTATGTTAAACACTTGACGTTTAGTAGCTTCATTAGATTTAGAGACTTAATGGAGAAGATTCGTTTAGTTTACTAATACGGTTTAGAGATACGGTAACTCGGCAAGAATACGCACGATGCTTCTGAAACAACCTAAAATAATTATAAAATAATCAAACGAATCAGGATTTTGGTACATTCAAATTATTTATTCATCCTTAAACGTCTTTTTATAATTAAATTTGTTTTGAATTTTATGGCGCAAGGACAGTAAGGGTTATTCTGCGCCCGAACGTTCAGTTTTTCGAGGATTCCGAAATTCTTAAGGACTAGGGGAAACAAACTCCGGACTACGGTGAGCGTTCTTGTTTTTCGTAAAGTTGGGACTCAAACCAGAGACTGTCACAAGCTAGGTGAACGCGTTACCACTGCACCACCGAAACGCCAGTTATTTTTAAACTATCTGCCTGCTAAAGACTAAACTAACTGACCGCAACATAAATTATTTGAGAACAGCTAGACAAGTTCCGTGTAGAAGGAATTCAATATCCGAATAGGTTATGACCGTAAAAAAGCTAGCTTTTTTATAGCTATTTTTTATAGCTTCTTTATAGTAGCAGCAACGTGTTATATATAGCACGTTGCTGCTGCTTATGTTTTAGAACACGAACAAAAACGCTTAGATTAAGTGTACTGTCCGTTCACGAAAAGACGTTCGGTGGAACAGTCAGAGATAACGGAAGGTGACGTCACAAATGGGCTAGCCGCTTACAGCAGAGGACTGAAATTTCAGAACTTGTTTTTGACGAAGGTTTATCGGTGGCAACAATTAGTAGCCTATATATTTCATTTGTGAATACATTATTGTCGGCGGCTGGCCGGTTGGTGACATCACCTCCGGTTATTTCTACATGATCCACCGGACTTCTTTTCATGAACGGGCAGTACGCGTAGCGGAACGTTGTTCCCATTTATGGAGATCTAGCAGAACGTTGTTCCCAAAAGTATGTTATTAGCGCAACGTTGTTCCTACAAGTGTAAAGTCACGGAACGTATTTCCCACAGGTGTAATGTAGAGAAAAGTAGTTTTTACATTTTCCTTTCGATTGAGCATATAATCTGGCGATTTCCAACAATTTGTTGCGCCACAAATTCATTAGGTGCTAGGAAAAATATTCTTAAGTAAATTGAACTAAGCTGAGTTAATTAGTAAAATGCTGTGGTTAGTTAGGAAGAAAACGACATGAAAAGCAGACCTAAGTTTGAAAGTGAGTTTAAGTAAGAAAGAACAGATGAATTATAAAAAAAAAAAAAAAAACTGAGATAAGTTCATATGTTCTTAAGGAAGCAATAATCGATAACTCAGAACACGTAATTAAAATCTCTTACACATTAATTTCTCCGAAATTTTTATGTAGGTATTAAAAAGCATTTGTAATGATTAATGAATCTTTATGCAATATATGCAAGATAGGAGAAACTAAAACTCACGAAAGAAAAGGAAAAACATTGCCTCGGTGTTTGTGAAAGAACAATATTCCGACGAAACTCCGAGTTTAAAAAATTTATTCGAAATTGAATGTGAGGATTTAAAGAAAGATGGATGGGAAAGGAAGTTACCACCAGTTTAGTTGTGTACCCACATCAGAAGAACGCGGCTGAAAACCAACGATTCATATATCTTCTCCCTTACGTCTTGGATATATGAGAGAGCTTAGGTATTGCGCAGTGATTTAACACTTTATCCCCGTGGTGAAAAGTTAAAGCTTATCTCATTCAGGGGACAAAATACTGGCACCACGTATTTTATAGAAAATAGTGTTCTTTTTCTCACGAACGTAAGAATTATTTCTCTCTACAAGATTTAAACAGGCAGCAATTGAAGGGCAAAAACATGTAAAAAACATATTTAACTGTACCCGTAATAGAATACATCTTGAATTCGACGGTAGGTAAAATAATCTTTACAAATGTTATTTTATTTACATTAGAGCTCATAGAGTTAAAATACATAAGCTAGCTTCAGACTAATAGTAAACACAATCCGGCAAGGAAACGAATTATAAACGAATTTATTCAAGAAAAAGCATTATTACGCTATTATATATTGAAGCTCATGTTTTTACTTTTGTACACTCTATAGCAAACAAAAAAACAAAAAAAAAAAAAAAAAATCGACGCACCAAGAAGGAGTTGTCCGATTGTAATGAAATTTCGTATGCAAAGACATTTTGACCGAACATGCAAATGATTAAAATTTGGTGTCCAATGAATGAATAGCGGGAACTCCAGCGCATCGGAACTGCGCATTCAGCAGGTGTATATAAGGAGCGATTCTCAATATGTGGTCAAAATTTCTGTTGCATTTTGACTGCGGATATCTTACGTCGACTGTAACAATGCCTCGCCGAAAGATTCGTGCTCATTACGAGCATATGTCAGAGTTTGAAAGAGGTCGTGCTATCGGATTGAAAGAGGCTGGTTGGACGAATCGAAGAATCGCTGGACATGTGGGTCGAAGCGATGCGGCGATTGGACGGTGCTGGCAAGAGTGGGTCAACAACGGCAGATGTCAGCGTCGGGACGGCATTGGATTCCCAAGGGAGCCCAGTGGTGTAAGGAATTTCTGGTAGAAAAACATGGGCAAACGCCATATCATTTACTGTTGCTTTTGTGCGTACATTTATCATTATTGAATTACTAATAATTCTATAATGCAACATACTTAAATAATTAGAAGTAGTAGATTATGTTTGCACAATTTTACAATGGCCAGCACTCTTGTCTTATCTCCATCAGTGAGGTTAGATTTCTTGACATAATTAGAAATATTTGCAGTCAGAATTTCTATTTCAACTGTGTTTGATATTGTGTTTTGATCCATCTTTACCTCCTGAAAAGCGTTTGAAGACAGTCCCAGACCACTGCTGCTGCTGTTGCTTGCCTCAACAGCAGTCTCATCAATGTCACCAGAGTTCAGGGAAATGTTGGGAACATCACTACTTTCATCTTACATTTTTTAATAAAATAATTTACCAGCGTTATTAATTATTGGCGTAATAATCTTTCATTTTGCTAGCCTAAGGGAGTTTCCCGGGCCCCCTCGACCCACCCAACGTGTGTGCACCACTGGACGACAGCCATCGGCCTAGGGCCACAACAGAACGGGAAGACAGAGCGATTGTCAGAGCAGCTGTCACAGCACCGGATTCGTCGTTATCAACTATCAAAAGTGTGGCCCGCACACATGTGTCCAACATGACCCTCTGCAGACGACTGAGAGAGCGGAATTTACGCTCGCGCCGACCGTTACGCCGCTTACCTCTCACGTCCTCGTCCTTTACACCGTCAAGTCCGATTACAGTGGTGCCGGGCTCGATCAACTTGGAACTGCGCTGACTGGGGACGTATAGTCTTTAGTGACGAGTCCCGTTTCCAACTGTGTCCTGACGACAACCGCAGACGTGTCTGGAGACGTCCAGGGCAGCGTGGGGATCCTGCCCTTACTATCGCACGCCACACATGCCCACAACAGGGCGTTATGGTCTTTGATAGCAGGACCCCTTTGGTGGTCATTTCTGGCACACTTACAGCACAGCGGTACGTAGACGACATTCTACGACCGGTTGTGTTACCGTTCCTTTTGCGACACCCTGGACTTACGTTTCAACAAGACAATGCCCGGCCGCACACGGCACGTGTTGCTATGAATTGTCTTCAAGCTTGCCCAACACTTCTTTGGCAAGCTAGATCTCCTGATCTCTCTCCCATAGAGCACATTTGGGACGCTATGGGAAGGCGATTGCAACCATCCCGGAATGTTGACGATTTAGCCCGACAGTTGGAGACAATTTGGCAAGAAATTCCGCAGGACACCATCCGGGATCTTTATCAGTCTATGCCACGCCGGGTGACAGCTTGCATCCAGGCCAGAGGTGGACCTGCGGTTGTTGGTCTTTAGTAGCAAGTCCTATGTTAAGATAAGCCGAATATGTAGCCAATAAGATCGCCAGGATAAATGGCTACTTGAGGTTGTGGTTTGGGCTAAACGTCGAGTTAAATATACGCAAATAAATAATTCACCCCTTATGGAGAGAATTACGAAGGCCAAAAACAGACGATATAATTAGCAAAAATATTTAATCACTGCAAAATTAAAACAAACCAGAAATCAAAACTATCCATTGAATGTTAACGAACATCTTTCTTGCAAGATCGCTTTCATTCTCTGAAGCTTTTCCATGTTCACATAAAATCACGTTAAATCAAACCATTTTACGCAGTCACAAATGAGAAAGCAAATTAAATATTACATAACTAGTAATATTTTAGCGACAATGGTTTTGCCCACAGACTGACGCCTTATTGACTTCCTCCCTTTGTAACGGTCAAACTCTGCAATAAATCATTCAATTGTTCTGAAATTTTAATCGTTTCTTTTTCTATGTATGTTCTTCAAATCCACCAATTTTTATCGCAATCGGACAACTCCTCCTTGGTGCGTCGATTTTTTTTGTTATAGGGTGTATATTGTCTTTTATGCTTTATCAAAAAATTTACATGTATAATTGGAAAACAACTGTTGAAAATTAACTAGAAGGAACTTGGCATCTCGATCATCGACAAAGTTGAGTTAAACCGAGTCGGCATACCACTAACATCTCTATTTCAGATGGTCAAACCCAAGGCATTGAAACGAACATATGGGGATTCCTTTTTATCTCCCAGCATTTTTTCTTTACATCACTGTTGTTTAGGTTTTATGGCGCAAAGACAGCAGGGATCATGCTGGGCCAGGTAGCATACAGCTTTTACTAGAACACAAACCTCTTAAGGTAATGGGAAATAAACCCAGGACTACTGTGAGAAGTCAGTTGGTAAGGCCGCCATTGAATCATTGTCAAGTATCGTTTTTATTGTTGTGCAGTCGCTTTTCAGCCTATAATCGTATTAATTATTGCCATGGGTATGGCTGAGAAATCACGTGAAAATATTTACTTTAATAGAAAAGTATATGTTTAATTATACTGTTATAATGCTGTATCACTGTATTTTATTTTTGAAAAGCGCCCTGTTTTTATTAGCCGAAAGAAAAAAAGATATATATAGAAGTAAATCATCGAGTAAAACTGAAGACTTTAAATGAGGTGAAAAAGTGCTAGGTTTGAATTTTATGGCCAAGGACAGCAGGGGTTCTATTGCTCCTCGACCTACAGTTTTCCGAGAAATCCGAACTTCTTATAAGACCTGGGAAACTAACCCCCAAAATACGGTTAGAAGTTAGTCGGTAAGTTCTTTTTTTTTTCTTTGGGCACAGTTGGGAGTTGAACCCGGGATAGCACATGCTAGGGCAGTGGTTTCCATCCTTTTGCAAGCCCCGACCCACTTTTATAATAGCCAAGTAACCCTCGATACCCTTCTTCCTCCGCCATCACATTTGCATAATAAAAGCATTTTTAACAGAGTAAAGAAAACACATTAAATACAAAATTATATTAATTGTATATACATATTACATTAATTATGTATATTAATGTATAATAATAGAGAACATAACAGATATTAATATATATATAATAATAAAATTAACAACCATTAGTAGAATGTTACAATGTGTGTAGCCATGTTGAAGTACAAAAGCGTTGGAAACATTTGGTATGAAATTCTTTATAAAAATAATTGCAACTAAAAATAGTTTCGGCCATTCTCCAGAAACCTGTTCACGACCCCCAGGTTGGGAACCACTGCGCTAGGGGAAACACGTTACCATTGCAGTACCGCAGGGCCTGCTAGGAGCGCCAACTTGAGGATACTGTGGGGCGCTGAATGGAGGAATGCTCACATGAACTCAAATACCTCAACATGTGAGAGGTAAACCACAAACAATGAGAATTAGAATATGATAAATTACTTACAAAGAAAAGAATATTTTATCTGTGCTTGGTAGGAACCGGACCCACAAACACTTGATAACCAGTCAAATGCTCTTACTCATGGAGTTACAGGCGTCGATAAAACTCCCTTGTGTGAGTGAATATGAGGGAGGCGAGCCTACTCGACGCATATAGCTCAATAGCTAACAACACTTGATTGGTTGTCAAGAGGCTGTGGGTTCCGTCCCCGTTAGTCGCCGAGAAATCTTTCCTCTCTTTGTGAATGATTTCTATCATATCGCTACCTCATTATCTGAGATGAGAATTGTGAAATTTAATAAACAATTACTACATTTTATATGTTGTCTTTCATTTTTAATTGCATTCTGAATTTCCTTCTTGGCCATCGTTTTTGAGAGCGCCACACAGAATCCCAAATGTACTTCTGGGGGTGGGAGACGGGGCTAGAGTCTTTAGCATGTAATCCCCCATTACATGTGCCATGGCACTCAGGGTGCATGTAATTCTAAATAAGGAAGAGCAGAAACCATGTTTGGTTACACCTTCCACCCGGGATAAAAGCCTCGGAAAACATTGATTTGTTAATGTATTAAATGTATAGGATAATGTACGATGACTTTCAATGCCACTACACACCTTTTCGTTGTTTCGGCAATGTTTTAAAAATAAACATACTTCAAATGTATTTTGCATAGATATCACAAGATACTTGATTGATGATTTTTCTTTTAAGACGCTTTGTGTTATTCAGCTTTGCTAGGTTTTTAGGGATTGAAAGTATTTTGAAAGGGGATAATCTCAAACTTAGGTATTTTCTTCAGAAAAGACGTCCTCACGTAAAAGAGATGTGTTCTTGTCGTTAGTAACAAGTAGCAAAAAATGGGGATAAAGGGATTTAACATGTTTAATAGGGTGCAAATTCAAATCTTTCTAAGGATTATTCCTAACAGGAAAGATTAAATCTGGGATGCATTTTCAAAGGAGTATTTTTCAAGTTAAGAAACACATATCTCGATTTTTCTGGATACCACTTAGAAAAGAGATCCTATTCTTTTTGAAAGAAATGCTTCATTTCGGGAAAACGAATTAATTTGAACATTTCGCAATGAAATTAAAAATGTGGTGCAGTTAGCTATTCATTAGAGGCTTTTGTTATCATTGCGTGTTGTTATATAAGGATTTCAGGATATGTTTGTATTTAACACCTGTTTGTATTAACACCTCCGAAGCACGACCTCCAGATGGAATAGAAAGTGTTTCAAACAAAAAAAACAAAACCATGTGAATAGGGCGCGAGAAATTTTACAACAAACATAGTTGGCATTTGTTGCAAATTTCTGAGACGACGATGTAAACTGTAATGTTTAAAAATGCAAAGTTGAATTGCCTGATGTTTGATGCCTTGTTTGAATATTGTGTCTGAATATTCATAAACAAAAATAATAAGTAAGCTTCCTTCTGGTGAGCGTCATGTTTGTGGCTAGTAAGACCGCAATAGTTTTGCTAAGAATCGAAACTTCAATTTCATTAAACTGCGAATCAAAGCAATACAAGTATTTCATACATACAACGGATTCTGCAATATACAAATCTTCCTTTAAAAATAAGGGGATTCAAACTGCGATTAATCGCGTTATTTTATGTCAAGAAGCATTAATCTTATGTATGCCACACGTAAAATATTTTGCAATAAAGAAGTTTGCAAAATTTTGGAAATTCTTCGCATTTAATTACGTGTTTCGAATATTTTCGGCATCTTTACTTTTACCACTCACAGTTAATCTAGCGAATGCAAGTCTTAAAAATCATACAAAAACACAAGAGGTATAAGAGTGATAATGAGCTCTTAAATTCGTTCTTTCATGCTTTGAACATGTCGAAACATTTTTTCTACAAATTGGTATCTTAAACAAAGTTCATTTTTATCATAAATAAATAAAATTTCTAATGAATTGTTTCTCTTTCGGGAAACTTAAAGGGGGAAAACAATACAGAGTCAGAACGCGCGATACATCTCCCAAACCTGTACTGACAGAAATCTTGAGTGACAGAAAATGATACATAAGCATCGATGACTATACATTCACGAAGACTTTCACTATATATATATTAATCTACATTATAGAGCTTTGCGGGGTATCAAGCAGACGCGACGGAATACCCTGCAAAGCTCTATAATGTATATCGAAGACTATTATTGAAACATAGGCAAAGAGCTTTAGATGGAGGAAAAAAATTTCCTGGAAGCGTGATGTACCTTCGGGATAGAGAACGTGTACTGTCCATTCGCGAGAAGTTGGTGTCCAGATTCCGTTAGTTGAAGAAGCCGTCTGATATTTCAGCTAACGGGACCTACACGTCAACTTCTCGCGAATGGACAGTAGTCACAAAGAAATGAAAGACCGCTTCAAGTTATGAACTGCACCGATAAGAAGATGCAGGTAAAGGTAATGAAACCCGCTTCCTTATTTCATACTGTTGACTATTTTTTTTGTGATTTTTACAACGTGAGCACAAGCCTGCGCCGGGACCTACAGTTTTTCGAGGAATCCGAACCTGTTAAGGCCTGGAGAACCAAACCCAGGACTACGGTGAGCAGTTATTCTGTAAGCGTACTTTGTTTGGCATAGTTGGGAATCGAAAATGGGATTAATGCCCGCTAGGCGAAATAACTTCCCTACCGCAAGGTTTACTACTGCGGTTGACTAGTTCTCATATTTTTTAGCATCCACATGTATTTACTAGGTGCCGTGCATTCTCTAAGGTCAGAGATTTCTTTGCTATTGATTTGGTTTCATCAAATTTTTTTTCAAAAACCCTGAAGAATGGGAATATTGGATTCCTTGGTTGCCGTTCTATTATCTTATCGTGATTCGAAGATTTCAAGATAAACAACTCTCAGTTTAGAACAATCGAAGCACATTGGAGTCTCGATTTTACTAACTTTTTCGGACTCAACAAAACAGTTTCTGAAGAGGAATTATTACTAGCTCTACAGTATGATTTTCTGGACAAACGCTACAGTTTGTCAAAAATTGTGATTTGTAGATTACTGGTCCTTAAAAACACGAGTCTTCTGTAACAACTTTCAGATGCACAAGGAATCTCCTTTGATGGAATATGCCTCCACGTAAATGACCTTTTCATATGGCGTGCTCGTCAGCCATATTGAATTACGTTGTTCTTTAAATCATTTTGTGTGGATATTAACGTATTATTATAGGAGAATATTAGTTTGCCAAATATATTCTGTGTATTTGTACAAAGTAAGCATGGGTAGACAAAAATAAAGCCAGACGACGTTTTATGGGTTTAGGCGCCAGAGCCAGGCTAAAATAAACAGTGAAAATCCCATCTCCATAAAAAGCTCCAAAAATTCTCCATTCGCTCACGAGCTACAAAATCATAAGCCACAGCTGTGTAGAGTTATATTCATCGCCACTGCAGAATGAAGAATTCCGGCTGACTATAATTATTCATCGTTGCTTTCGCATCAGCTAAGCCTGACGTTTGTCCATAAAATACACCTAGTCCTACTGAACCGACGCAGCAGCATTCGGACTGTTCATCTTTTTTTCTGCACAAGCATAGAGCCTGACGTTTGCAGGTAAAATAAGCAGAATCTTACTGAACCATCGGAACGGCAACCCGACTGTTCATCGTTGTTTTTCGCACCAGCAGAGCCTGACGTTTTCCTTAAAATACGCCAAGTCCGGCAGGAGTGGAGCAGCAACATCCCCGCAGCCCCGTAAATGTTTTCTCATCAGAAATTGGATTTTGAAGTGCACGACGAGCCACAGCGTAATGCACCTGCAACAAAACAACGGTCACGTGACTGCAACACCCCATCATAACAGTCGCACGTGAGTCAATATCCATTTATTCCCATTTGTACGAGGTGTACCATTATTTAGGTTTAATTTGAAAATTAGGTTATGAAACATTCTATTTTTCCCATTTGCCCTTGCTTACTCAGGCAGTATTTCTTGCATTGTTTTAATTTAATATCTGGCATACGTTCTCAGTATTGGTGTAATTTATTGTATTGTCATATTGCAATTTAGACAGATATTGTTGCTGAGCCGTTGATTTGATAACAACCTGTATTGATAAATCACAGCACCATAGCAAGAATATCAGCTAGACATTTATGTTTCTTTCCATGTGGAAACTTTCGCCATTTATATAACTGCATAGAATTTTTAGAGTAGTAATTAGTCATAATTAAATTTGTTACGTTTGTTTGAATTAGTTCTCTCCTTTTTTGTGTTTTGCATCCCTATACTGATTTCACGGCCATTGGACAATCATATGTTTCGCAAAGAAACTGACGGGTTATTAAGCAATGATAAGCGTAATGATAGGTGCATTTATCCAAGTTAAGCAATTTGGCACATTATTATTAACTTAATAATAATATATCGTCTCCTTTTGTCACAAAGGCGCAATTTATTCAGTTTGATTATGGATTGGTTAGGACAGCAAGAGTCATTCTGCATCAAAAGTGGTGTTTCAATATTTGAGTTCAGTAAGATTTCTTTATTCATGTTTTATAATACAACGGCGACTAAGATCATGCTGCGCCAGAATCTATGGTTTTTCGAGGAACCTAAACCATCTTGTCTTGGAGGATCAAACACCAATCTGCGGATTCGTAGCAAGAAACGGAAGGCGCTACGTACCTTTCTGAATCAAACCCCATCTAAGGATCTATAGCAAGAAACGAAAAGCGTTAATTACTTTCCTAAATTAAACCCCGTCTACGGATATTTGGCAAGAAACGGAAAGCGTTAAGTACTTTTCTAAATCAAACCCCGATCTATGGATCTGTAGCAAGAAACAGAAAGCGCGAAGTACCTTTCAAAATCAAACCCCAATCTATGCATATGTGAATGAAAAAAAACGAAAAGCGCTAAATACTTATCTGAATCAAATCCCGATCTAAGAATCTGTATCAAGAAACGGAGGGCGCTAAGTACCATTCTAAACCAAACCTCGATCGGTTGATCTGTAGAAAGAAACGGAAACCGCTAAGTAACATTCTAAATAGAACCCCGATCTATGCACCTGTGATAAGAAATGAAAAGCGCTAAGTACCTATCTGATCAAACCCCGATCTAAGGATATGTAGCAAGAAACGGAAAGCGCTAAGTACCCTTCTGAATTAAACTCCCATCTATGAATATATGGCAAGAAACGGAAACCTTTAAATACCTATTTAAATCAAACCTCGATCTATGCATTTGTGAAAAGAAACGATAAGCGCTAAGTTCCTATCTGAATCAAACCCCGATCTAAAGTTCTGTAGCAAGAACCGGAAACGGCTCCGCTAAGTATTTTTCTAAATAAAACCTTGATCTACAGGTATGTAACTGTGAAAAGAAACGAAAAGAGCTGATGTACCTATCTGAATCAAACCCAGTTCTATGAATTTGTAGCAAGAAAAGAAAAGCGGTAAGTATCTATCTGAATCAAACCCCAATCTACCAGTGGCGGATTAAACCTATTGGGGGGCCCCCTGGCGGTAAAAATTTCGAGGCCCTGAGACCCAAGCCCCAAAATAAACTATGTAAGGAACTGTTGAGATTTTTGGAAAGATTTCTTATTATCTTACTTATTATTATTATTAGATTTTTAGTGAGTTCCTTAAACCGGCAATATGTAGCTAATAATAAACTCAACGTTTCAAGAAAAACCATACATTTATTCAAAAAATTTAATAGTAATAAATTACCTCAGTGCTTAAAAAATGTTTTGTATATAAATTTGTGTCTTGATTTTTCTTTTCTTTGACAGATTCATCAATTATTTTTGCAGTATCTATTTCATCCAAAATTTTTTGTTCTAGGTATAATATGGCCATGTTGTTCAATCTGTCTTCTCCTATCGTACTCCTTAAATAGCATTTAACGCATTTTAAAACTGAAAACGATCTTCCATCTGTTGCATTTGATATTGGCATTGTTAAAAATATTTTCGAAATAATATCTACATTAGGAAAAGTTCCACTCTCTCTTTATACACTTCGAACTATTATTCAATAGCACTTCTGGCTATTTATTTATCAACACTTCTGATTATTTATTTATCAGTTTCTTACGTTCTTATTATTTCTCATGTTTTAATAACATATATTAATATTCTTTTGTAAATGTTCTTGAAAACTTCCTTTATCATTTATAACTTTTTAATATCACTTGAGATATATCAGGCTTCAAACATCAATTTTTTTACCATCTTTAATCTATATTTATACATAGATTAAAGATAATAATTTATTATTATATATATATCTTTTTTCGTTTTGGAGAAAAAGAGACGCTTTCCCCATCCTGGATTCGAACCAGGGTCCCTCCGTTTAGCCCGGAGTGTCTTGGACCGCTAGACGAATGAGGACAGGAAACAACGCTCTCTTTCTCCGTATGTAAAGATGTAAGGTATAGGTCTCCAAAACGAGTAAAGCTCTAGTTTGAGCTGTAATTAATACGTGGGTGGCAAAAATTATTGTATAATAAATTCCCCCACGAAAACTCACAAAATTCTCGCCCCGGAGGCTTTCTTGTGTTGACCATATTTGGCAATTGTGTTATCCCTGCGGAGGGTAATAATACCTTAACATTATTAACTTATATTGAAGTATTATTTCTTTTTGTATATAATAAATCAAATTCAATTTTATTGAAATAAATTTTAATTTTAGCAAAAAATAAAAGCCTATCGAACACTGGTATTTAAATGGAAAGCATGACGTCTAGCTTTCTTCTCGGCAAAACATCTGATTATATCATATGGTATTGATTTTGTTATATCAGACTCAATACACAAAATTTTGCCGTCCTAGTCTATAGCCTAGTATAGCCTATTGGGAAATACGGCACTGGGTAGGGCGCAAAATACTAAAATTATAGCATGACTTTCATTTTTTTATTAATTTTAATATTTAATAATAATTTTGACTATTTTTTCAGTAAGTTTTTTCTTAAATAAAAACCCATCTCGCGGACCAATTGCGACTCCTTCGCTGACCACCAGTTGGGAACCACTGTTCTAAACAGTTAAATTTTATCTTCCCTCATGTAGTAGTAATTTTATGACCAAATGGGTCATTTTCAGAGCTACAAAAAATATTGAATAGCACATACATTTTTGCTGGTTTTTATTACGAATAGTTTATCGATGATAGAACGATGTCTATCACTGAAGGAAAATGGTGTGGAAATTTAGAATAAGTGTTTGTTTTAATTTGACTTTCAATCAATTGCCAGCCAAGCACAGTAAAACTCAGCTTTGGTTTTCCTAACAAGGATGGTGGCTATAATTCAGCTACGACAACATTTTATATTAAACGATATAATTAAACGTGTACATTTACAAATTCCATTGCCTTTCCGCTCAGATAAGAAGTAAGAGGAAAGTTTAACTTTAGTATTGTGTGGTGAAATTTTTCGGATGAGGAAATAATAAAATTCTTAAAATTACTAAAACCCTTAAAATATGCATTTATTCTGGAAATTCATGGTTTTTGTGCATTTATATTCAAAAACACTAAAAACAGCTAAAATATGTAATTGAATATATTACGGGATCTAGTTATAACAGTAGCATTTAATCGTTCTGCACTCATCTTTGCAATGGCGCACCCAGAATATTCCCAAGGAGGGGACCCAGTAGTTCAAGGAATTTTTGATGGAAAAAATGGC
Source organism: Dysdera silvatica (assembly GCA_006491805.2). Lineage (NCBI taxonomy): Eukaryota > Metazoa > Arthropoda > Arachnida > Araneae > Dysderidae > Dysdera > Dysdera silvatica. The sequence continues at coordinate 89,210,461 of QLNU02003225.1, read as the reverse complement.
CAGGGACCATAACAATAACAATTGTATTTTGTGTTCATTTATCATTATTAAATTACTACTAATTTGACAGTGCAATATACTTAAATGATTAAAAATGGTGGATTTTTTTGTACAATTTTACAATGGCCAGCTTTTGTTTTCCACAAAAGATCACTGTTTTAGTAATAGGTTTAAAAATAAGCCTATTGTGCAAAACTTGCTTTTGCTTGCCCTCTGTCCAATACTTGATCTACGGAAGCCTTTTTTCCTTTTGCGACCTTCAAAAAACTCATCGGCTTTGTGAACTGAATCCTTATGATAGAGAAAAGTTCTAATGTTATCTGAACTTCTCCAAGGTCTTCTTCCAATTATTAAATTCTTTTGAAACAAGTTCATCTGTGGCTTGTGTCGATCTTAAACCGACTTCATGGGGTGAAAAGAGAACACACAAAATTTGCTATAGGCACTGTCTTTTCTGCCTTTGGGCAAGTTATGTTTACTCAGTTCAGATGGACAGAACTTCCGACTGTGGTGAGATTTTCCTTGACTTTATACAGCACTAGTGACGGTCGTGGGAAAATTGCAATTTGCATATGGTTACCAAAGACTTTTTAGCACTGTTATCCTATCTTCATCAGTGAGGTTAGATTTCTTGACATAATTAGAAATATCTGCAGTCAGAATTTCCAATTTAATTGTTTTGGTCTACCTTTACCTCCTGGAAAGCGTTTGAAGACAGCCCTAGCGACTGCGGTTTCTTGCCTGAACAGTAGTCCCATCAATATCACAGAGTTCAGGGTAATATCGCTGGGATCGTCACTACTTCCAAAGAAAGGATTTACGTGTCTGTTGGCGTAATAATTTTCCACTTTGTTAGCCCAAGGGGTGCGCGGGCCCCCAAGGTAGGTGCGCCAGAGCATGTTTGAACTAATATGATTTTTAATTAACTTTAATTTAAAAAAAGAACGTTTTGTACTTATATACGTAAAATACGTGAATAATATTAAGTATTGCATCTTTCGCTTTTTGTGTTGTGGTAGTTTCTAACCGGGAATCCCTCAAGCTCGGGGCCCCCTGGCAGACGCCAGGTCCGCCAGCCGCTTAATCCGCCACTGCAATCTATTGATCTGTAGGAAGAAACGGAAAGCGCTAAGTACCTTTCTGAATTAAACCCTCATCTCTGGATCTGTAGCAAAAAACAGAAACCGCTTCGCTAAGTATCTTTCTAAATAAAACACCGATCTATGCAACTGTGAAAAAAAAAACGAAAAGAGCTAAGTGCCTATCTGAATCAAACCCCGTTCTATGAATCTGTAGCAAGAAACGAAGAGCGCTAAATACCTATCTGAATAAAAAAAAAAAAGACCTACTAATCTGTAGGAAGAAACGGAAAACGCTAAGTACCTATCTGAATAAAAAAAACCGACCTACTAATCTATAGCAAGAAACGAAAAGCTCTAAGTACCTATCTGAATAAAAAAAAACCCGGCCTACTAATCTGTAGGAAGAAACAGAAAGCACTAAGTACCTTTCTGAATTAAACCCCGATCTATGGGTCTATAGGAAGAAATGGAAACCGATAAGTACCTTTCTAAATCAAACCCCGATTTATGCAACTGTGAAAAAAAAACGAAAAGCGCTAAGTACCTTTCTGAATTAAACCCTGATCTATCGGTATATAGCAAGAAACGGAAACCGCTAAGTACTTTCCTAAATCAAAACCTGATCTACGGATCTGTAGCAAGAAACGAAAAGCACTAAGTACCTACTTGAATCAAACCCCGCTCTGTAGGAAGAAACGGAAAGCGCTAAGTACCTTTCTGAATCAAACCTTGATCTAAGGATTTGTAGAAAGAAAGAAAGAAACGAAAAGCGCTATGTACCTACCCGAATCAAACCCCGTTCTATGGAGCTGTAGCAAAAATCAGAAAGCGCTAAGTACTTTTCTGAATCAAACCCGTGATATTCATCTCATACTCAAATACGTCACCACTACGTAATCGCAGTATCGATTTCAGTAAGATAGAAAAATTCTAAATTAAAAAGACTCGATGAAAGAAACAACAGAAATCAAATGCACAAATAACAGTTTAATAATTTTATCGAAATGTTTATGTTAGCTGTACGGTGTAAGGACGAGAAGGGTCTCGTTTCACCGGGACCGAAGAATCATAATCTCTTAAGGCGTAGAATAATAATCTCCGTAGAATAATAACCTCCACGATGAGCAGTTTGTCAGCAATTCTTTTGGCACAATTGGAGGTCGAACTCGTGATAATCACACGCTAGATAAACACTGTAACAACTGCATCATCGCAGGATCCAATTTTGAAAATTTTTTCCAGCTTTTAAGTAAATGGTGAAAAGTGGATTGCCAATGTCTGTTTTAGTAAATTCTATTCACTAAATAATAACATACCAAATAATAGCTGTTTTATAAGCATATATTAAACATAATCGATTCGTGAGGGATTTATTAAAAGAACAAAACCCCCATTTTGCTTTTATTTCCGTACTGCATTTATTACGTAGGAGTCTACAATACTAAATAACTGATAAACTAATTCAGCAATTAATTATAACATTATACTTCTACAAAACTTTGGGAATTGTATTTAATAACTAATTAATTGCCTAACATTTAAGATAACCACTTGTTTGGGTGAATCATAATTAAAATACTTCAAAAAAATTAATCCCTGCGTCTGTGAAGAACTGAGATTCATAATAGTTTTGTGTAATTATAATTTCACTCACTGTAGAGTTAAATCATTATAGAAGCTGGAAATTGTACGCTTTCATTAATGCTAATAATTAGTTTTTCAGATACATTTCCCCACAGAGGTAAAAAATGTTTTTGCAGCATTCGTTCCAGCTCATGAACGAAGTGTTAAATGCGAACATGTTATAAGTGAGTTCCACTGTACATCCCATATGACCCTTTTCTTTGCATAATTATTGGTTGGTTGTATTTTTATGGCGCAAGGACAGCAGTGTCATTATGGGCCAATCAGGGTATGCATAATTATAATTCAAAGGTTACTACGACGTTTTTTTTCCTCCTGTATATTCAAAACTTGATGTCCTACGCGATTTATCATTGCACACACAGCTTGTTCTTCCATTAGGAATTATTCGTCGTATAAAGAAATACTTTTCCGAAGAGAAATGGATAACATGGAGTTGATAGATCTATCCATAGAGATGGGAAAGGCATAGTTGAGAATGACTTACACAAAAAAGAAATGAATTGGAGTTATATTGTCAGGCGAGCTGTCAAACTATGTAGAGGTAGTTCTTTCACTAACTATTGCGAATCAAAAAGTGCAACGTTTGTGTTGAAAGTATATTTGTTTTTCAATAAACGTACTGTTTCGCTCTACGACTTCAGTATTTATATGAAATTCCGCTTGGCGTTTGAGTGTCCAACACAAATGAGGACCGTAGACAGACGTCGAAGAGATACTCAGTGGATGAAGAATAATTGCTTGTAGTTATGCTTGCTCAGTAGGACATAAAGCACATTTGAATCGTTAGATTTGACTCCAATTGTTACGTCGTTATTGCTATTTGTGAATTTCTGATATTGTAATTAAATCAAACAACAATGTCAATCAATCAACGTTTATTGGCGTAGTGATACCAACGCCGATGGTATGGCGTGATTAGATGGTGAAACGTTCGAAAGAAAATAAATATTTCTGCCTTCGGTGGGACCTGAACCCACGACCTTCCACTCTGGATTGTCGTGGGTTCAGGTCCCACCGAACGCAGAAATATTTATTTTCTTTCGAACGTTTCATCCAATAAACGTTGATTGATTGACATTGTTGTTTGATTTAATCTGCGTAGTGTTCGATTTATATAAAATAAATTGTAATTAATGTAAATGATGTACAAAGTTTTCTCTCTAGCAGATGTTTCGACGGACCGACCATTCATTCATCCACCCCCAGCCGCTCAATGTAATTTCAGACAAAAAGGACGTTTTAAATGTCTTTTAATAAAAACTACGGTTGGATTCATGAATGTATCATGCATAGTGTTTTTCCTTACCGAACAACTATATGGTACTAATTATCGTTTCTATATTTCAGTTGTGTAGGAGAGTCTACCATAAATAATATGTAGAATAGAGAGTGTGCGTGAATTATAGTAAAAACGCTTTTCTAATGTAAAATTATGTCTTTTATATAAAGTCTTTGTTTTTTTTTATTCAAAAGAATTCAATGATTCAGACAAAATAATTTAATTAAGTCATTCAAACGTTAGCTGAACACCAGATTTCACTGAAAAATTGAACAGTATTATTTGAGTTATCATCATAGATGCACAATTTTCGTGAATTCATATTTTACACGTATGTGGAATCTCCATGAATATGAAATTACCGAAATAGAATCACTACTCATCTTGACAGAGTAATAAACGCAAAATGCAGCGAGCACAAAATCCTTAAAAGGATGAAATATTATCTGGAAACGAAAGAAAGCATAGTTTAGACATTGAAAAATGAAATTGAATCGCTGAGGCACGCAACCTAGTAGATACATACTTCAGCGTTTTAAAAGAATCTGGCACAGTGGTAAGCGGAAGTGAGGGATGCCGTGACTACAGCAAGAACTTTGACCAACTGAGACACCTGACGTTGCTCAAAAATGGTTTTCCATCAGAAGTTACTGGTCCCTTGCGACCAGACTGCAACCGTTTAAGGGATGAGTGAACTTTTGTTTCATAGAATTTTTCGTTCTTAAAACAT
>QLNU02003225.1:89134982-89205623 GCA_006491805.2 Dysdera silvatica | reverse complement strand
AACATTGAGAACTTTCGAAGTAATCCACCTGTGTTTTAATTTCTTAGGTTTTATTTATTGATAATTGTCAATTTTGCAGTATTCAGGTTCGATTGTTAGGGGATATCCTCCAAATTTGAAGAAAAAATTCTAATTGGCACAAAAATAAGACGATATTTAATACTTGCACAAACTATGAGTTAGAACTTCATAAACGTAACTTCTACAGTCAAAATACGCGTAAATACTCCATTAAGTTTTCAAGTGGCTGTTGTAGTGAGTACATGTGTATCCCGCCATGGACAGTGCTCTTCTGGACATACATTCATTTCTCACAAAATAGTCTTAAAATAAATATTTATGCCGTTAACATCAGACGTAAACTAATGATAATATAAAAAACGATAAAAATAAATTACATTCTCTGTTACAGTTGTATAAGAAAAAAATAATTTAGAAACAATAATTATGAAAGTTGTGCAAATTTCATGAACTTATTAACAAACGTTCGTAGAGATGGATGCTGTAAAGCCAATATTTAAAAATTAGATGTTTCGTGTGAAATTCAGCCTGCAAACGATTAATAGAAGAAACGTCGCGTAACATTACGATACTCATATATATATATATATATAATTATATTGCTTCCATAATCCTTAAGAATTATGCGTACCCATTAGGAGCAAGTTTAAATTGAACTATTAAAATTAGGAAAGGAATTACTGCAATGCAAGAAATTACCACTACTCCAGTTCCAAGAGGAAGCGAGCATGCAATCCAGGTCCTCTCCTCTGTTTCAATAATATCCCTAAAGAAGAATTCAAACACATTTTACTAAATGTGCAGACAATGTAGCAATATTCGCCACAAGCACACATTTTCGCAATGCATATGTCGAATTATAAAATTGTGTGGCTACATTGATATTATGTCATTACTTCGTGTCTTTGTCGTTTCACTATGTGACGATTACAAGTGTGGAACTGCGTTTTCTTTTAAGGGAGAAATGTAAACTGTGTCTTCCAATTATGTCTCTCTTTTCTATTAGAGGCTCAATAGTTAAGCGGGATCATGATATACACTGCTATAACCCCTACATCAGCGGTCCTTAACCTTTTATTGCCACGACCCTAAATAGTGATTTAAATTTAATCTGCGATCCTAAATAGTGATTTAAATTTAATCCGCGACCCTAAATAGTGATTTAAATTTACTCCGCGACCTTACTTTAAGGTTGGTACATTGATGTTTCTAGAACATCAATGTTCCATCGATTTATTTAAATCGTTTTATGTAGATATTTATTCACTACTTACTCCAGACTGGTGCTTTGATATGACACATTGCAATTTAATTAAATTCTTTACACAAAACTGATTATTAAATGAAAATATTATGAAAAATTAAATAGCAATAAAGTCAAAATTCAGCAAGAGGATTTTAATACACATCCAAATTTTAAGAAATATCTTTTATTCATAATATAAAACGTAAAAAAAAATTTTCTAATAATAAGTACCGGTCTCTACATAACCCTCTCGCGACCCTGCGTCAACTCTCCGTGACCATGATTTGGGTCGCGACCCGAGGTTGAGAACCCCTGCTCTAGCGTAAAATTCTAGGTAATAATTTTCATCATAACCATACTACAATTTAATACTAGTTTTTAACATAGTAATTTCTCCCGTTGACGACTCTCAAAGCATAAAGAAAAAACGTTGCAAAAAGTCGCTAATGGGGATGTGCATAATCCCATTAAGTATTTGCTTGTACCGAAATATGTCATCTTCAGGCAGAAATAGCCATTAATTCTGACGGCGTCGTTGAGAAAGGGTGGGTGTTGCAGTACATATTTTAAAGATTTAGATTTTTTTTGGATTATTTTTAACAATTTTAATTTAAAATACTTTTTAACCTAATTATTAATTTTTACTCCAGATTTTAGCAATTTAAATTCAAACCCTGATTTGAAGTGCATATTAATTATGTGGAGCAAGTTATTTTTAGTAAATAGATAAGTTATTTTTAGTATTTGATAAGTTCTTAGTTAAATTCCGTTGCTGCAATTAAGCAACTTAAGCACCACAACGGCATCAAATCCCCAAAACTTTTATTTTTAAGAAAATTAAATCATAACTAGACAAAAGTTAAGCCGCAAAAGTTTTAAGAAATAAAGGTTCTCAAGATCACGGAAATTAAAGCCAGCTTTCATAAGCCTACCATGGATCAATAAATTTAAGCACCTCAGAAATAATTCAGCCACAAAATTGAAGTTTCAAAAGTACACTCAACAAATAACTAGTTGCCAACGTAGTTTCTGAACATCTGCTACTTCTAGTCTTTCGCATGGCGAGATGAAATATAGCTGTTTTATGTAAAAAGCGCCATCAGTCATGTCATGATACATAATTGCCCATTATGTCTCACAATTAAACCTTTCAAATGTGCCTTCCCAATTCTTTGAAAATAAGTTCATTAGAAAAAACCTAACATTTATGGTGTATCAAAAATTATCGAATCATCGAAGATGCCTCTGAACTGAAAAATGATCGTTTTATACGTACTCCAAAATCATCAGCAATCACCATCCTAATATCCTCATTTCTGAGATATCGAAAATAGATGATGCCTCTTCAGGCTTTCTTCGCTTCTTATCAATCTTCTCAAATAATATAAAGAATTTGTTTTAACTTTCCTCCCGCACGCTATCCCTTTACTTTATGACTTACTTAATAAATAAACAGAGTTAAAAGTAAATATTCAGTTAACGATCCGTCAAAATATATGATGCGCACTTTCTCTAAATATTCCATTTTAACACATTGCACAGCGACATAACATAACCATGATGACAAGGACGGACTGCGCCCCTGGCCAACCGGCCACGGGTCGGTGCGCCCTCATGGGCTATAGGACTTGCGTCCTCAGATAATCCAAGGTATTCGCCCTTTGAGAGGATCCAGCCCGCCCCTGCATAATGGTGCTTCTAAAAATCTTGTAGCACTGATTATTAATGGGAGCAATTATCGTTATTCTCAAACTACTAGCCATCTCGTTTCTTATAATTAAGATCTTCATACTATCTCGCTGCCAAATATATTGTGCTGCAATCGATTGAAAACGTTCATTTGCCAGTTAGTTTATTTACAGTTCATCGCATTTGATGAGATTCCATATTTCCTTCTGTAGATAAGAAGAAAAAGACGAGCATGACTTAAAGTAAACTGCCATGTCATTTTCCTCTGAAAATTAAAAGTAAGTATCTTTCACGTCATTTGGCTTCGCTTCGATAATAATAGTTAAAATAATTAACAGTATACCATTTTTGCTTGCTGAATAAATTTATTTTCAAGTATTTGCTAATTTATTGTTCCAATCCAATTACAGAAAATCTCATTATACTGCATCCATCGCCGTATCCTCTCCGTTTATGCCACAATATATTTACCGTTGGGACATTATAAACAACTCACGATTAAAAGACCAGAAAAATATATTGAAGATGTCGAAAGAAAATTATCGTTTCTTTACAGCGACTTAGCAACTCTCATGGAAAAGTTAACGCTCAACTAATCGGGCCTTTTCTACATGATTATATCCCGAATTAAATTTGCGCGTCATTGTAAGCTTATTTGCGGAGGAGATAAAGCAATATTGAAGCAGTTGAAAACATCCGTGTTGTATATTAATATTAGACATTAAATCTTCCGGGAAATAAATAGGAACAAGGATTGTCAAATAATATTTTCTGTTGGAGTCACAGTTTTGTATATAGGCAAACTTGAATTATGAATTTCATTTTAATTTCTATTTAATTATAATTTCCAATTTCTATTATTATGAATTCCATCGTTTCTGTTTATGAAAGTGGGTAGGAAGCAAATAACCAATAAAGAGGAATCTTGACAAACAGTAGCCATATTTAATTTTTCAGATAAACTTGATAATTGGTAGAAGAAATAAAGAAAATAATATTAAATGGTCCGAAGATTACAGAAAAATTATAAGATATTAAAGTGTTCAAGAAGATTATAAGAACTAAAACTGCGGGGAAAAGAAGATCGATTTACCTCAGTAAAACATAGCCAGATGGGTGCAAAGAGGCCTTAAGAAAATGAAATACAAAGGCATGAGCAAGGAATGAGTATGCGAAAGAACGTAGGCTGTGATTGTTAAGGAGGAATAGGTCCTCCAAGGAATATACAGTGTGTTCACAGTAGAAGTATACAACTTCAAATTTTATTTGCATCGAAACTACAATACAGAAACTTAATGCTTCTTTCTAATTACGTGGTGAAAGACAAGGTTTTCTTCTGTAAAGCTAGCGTACTTCCACGTGACAAACTGTGAATGACATTAATAGTACGTAACGAAACAATACAGAGTTTCACCAGGAGATTCCATAACAAACAGTTATTTCGACACTGGCGTAAGGTTTAAAAACACGACGTTTCAAGTGACGGCAGAATTCTGCCTTCACTTGACAAAGGGAGCAGTTGGCTCCCGAAACGTCGTGTTTTTAAACCTTACGCCAGTGTCGAAATAACTGTTTGCTACAGTACGTAACACCGAAAACAGCAGTGATGGCATCGATACAGGTGAAGGCTATGGTTTATGGAGACGAAATCACTAATAAAAATGTAACAAAATTTCAGAAACGTATACAAAAGAACACCTCCGATATGAACGTGTTTCTCTTTGCATGATCAAAGCTGTTTAGATAAACATTTCCCAGAACAATGATTGGACCTGCTAGCCCGACGAAATTGCCACACCGTTCTCCTGACCTCACCGCTGTGATTTATTTTTTATGGAGGAATTTGTTAGGAACATTGTGTACAAAATAAAATAACTTCACGTAATATGCTTAAATAGAGAATTAATGAAGCCTTCCTCAGTGTAATGTACGAAATTTTGCAACAAACGTGGACGGAACTAAACTTTCATTTCGGGAAAACTGACAAGCAGATAGAAACGTTCTAACTATGCAGAAAAAGACTTTGATGGGCGCCATTTAAATAAAATTGAATTACGTTATAGCTATTGTAGTTTCGATGCAAATACAACTTAAAATTCCTTACTTTTTATGAACACCCCGTATAACCACGAAAAAAAAAAGACAAAAAATATCATCTTCAGAAGCAGAATTATATTCTATACTGCAAACGTAATTAAAATTTTAATTCGAATTATGTCATACACTTCATTATTTCATAGAGCTTTGGATGATTTTAGGAGTGTATTATTTGTAAAAAAAAGGCTGTTTTTTTTATTTTTTAGGTGTCCATGACAAGCAGATTTCAGGTTTACATTATGAGCTGTAGTCAGAAAGATGTAATAGAAAAACGTACGCAGCAATGGCAAATTTCATAGTGTTAGATAAAGCAAAACTTATGCTAAGGATATTATAAATAAAGTATGGTTTGTAATAGGGTTGCGCAAAATTCCATATTGACCTAACAATTCTTCCCATTTCCAAGAGACGGACAAACGTCACTTGTTCGGTTAGTTGACGGGTTTGCAAATCTCTAGTTCGTAATGATGATGTTGCATGTCAAAGAAGACGGATACACATAATAATTCAGACGAAGCAAGGCATGAAACGTCACAAAAAAGTTAAGTCTAACAAACAGGATATCACAGATAAGGGAAGTCTAGTATTTAGGATTCTAGGATTCTAGAAAATTAGGAAATCTAGAATTTAAGGAACGCAAGGACAACAAAGGCCATGATACAGCGCCGGGATCTGCAGTTTTCCGAGGAATCCGAACCTCTTAAGGCCTAGGGAACCAATCCCAGAACTACGTTGAGTAGTTAGTTGGAAAGTTTTTTTTTTTTCATGGCAGGGAGTTGAACTCAGGATAACCGCACCCTAGGGGACTGCGTTACCACTGCAGGCTCTAGGCAGGTTTTGTAAATGACTTTGCAGATAAGGCAAGTCTAATAAACAGGGTATTACAGATAAAACAAGTCTGTTAAACAGGTTGTTGTAGATAAGGCAAGTCTAATAAACAGGATGTTACAGATAAAGCAAGTCTAGTAAATGGGATTTATGGATAAGGCAAATCTAGCAAACAGGATGTTATGGATAAGGCAAGTCTAGTAAACAGGACGTCACACATGAAGTGGAAATAATCGAACGATATTGATAATTATGTTAAATAATTTAGATGTTATATTTAACTGGAAAGTACAGTACAGAAATAAGATCATGCATAGATTGTTATGTTACTTTAGTGGTTATAATGAAGACGTTGTGCCCCAAAATATGGTTGTTTATCCAGAAGTATGTTAAATTCAACTACCGGCAGAATAGGTTACTCATTGTACAGCGAGAACGTTATTTTCTTAGTCTTTTTTAACATTATCTTTGCGCGTATTACCGGACAATTAGAGCCTATAATAACAAAAATATGGAACAAGTGCGTTTAACGAAGATTTTAAAGAAGCGCATTTTAAATTATAAATACTAGTGACATAGTAGATGAAGTTCATACAAACGAGTTACTCTTAGGCAGAATAAAATTTTAAAGTTGAAAATGTTTCATACGGAGCTTAGAAAAACAAAAAACGTCACTTTTTGTTCCTGACATTTTCGTCACGATTTATGCTACTTTTATCGCCAACAGTCTCTAATTTACGCCAATTTCACGCCAGTTTTTGCCAATATTCTCACCAAGTTTTAAATAACGCTTCAACACATCAAACAAACAACAATATCAATCAACGTTTATGGGCGTAGTGATACCAACACCGATGTTATGGCGTGACCAGATGGCGAAACGTTCGAAAGAAAATAAATATTTCTGCCTTCGGTGGGGCCTGAACCCACGACCTTCCACTTGCCGGGCGGAGGCTCTACCCACTGAGCTACGAAGGACAATGTATAATTTCTTTACGAACGTATATATATTGTTGCCAGTTATTTCGCAGAATGGTGTAGTACATGGACTACTATTTAAACCAACGTTATTTTATTTTTTAATTTAAGCATTTAATTCAATTCTGTTTCAAAAGATTTTGTGTGAACAAGCTTATAGTTAAAAAATAAGCGTCTGCTAAAAATTAATTGCAAAATTTTAAGAAAAGGTTAAATGTTTTCATTAGGAGAAAAAGTAACAAATATATACAATAATGGGAATAAAGAAAGTCTCTTAGAAATTAAACAAAGCCTGCCTAACTGAAATGAGCTGCTCTGGAGTAAAAAACGGAAACGCTGTCGCTAAATTAAAAATCGGCAATGTTAAGCCAGTCAGAAATTAGCTGCTGGTGCAGGGGAAACGGGGCAATTTCGTGTTTCCGTATTTACAATTGAAGCAAAATTTCAATTAGGAAAATCCCTAATGATATTAATGATTGTTTTCAGCTTGTTCTGGACTCATTTGGGCTGTAATGCCTAACAACCATAATTATTAATTACAAAGCCAACAGTGGAACACAAATGAGTTTAATTATTTCACCCAAAATGGTCTCGCGTAATGGAAAATTTTGTGAGCATCTGTTTTTTCGTAACGTATATTAGAAAGCAATAAAAGCTGATTTAAAATAATGAATTGCTTCATATAATTATTGCATATTCATGAGCTGGAACGTTAAACATTATTTGAACTATAATGGACGGTTATAATAAATTTTGTTAATTAATGAAAAAGGATTTCCATTAGAAGATTGAAGTCAGAGACAACTAACTACACAGTGTAAATCTCGGTTCTAGATACCTATACAATATTAACATCACTTATTTCAACAAATATTACCAGATTTTTGATGTATATTTCAATAGCTTTGCAAATTCTGTCTGAATAATACATACATTTTCATACATTAGCTATTATTGAATTTTAATTTATTTTATATTTTGTTAAGTTACGTATACAAATTTTTTTATACGTGAAATTATTTTGTATACTAAGGTATATAAGGGAATAGAACTTAAGGCAGAAAAAAAGAAGGTGAAAGACCATCTAAAGGTTTGGATTGGACTAACCACGGGAGACATAAATGCGGGAAGAGACAGGAAAATAATGTCCATCTAGCCACCAGAGTCCGAATCGGAGAAGACACTTGTTGATGATGAAGTTTTGTAAAAATTACATAATGTATGAAAAATACCTAAAATATAAAAACACAAAGTATAAATGTACTTAAATTATCAACAAAAATCTATATAAATTTTATACATTTGTAGGGTCTTTACAAGTAATTGTTTTAAATTGAAAGAATCACATCCACGACATACTTTCAGGTCATACTAAACAAAAAGGCGCTTAAATCCTCACGCGAGATGATTCATCAATTTCAATTTAATTGCATCTTAATGTTAGTTTCATTCCGACATTATTATTGATGTAAATGAATTGGAAAAGACAGCAGCTTCCATCCAACTGTGAAATCCCATCACATCTCAACAGTAATTTATCCATCGCTGAGTGAAGACCTTCTGATACTCCAGGAAGTGCATCAGCATTAAAAATTGAAGGGTAGTCTACATAGACATAATTCAAGGTATATAGAAGAAAATGTATTTGAAATTAGCGAATATATAAAAGTATATAACACTAGTAATAGAAGAAATGATGGAAGATTATAAAGGCAGGAAAACGCTACTGTGGTCAGGACACTGCCCTACTTTAAATTTCGCACGGTCTATTGGGAAACCATTGCGAGACGTTTGTGGAAATACAGTTGCATGTTTCTTGATATATCAAGAAGTACCTTGGGTATACAAAGGCATTTTGTGCATAATCCTAAGACATAGGTATATCCATCCTGGTATCTTTTTCTGTTCATTACCCAAAAGCGAGCTGGATATGATTCTTGAATCTTATACGCACAATCAAAATATTACAAGCAGTCCTACAAGCAACATGGACTCCAGTACTAAAGGAATCAACCAATGAACTACGAGATATCAGAAAACCGGCTTGCGCTCTGCGTGACACCCCCTTCTTCCTACTGTTCATAGTTTATAAAGTGCGTTTTATGAAAAAAAAATGCTTTAGTCCTCTTGAAGTGTTTTTCGGAATTAAGCCTACGGCCCGGGAAATGTCACACACCTTTACCAAAGCTCAAGTTGTGGCCTCTTTCCAGTTAGAAAATAGCCATTTTTTGACAGAAGTGTTCCGAAAAACGTGGTCTATACATTTCAGTTTTTTTTAAATTTTTATAAGGAAACGTGTTGTCTCCTTTATTTATAATGAGTTCTTTAAATTGAGTTTTAACGGCGCAAGGATTATAAGGGTCATGCCGCGGAAGGGCATATAGTTTTCCGAGGAAACCGTCCTCCGTAAGGTCAATGGAACTAACCCCTTAAGACCAGTGTAGATTTCGTCGGTAAGCATTCTTTTCCTTTGCGATTGATGTGATACACTGCTCAAAAATAGTAGTAACACAATACTGTCGCAGTTAGAAATTAGATAATTTAATGTCGTGACAGCTGTTTCAGTAGCTTCTTGATACTTTTTTCAAACAAAATATACAAACCAAAAAAACTGTTGATTGGTAATGCTTGTCAAGGTTGCCACTATACGAGTTACAAGTTATGCTTCGGAGAAAAATAACCGGTTTTTATTGGGATAGGAGAAACATCTCTGGATACAACGCTGATCACCGAGACGGCGGAAATTTTCAGAAAAGCAGTCAAAATTAAACTGATGAGGATTTTAAATACAGTTAATGGGGGAACAGTTTTTTGTAGCATTCCGCAAAAAATATGCTTTCACTAGGATCGTTGATAGCTCCATTCCCTATTTGAAATATGTGGGAAGCTTCGAAGAAATTAAGGTGCGACGGAAAGTAAACGCGTTCAATTATTCGGGCATCTTGGAAGGAGAAACGATGGTTTTGATTCCAACAGTGCTGGGTGATAGAAGATTTAAGCAATTCTTGTTTTCATACATAATTTTCGTGTTTCTTGACCCTAAATCGCAATACCATTCGTGTCTGGCTCACGTAGCATTTTCCGCAGTCTTGACAATCAATCTTGTAAATACCGGAGTTGTTAAAATCCGGAATGGGATCTTTAAGCTAGGAAATTCCAATTTTGTTGATGGGGATGAAGACAACCAGGAAAATAAAAGCCTGTAGGATGGAAGCGATGTTGGATGCTACCCCAGGTACAAACGGGATGTACACTGTCTCTTTTTGAGGCGAGGAGTCCTGCGAAACCGTCGAAGATTGTAAGATGCATTTATTTTTGAGTTTGTTAACCGTATGGTCGATAAGAGAAGTACTGAATCCACGGTAAATGGCAATATCTTTTAGATGGGCGATTTCTTTGTTGAGTGAATCTTGTGAAGATGAATGTGTGAGAGCTCTGGAAGTGAGCCAGAAGAATGAACTCATTTTTTGAGAAAATGGATGGGCTGAGGCCACATGCGAAGGCGAGCAAACAGAACCAGGCTTTCGAAATACACTTGTTCGAAAACCGGTGGATGAACGCGTTATGAGGACATCTAAAAAGGCTAATTGTAAGTCACATTCCGCTTCAAACGTAAATTGTAGGTTTGGATCAACAGAATGGAGTGAAACGAGTGCGTAGTCGAGGTTGATATGTTCATCCATGGGGATTGCGAATATATCTTCAACGTATCAAAACCAACATTTGAACGGAATGATGTTATGGATATTTTCTTCCACACAGTGGATGCAAACATCACAAAGAAGAGGAGAAAGTGGAGTGCCCATTGCGAGACCGTTAGTCTGTTTAAATAACTTGTTTTGGAAGGAGAAACAGGTGTGGAGGATGAAAAGCTCGGTGAGATGTGTTAGTTCATTGATTTCAAACTACGTGGGCCAGACACGAAGGGCACTGCGATTTAGGGTCAAGGAACATGAAAATTATGCACGAAAATAACAATTGCTTAAGTCTTCTATCGCCCAGCACTGTTGGAATCAAAACCATCGTTTCTCCTTCCATGATGCCCGAATCACTGAACGCATTCACTTTTCGTCGGACCTTAATTTCTTTGAAGCCTTCCACGTAATTCAAATGGGCAATGGAGCTATAAACGATCCAAGTGAAAGCATATTTTTTCCGGAATGTTACAAAAAACTGTTCCCCCTTCCACCTCATTTAACATCATCTTCAATGTAATGTTGACTGCTTTTCCGAACATTTCCGCCGTCTCGTGGGTCGGCATTGTATCCTGAGACGTTTCTCCTATCCCAGTAAAAACGGTTATTTTTCTCCGAAGCATTACTTGTAACTCGTATAGCGGCAATCGCGTCCAGCATTACCAATCAACAGTTTGTTTGGTTTGTAAATGTATTTCGTTTGAAAAAAGTATGAAGAAGCTATTGAAAAAGCTGTTAAGGCATTAAATTATGCAATTTCTAACTGCAACAGTATTATGTTTTATTTATCTACTATTCTTTTCCTCCTTTTTTTTTAGCACAGTTGAGATTATAGACGTAGAGTTATATGGGATCCTGGAACCCGAGCCTCCCAATAGTTTTAAATAAATTGCAATTTTACATACACTGTAATGTATAAATGTGTACAAAATACGTGCTTAGTTCCCCCCCCCACAATAATTTTGTAAACTCTACGCTGATGGTTGAGAGTCGAATCCGACATAAAAGCACGCTTGACGAACGTGCTACCACTATGACACTGCAGTGGCGAACAAATTCTCTCTTTGCATGTAGGCTTCAACTAATTTTTTAAATTTTCGTTTTCATTAAACAAAAGCTAATGTGCGTATGCTGAAGTTCCACTCCCTTTAAAAATTCGCTGATGAATTTTCAATTTACTTTTATAGATTTTTGAATTTAATTAATTGATATAAATACTATTTACAAGTTTAAATGGCTTCATAAAAATACTAAAAACTGCATTTTACGTTCTTGAACATTGAACGGAAATACACCTAATTAAGAAAGTAAATTCGACAATTATTATTGATTTGATCATGTCATTCATACATCCAGTACTGCTGATGACGGACAGCTTGAAGCATCCTAAAGCTAAAAACTCCACTTATCTGTTTTTCTGTTTTAGCATGGTCGTAACATTTATATGTCAATAAATTCCCTCTATGTTATCTTTAATTTTACTTTTAATCTTATCTGAATTTTGACTATGTTGGATTTTGTCTATTTTTTTTTTTTGAAAATTTATCTATGTTTTAACATAATTATTTATAGCTCAGACACGATTTATAATTTTATTTTACCTTTTGACGGGTGGTAATGATAACTAAGAACAAAAGATATAACTAAGCAATGCTTTGAAATTTAACAAATAATTAAGAAATAGTGATACTTTTATTAAATACGAAAATACTATGTAGTTAATAAATCAGCAATTTACAAAATTTTGTATGTAAGACCAAAGTTTTTTCAATAAATTATGCAAAAATAATCTTAAAAATTGAAATTTAGTCTTCAAAATTGAATTAAGTATTTTATTAGATTTAAAACTCAACTTCACATTTTTTGGCATTTCTGATTTCTTAAACTGTTATAGCCCATTCAAAATATTCGAAGAAATCGCTATTGAAATTGACATTTGCTATGAATATTTCCCATTATTATAAATATTAGCTTTATTTAAAATTGTTTAGTATTTTGTGCTATAAAATATTCTTTGTTAACAAATTAATATCGACCGAAAATTTAAAAGGCAAATAATGGCGACTGAAGTATCTTTAAAAAGATATCTTCATATGGGAAAACAACTTGCATGTTTTTTAAACCTCCTGTTTTCAATTTTAAAATGTCATTATTTTGGAAAAGCTAATAAGATTAAAAACAGCGACCGTTAAAAACATCAAACTGCGAAAACAAATATATTAAATTGCAATTACAATATTCCCAACGGAAAAAAACAACGATCAGAAAAAAATCTTATTTGTATTCTCTTTGGCGCAAAAAAATCTTTAAATTTATCGTTTTCTACCAATTTTTTTATCCTCTTCTTTTAAATTAAAATGCAATTATTTTGCAAGAGAATTAAAATATCATTTAGATTTAATTTCCATACGCAACTTCAAATGATACAGAAGAGTTTTTAATTACATTATATAATGCGGATGTTTACTATTAAAATAATTAAAAGACGTTCGCAGTTAATTCCTTTCGCGACATACTACAAATTGCATCAAAATCCACACTTTCGAAACTATAGCCTTTGACCAAGAAAAATGAGATTGTAAGATATTATTACCCTTCTCAGGGATAACACAATTGCCAAATAATGGTCAACACACAAAGCCACCAAGGAAAGTTTTTGTGAGTTTTCGTGGGGGAATTTATATACTTAATAATTTTCGACACCCATGTAGAAAGAAGCTCAAACTAGATCTGTTTTTGTTTAGGAGAAAAAGAGACACCGTCCTCATCCTGGATTCGAACCAGGGTTCCTCCTTTACCTCGGAGTGTATTGACGATTAGCCAAACGAGGACAAGAACAACGGTCTTTTTCTCCGTATATAAGGACGTAAGGTATTATTATCCTTCACAGGGATAACACAATTGCCAAATAATGGTCAACACACAAAGCCACCGGGGCGAGTTTTTGTAAGTTTTTAGTGGGGGATTTTTTTTACTTAAGAAAGAGGGAGAGAGAGAGAGAGAGTAGTTGCTAGTCAATGACCGTTATCTTAAAAACTGAAATTAAACTAAAGGATGTGTTGTAGCCATCAATATTTCTATAATAAAAGCAATCAGACAACTTTGAGCGGTTTGTTAGATTATTGGTACATGAGCCGGCTTTCGGCTGCGCTAAAGGGCAGCCTTCATCAGATGTATATGGAGCGAAACGAACATACAGCAGATAATATAATCAAGGAATACAAATGGAAAAAATAATGTAAATGCTTTTACATTATTTTTTCCATTTGTATTCCTCGATTAACTTAAAACTGTATGCGCTGCAACAAATTATAAACAGAACGTTTAAATACGACTTTGGAATATACAGATAAAACCTAAAAGAAAAACATCGATACGGTAGTTATGAAAGCCAAATAGCACGATATTTCTGTACATGTGGGAATGCTTTCAAAATTGGCAGAATTATATTCTAACCTGTGGAATATTAAAGCATGCGGAGACAAATCATTAAAAGTGTAATTATATTTTTCAGAAGGTTTGTTTCCCCCAAGGTATTTTCCGAAATTAGCCAGTGGTTACAGTGGGAAAATTGTGGTAGTCCCTTTTCAATCAAGCTAAAGAATGTAATACGTATGGTAATATGAGTGACGTTTTTCAGAAAAAGTGTGGATTGTGCATAAAAATTTTCTTTTTTCAAATCTGATCAAAAACTTGCATTTCTGTAACATATCGCGTTATGGAGAGAGGGAGAGAGAATGTGTTATACATAAAGGTGTTTATTCATGTGACTTTTAAAAGGAAATAATTGGTCGTTAACAAATAGAAATCAATGTTCTGTTAGCGTAGAGAGAGTCAAGTTATTTACTTTTTTCTGAACATTACTAGGATTTGAACATTGATTTCTGCTTATTCATATAATCTGCTTAATGCTATGTCTAATTCTTTTTCATGATGGCATGTCTTCTAATAATAAGCAAGACAATTTACAAAAACACAAAAGTATTAATTGTTCGTTACTGTGAGCATCGTTATGTTAAGCTTCAATTCTTCAAGGAATATCGCTATGCTGTGTTTGTCGGGGGTCTGAATGTACATTGTAGATACATGGCATGAAAATGTTTTTGCAAAAATTTTACGAAACCCTACTTTTAGGAATTGTTCAGTAATCCTCGCTATGTTTTCACTTTAACTCTCATTCAATTTTTTCTTCTATCATTTAAAAACTCATAACCAATATTTATAAATTACAACGTAATAATTATAATCGAAGCGTGAGGAAAATTTTATATTTTTCCATGATGGATGACATTTCTTCCAACCCGAAATTAATTTCTTCATGTTCTGCGTTTATGTAAAGGGGGACATATCCATTCTCATCCTTAACAATATAAAAATATTTAAAAATGCTTCTCTAGAACGATTTTGTTGTTCTAACGCCACCGGTGCTTTACCATTAATTTTTTGCCACCCTTGTTAGTAATTGCTTTTAAGGGCGTTCATGTAATTGGTAACTGAAGCACTTGTATGACATGGACAATGAAGGTGTACGTGGAAATGATTGCCGAAACCAGACATTTGCTCGTTTGGAAAAATCGATCGTTCTTGTCAGACATGTCGGAGTCAGATGTCCATAGTTTTTCTGCGAGTGTGAACTGCACTTTGATAATGGGCTGAACCATTATTAATGTGATGTGAATTATGCGTTGCAGAGTCCATCCTGCTAAGCCAGCTTTCATCCTGTCAACGACTGACAGCTAAGCAAAACGGGAAGGGAAAATGCCATGACTGATGGCCGTTGAAATTAAACGTGCTACAGACGGTCGTTTATCAACGTGCAGTAGTTCCTGAACGGAGAGCTCCTTGTGAAGAATAAGGGATGGCTAGAAGCAATTAACTCCTGATCGGAAGAATACTTCAAATATTTTCTTCAAACTCCTTTTTTCGACCCTTTCCTCGCTATTCTTCATTTAAAAAGAACTCCTTGGAACTTTGCTCTTAGAGTTTTTTGTTGCTTGGCCTCAGCGTTTTTTATCACCAAGAACAATGCTGCAAAGAAAAATTGCAGCATCCTTTTTCCCCTCCTCTTTTAATTAGTCGATGGCAAAGAGAGAGTGACGAGGTTTTTAGCGTTTAAGACAGTAATAATTATTTTTTTATTGCTTATATATTTTTAGTTAATAAGAAATTGCAACTTGATAAAAATTCGAAATATATAAGCTACATATACATCTAAATATACGCGTAAAATTTATACATATAGATATTGATAATTCTCCATAAATGAAACTTAAGTATTTCAACTTCGATTCTTAAACGAATCAATGTATGAATGATCACAATTAGGAATTACATTGTGCACGAGAATGCACATAAATATATAGAGAACGCTTTACTTTTTAATTTACTGGAAGTAAAATTATATGATTGCAGTTTTAGCAGCAACACGAGAAACCCCGTCTCTATCAATGCAGCAATCTTGCCCAATATATTAAATTAATAAATAATATTTCGAACTTAAAAAAAAAAAACATTTTAGTGAAATAAACTCTCTCATTAAAGACTTTCAAGGACGAAGCAAAAAGGTCATGAAATAGAAAACAACGTTAAATAAAATATGAACAATCCTAATTTTCAATGTAAGGTCATTTTTTCCCTCCTTTAAATCCCTGGGGGTCACCCACGAAACCAACAACATGGGGTTTTCCATAGAGACATAAGAAACATTTTCTCCGAAAATACTTATTCGATGCATACAAAATTTTTTTTGTATAGTTAGTAAACATATTTACACTTTTTATGTGTGGCGTTTTACGATACACACGATATTTTTAAAATTAAAAATATTTATATCAAATGAAAAATGTTTTCTAGAAAATACGATAGTTATTTTACGTTCATGTCAGTAATTAAAAAACCGAGTAAAAAATAAACGCTACACACAACGCATGTAAAATACTTATTTGTATTTACCCAAGAAATTATGTCAATTGAAACTCAAATTTTTGAAAAAAATGTTCCTTTTTTGACGAAAAATATCATTTTGAGAAAATCGCATTTTTGTAAAAAGTTTGTAGTGCATTTAAGTTCACTTATTATATTAGTAAATTTGTTTAAAAATAGTTCTAATGAACCTAGAGACAAATCTTTTCTGTGATTTGAAAGGTATGAATCCATTTTTTAAATAAAAAATCCTTTTCTAAAGCATTTTGTCAGTGACCGCTTTAACTAGCAAGTACACTATAATTCGCTAAAAAATTGTTTTAAATTTGAGATATTTTCTTACATCGATTTACAGCACTACAAAGCCTTTATTAATAATTTATGACAAATTTGACGCCAATTGCATCCTTCAAAGTTTTAATTATGGATATAAAATATGCTACTAGTAATCCTGTTGCATTTTATATCCATATGACGAAGACGCAGGGCCAGATTATGGCAAGAGCTCGCGGAGCCCGCAAAAGGAGGAGGCTCCCAAAAATTTATTTGTCAATTTTATTTGTGATAAAATGATAAATTAATACAAAAAAAAAATGTTTTTGCTTCAGATTTAAAATCCGAAACAATTCAGAGAAATCATAGCTATTATCTAATTACAACTATTATAACTATTATAACCACAGCTTTGAGAATTGGATAATAAAAGAGCAGAGTTTTCAAAAACACAAAATTGGTGCGCCACACATTATTCGCTACTTTTACCAAAACTTCTACAATTTCTGCTTTGCAAGTGCATCTTTTAGCATGCGACGTTGATGTGAAAGTGGGATCAAAAAGCATATGACGTTGATGTGAAAGTGGGATCAAAAAGCATATTCTTACCTCCATTTTTAAATGGTAATAAGGGTGCGTACGTTTTTCAGATATATATCCAATACCTGAGTTAGGGCCCCCCCCCCCACATACAAGTTGGGCCGGGTCCCTCAATGTTCATAGTCGTCCCCTGCCAAGACATGTTCAATTTCTGATGGAAAAGGAAAGAAATGTTGTGTTGCAATAAATTCCCACCCACTGCGGCACTTATGGAAATAAGTTGGACGACTCTCTGGCGAAAAAGGGAATGAAACTGACCCAATCAGCAAAAAGGAAGAACCCTCTTGATTTAATGGCCAGCATAATCAAAGACACTTTGAGAGAAAAATACAGTTTGAAATTGAAGGATGAGATCAAAGACAAGAAGTGGCTTGTATGATCGATGGCCAAGACATAGATCAAAACTTTCGATGACCTACGATGTTTTGTTTCTTTATAAGTTTTTGTGCTGCGTGTGTGTGTTTCTCTTTTCCTTATTTGTATACACAACTTCTGGTTGATGCATTTAGTCAATTGTCTGTAGCCGTTTGGGTAACTTTAGTCAGCATTAGGATTATAGCCAAATTATTTGTAGGTTTTTTTTAGAGTTACCGACTAATATGGTTTGCTTCTGTTATTGCTGTATAATAAATACACTTACCGTTTTAAAATACTCATCAAATAAACTAAGTTTATTTTATAAAATGAGATACATTCCATATAACCAACAAGGATAGTAATCAAACGCTCTATTAAAAGCACAAAAGAAAATCGAAAATATGGACTTTTTGTTGCGCGATATTATTTCACGTAATTTGCTGATTGGCAGTGGTAAGTTTATCTCATTGAAGGTAACGTCACTATTATTGCTAAATATATTAGATGTTATACAAATCCCCTTTTTAGTCCAGAAGTCTAGCGATGCTAATGCCAAAACATATGAAACCCGTTGTCTCGAGTTGCACTGAAGAGAAATTTCCGCAGACGCCCAAATTATCCGTTTGGCATCCAGCCCCGCCCCTCACGTAATGTGTATGCGCGTCAGTGATAAAGTTTTGGTGGAAACGGAACTATATACCTTTCAAAATGATATTAAAGTCATTCCAGTCAGATTTGTAATTTTTTAGTTATTCAATGGCTTGGGATCGGCATGCAAATCTTACATTCAGATTTCTGAAACATCACCGAGTATTGGAGTGATTTTATAGACATATACACATCAAAAATATATAACTGGTAATCAGCAAATGCAACAAACTACAACTCCGTGGCAATAAAAATGCTAATGAAATTTAAGCTAGAAAACTGGTAAATTGCTGACATATAACCAAAAAGTATTTAGTACTGATAAATATTCGTGTTAAACGTAAAATCTTCCTTTTCGTGTTTAAAAGAAAAAGAAAAAAAAAAACCAAGCAAATGTAAGAAAATCGTCAAAGGTCGATATTTAAATTTAGCGGGTTTCAATTAACATTAATTCGCAACTCTCTAATCCGCAACTCTCTAACCCGTCGCTCTCTCTAATTCCCTAGGTTTTCCATGTTAATAATATCCATCATTATCACATTTACGGAAGACCTTTACCTTACCCTTTTTATTGCACATAGACAGAAAAACCAAAAGCAATAGCGGGTTCAATATCTATTGAAACCCGCTAAATAACAACAGTTAGATTTGTTATATCTCCAAATGTTTAATAATATAGACATAAATTTTTACTTTAAGCTGCGTTATAGAGATAAAGGAAACCTAAGTAACAATAATATGTGTATAAAAATAACAAATAGCATTAGAATATCCATTTTATGTCTTACGTTCAACATGCATCGACACTGTCCTTGACAGATCGTACAACACCATTTACAACATTTTAACACTGTGAGGTAGTAATACGTCAGAAGATGTCTTCTAGCCCTATTTGTCATTTGACTGCTATAACAAGAGCTTGTAACTCACCCATTCATTCTAAAACTTCATTTTATTCCACATCAGGGTTGTCGGACCTTTTCGGGCAGCGGGCCACTTAAAAAATTTTCACGGACCTCGCGGGCCAGTGAGTTTCCTAAAACACTTACTAAAAGCTTCCCTTCAGAATTCCTTCCGGTTATTTGCTTGATCGCTTGTGATATGGAAAGGATTCACTCACGCTCTCCCAGCAGGTTTTCCGCATTTTCGAGAGAAAAAAAAATCTAAAATGTTTGGAATAGAAAAATTTCCAAAACAAGCAGTCTCGGCTGGGTCGGATCTCGGCCCGCGGCCATATGTCGGACAACCCTTCGCTATATTATAAACGTCGTAGATTACAATGACGCCAACAACGTGGCCACTGTATTACTGAATAGGAGTGGATCATGGTTAGAATAAGTCGAGGTTAAGTACCATACAGCATGGCAATTGGATCGTTATTTCCAGTTTCCGTGGAGAAAGGAAACTGGAAGGATATATTTTACAACGTCATACAGGTCTTACCTGTATACTGAAAGCTAAGGCTCAGAGCCTAACTACCATCTAGGGCTCTTAGTTGGATGGTGCCCCTCAATTTTTTTTTTTTTAATTTGGCTTTTATTTACTCACTTTTGATCAGTTTCTAAAAATTTTTAGATGAAAGCTTACTTTTTAGGGCTATTTTGTACCGCTTACTACAAATTTGAGGATTTTTAGAATGAGTGTATGTAAAGTCTTTATTTTTAACATACTATTTCAAAATTCACTTACTAAATCTATCACTGTACTTAAGCCCCCTAGCTAATGTTGTGCCTATAGCATAGTTCCTATACGTTTCAATCGGGCCCGGCTAAGGCTCCTAAATACGGAAGCTGGCACATCCGCCATTTTGATGCCATTAAATCACATGATCTCATTCACTGCTGTATTAAAGTTGAGTGATTTACAAGTGTTATTTTTAATAAAATAGGGTAAAATGGGTGGGTGTGCAGATGTGAACTATTCAAATCACAGGAGGAATAAACATAGAATGTTTAGATTTGTAACAGATCCTGTAAGAAGAAAATAGATTATTAATTTTCCAATGATAAACGTTGTTATGAAACCGGAAGTGTACAACAAAATGGCGGCTATCGCGTCAGCCTAGAATTCTAGGGGCTTTACTGAAAGCGATAGAGTAAAGTGTTATTGAGTTTTATTTACGCTTCCGACATACGCGTATTGCAGGTGCAATAATAACGCGTATTGCGAGTGCAAGTCCACAACCCGCGTTTGGAAGTTGAGAAGTACTACATTTCCTTCAGTGAGTCTCTGGTGCTGTTTTTCAGAGTATAATGCCAAGTTCATATTGTACGTAACGTCCAGTTCATGTTGTACGTAATGTCAAGCACCGTGTTGTACGTAATGTCAAGCACCGTGTTGTACGTAATGTCAAAAATCGTGTTGTGCGTAATGTCAAGCATCATGTTGTACGTAATGTCAAGAATCATATTAAACGTAGTGTCCAAAATTTTTTTCTATAATTAGCACACTTCATTTACTCCCTGACATGCTTACGCTCCTGATTTGTCGCCTATCGAAAAACATGTTTGGCAGAATAGAGCAATAATTGGTTGTCTGTCTTTGTCTTCACTTAGACCAGAAACAGTTTGAATAAGTACGGAAGAATTACGGAACAAAGTTTTCCAGAAGGACATTCAATATTTCTTTTGCTCCATTACCAGCCATGTAGAGTAAATTATTTTTCGTGGGTGGGTTTAAAATATACGTGTTTCATATCATTCTCATTACTTACAGGTCTGCAAACCTACTGTTTCTATAATTTACCACAAATCACCTTTTAAATTTTACTTTTCAAACTCATCTTTAAAAAATTTTTAAACTGCCATTTATGAAAACATTAATATACACTGCTATTTATGAAAACATTAATATACACTGTCATTTATGAAAACATTAATATGCACTACCATTTATGAAAATAATATACACGGCCCTTTATGAAAATATTAATATACACTCCCCTTTATAAAACAATATACATTGCCATTCATGAAATTTTAATAAATGATAGTGTATATATGACTGTGCGTCTCAAGGAAGGATGTAGAAAGATTACCTCATTTGTTTATTTCTCCACATGCAAAGCCTTGGGTTTTCCTTCTTTATGGAATTTGAAAAATAACCTTTTTCGCTCCACTTCTTCCAAACTCATTTCTAGGAAACGTTATATGTTTGAGTGTAGATATTCTTGTTGCTTTTTATTTGAAGCTGAAGATTATATGATGTATCTAAAATTCAACAATTTGAATAAGCGTTTTATTTGCAATATTTTGATGCCAGGGTTGTCAAGAATAAAACGTACCCCGAATCGACAAGTACTGACGGAATTCAAAATTTCGGAACTTCTGTCGCCGGGTCAGAAAAAACCTAAAGTTTCCACAGCAATATTTTTTTTGACGTCCGGAAAAGCATTTTTCTCGGCTTATGTATGAAGAATACGCTTACTTTTCATCGTTTTTCACTTTCAACTGTATGGCGTTTGACATTCAGAAAAGAGCTTTTCCAGCACATTGCTTAGTCCTGTCGACCAGACATTATATTTGTCAATTTTGGAATCCTTCTCCAGATGGAAGTTTTGCCGAAATCAACAAAGTGAAAATCTTCAAACTCTTGTCATCGGCGAAATCTATTATTTTTAGCCACTCGTGCGTTTCAAATCAGTTACAAAAAGTATCGAAGAAATGGAAATTATTTTATTTTTCACCGTCTGTTTCAAGTCACTTTACAAAAATATTCGCCTCTCCATATACATTAGGATTTCTGGAATGTATTCGTGGAGATCGTTTACGACAGTGATGTAATAAAACAAATATTGAAGAAGTTCATGCTAAATAATAGTTTAACTATACCTTTGGCACCCCATTAGCTGGGGTTTCTTGTGTATTTGAGAAAATTGTATAGTGGTGACAACTATCGGCTAACTATACAAGTAAAACTTTCATATATCAAACGTAATGACACTTGATAGGAATATTAGTAATACTTCACGTAAGCATAAATATGCTTGTCATTCAAAATTGGCATAAGCATCGGCGCAGCTACTTTAGAGCTCTACAGGGTGAGGGTTCTGGTGCCCTAATTATCCACATGTATAGCATACATTTATAAATTTTGCTTTTTTTTAGGGAGCTAAAATTTTCTAGATGGCGCTAAACTATATCACACTATTTAGTTACGCCAATGCGTATAAGCGACAAATAATGTGAACATAATTAAAACTGATCCTTAACATTCGAGTAAACATAGCTATAACTGACACTGAACATAAGTATACTCGTGTTTGTAAAAATTGCAACACCATGAAGGACTCGTCCGAATTGAATGAAATTTAATGTACAAACGACCTGTGTTGATACAAATAAACGATTAAAATTACAAAGCAAAAAAATAATATTGCATGTCGAAAATCAGTATTTGGTGAAGCCACCACGCGCTGCAATAAGTGATGCTATACGACGTGGCATGGAATCAAACAGATGTTGAATGTGTGCCTGAGGAAGAGCATTCCAGATTGCTTGTATGCGACCCCAAAGTTCATCTGTAGTAGCTATGGGACGAGGATCACGAGCGAGACGCCGACCAACGAAATCCCACACATGTTCAATCGGCGACATATCCGGCGAATAGGCAGGCCAAGGAAGAAGCTGTATCTGTTGTGATGAAAAGAAGTCTTGAACATTCCTGGCAATATGTGGGCGGGCATTGTCCTGTTGAAATACAGCTCCGGGAATGCCTTGAAGGAAGGGAACAACTTCGGGCTCCAGAACTTCATTGATGTACCGGTTGCTGTTAAGATTACCCACAATTCGTAGCAGCTGAGATCGTCCATGATACGCAATCGCACCCCAGACCATAACGCTGGGGGTTCGTCCATTATGACGTTGGATAATGCACTCCGGAAGGTGGCGTTCACCGGTATAGCGTCTAACACGGATGCGGCCATCACTGTACCCCAAATTAAAGCGGGATTCATCAGAAAACACCACTTGTTGCCAATCAGCACGCCAGTCTCTATGTCCATGAGCCCATTGTAGCCGCAGGCGCCGATGGTTTTGCGTCAGGAGGATCCTGTATAAAGGAACTCTTGCACGCAGTCCACGGTGCAGTAGACGCCGACGAATTGATGAAGCACACAATGATACACCTGTAGCAGTGCACCAACGTTCTGCCAACTGTCCAGATGAAGCAAAACGGTCCGTCACCGCCATGCGGACCAGGTGTCTATCATCCCGTGCTGACGTCACCTTTCGGCGTCCACTTCTGGATTTCCGAGTTGTCTGGTTCTCTTGAACCCACTGCTTCCACACTCGCATCACTGTGCTGCTGTTACGCCCCATACGAGCTGCTATTGCACGATAAGAAAACCCTCCTTCACGAAGGCCGATCATTCGTCCCCGTTCAAACTCCGTAACTTGCTGAAATGTCGCCCTCTTTCGTCGTAGAGGCATAGTGACGTCTCATGTAACGTTTACCACTAGCAGATAGCCATACACGCCCCGCTACAGCCCTCTATTTATACGGATCCATCAGCAGTTCAGAGGGCGCTGCTCAGCCCACGCATGCGCGATGACTCTGAAATTCTAATCATTTGAATAGCATACCCTAATTTGCATTTCCTGAAAGTTTCAGCTCAATCACGTGATTCCTTCATGGTGTTGCAATTTTTACAAACATGAGTTTATAACTGGCACTTAACATAAACGTAACTATAGTTGACACTTAACATAAACGTAACTAGAGCTAACACTTAACATAAACCTGTCATTTAGCTTAAGTCTAAATGTCCACTTAGTATAAATATGCATTTAATATAAATGTGAACTTAATGTAGACTACGCTTAATATAAATATAAACAATTAGCGTGACTATATAAGTAACACTGCAAAAATGAAAAATAATGGTATCGATATAATTAATATAATTGAAGAGAAATCACATTATTTTAAGTGTCCTTGTCCCTTTTAGTCTTTCTTGATTAATACATTTTCTTTTTCGGGGCTAAAGTCCCCGAAGGAACTGGGCCTCTTTAACAATCGTTGCCCATTCTCCTCTATAAAACTTTCTTCGACGTGCTCTTTCTTCCGTTGTTCTTAGATATTCTTCCATTAAATTAAGTCACCTTTCCGTAAGACGTTTGAACTTTCTTCTGCATTAATACATATTCTGCTTTTTTATATTTGTGAAATGGTTGCATTTGATAGGACTTAACTAATTAAAAAAAAGCGACGGTGTTCCTAATCGAGGAAACGAACTTGAGACCCTGCACGGTGATAAAGAGCCACTTCTGTATTAACAACCATCAATCTGCCAGTTAGAAAAGTTTTGGTCCTTTACTTTAGTGCTCCTTAGTTAACACCTGTCCTGCGCTTATTTATATGGGATATTACTTCATTTGGAATAGAAAATTTAAAAAAAAAATGGACGTCGTTCGAAGTTCCTGAATTGCACTCGGGGTCCCATACAACAAGGATTTTAAAATCTTATTTGAGGGTTCCAGTCAAGGACATCGTGACGTAGATTAACACTTTATATATTCATTGTTCGAAAATATTTAAAACATGTATCATAAACGCATTCTCATATCTGGGAGCCATCGACAACTTACTAATGGCGGGGAAAGGGAATCAAAGGTTAAAAGAAATTTGAAAAATCTTGTTCTAAAGGAAACGAAAACAACAACTTCCTTAAATTCCAGCATCCGCGTGAAAACGTAGGGACGAAAATACTGATGATAGACATCAAAAATATTTTGCCAAGGTCTATGTTTTTAGAAGGAAGTTGGTAGGACATTTTTTCGTTTCATGTCATACCCGATTTATGCTCCTTTGCATTTTGATCTGAATATGTGAACTGCGACATCTCCTAAAACCCTTTGCCCATCAGAAACTCTTTCGTTGATATTTATGTGTTGTTTGAGGAAACATATTTGTAGAAGTTTCTTTCCAAATTTAGAAGTAAACGTGATAGTGAAATTTCTTATCACGATTTCCCATGTAAACTGCAAATATTTGTCATTTTAGTGAAAGGAGGTTTCCTGGCGACAAAATGGTATAGTGATGGTTGCCTTACACAGACATATGTTGGTTCACAAAACTATCTTCATAGTTGTACGGTATTATTACCCTTCTCATAGATTAGTGGTTCCAAACCAATGGTTCGTGGACCACTGATGGTCTGCGAAGAAGTCCCAAGTGGTCCGCTAGACGGGTCATTATTTAAAAAAACGATTAAAAAAAATACTTATAAAATTATTTATTAAATATTAAAATTAATTATAAAAATGAAATTGATTGCATATTTGTAGTATTTTACAATCTGACGGAACTTCAGAAAACGGTTCGTATTAAAAGTAATTCGTCTTAAGCGTGTTCATCTTAACGAGGTTTGACTGTATTATCATTAAATTTTTTTCTTTATTATTTCTTCTTTTTTTTCCAAAGAACCGGCTCCCTTTTTTATTAAGGTCTTGCAGTCAACTCGTGAGAATTTTTCAAAGTGGTCCGCGGCTTAAATTGAGTTGGGAACCACTGTCGGAGATAATATAAGTGCCACATAGTGGTCAACACAGAAAATATTCCAGGGCGAGTTTATTTTTTGCATTTTTGTGGTGGGAAATCATCATACGCGATAGTCCCGACTCTCTAGTTTTCCAGTTTAAACTATAATTTTTTTCTTATAAGAGAAACGAGGGCATCGTCCCCGACCTAGATTCGAACTAAGGTCTCTCCGTTGAGCCCTGAGCGTCTTGATCGCTAGACCATCGAAGATAGCGAACGAAGCTCCTTTTCCATGTATATAATGGTTGCAAGATTGTATTACCCGTGTCTCAGGGAGAACACAATTGTCACGTAGTGGGCAACATAGAAAAGCCTCCGGTGGGAGTTTTTTGTATTTTTGTATTTTTTTTTGTGGGGAATAATTATATGCGGTAATTCCAACGTCATGTCAACAAGAATTGTTTTGTTTCAGGAGAAATGGATGCAGGTCAACAAAGAGGAGAGGCTGCGCTCCAGGCTCAACAGAGAGATCCTAGTTAGAATCTAGGTCGTGGATGATACCTCTTTTTCTTGCATAACAAAAAAGCTCTAATTTGAGCTGGAAAACGTTTGTGTCGGAATTACAGCGTATAAGTATTTCTTACGAAAAGAACACGTGTACTAATTAAGCCCCTTCGTAGTCAAAATGATTGCTTTCGTAATTTTAGTGTTAAATGAAATTAAAATTGCATTGTGAAGCATTAACCGGACTTACGATAGCCAAACAACCTTGTTTGCATTAACTGAGCTAAAATGGATCTTTGTCTAATCTACTTCTCCACTTACACAATATTAGATGTCATGCCAGTACCAACGATCTCTGCAGTGTCTGCATCATCCGTGCTAAACTATATTTTAATGAATTTCGTTTAAAAGACGGAAATGAAAGCATTTACAGACGATGGTTAGAGAAAAGCATTTTCACACTTCCTAGAATTAATTAAATTTTCAAAGTACGAGAATCTTTCACGGTGTATTGTCTTTGTGGTCCCTTCGGAAGGATATGCACTCCAGTTCCTACTTTGCGTAAATCCCTGTATTCTGCGTTGTTAAATTCCTAATGCGGGGATAATTGAGATCAGTTCTGCACTGTGGTTCTGGCTCCTATATATAATAATTAATTTTGGAGATTTTCGAAAATGAACGATTGCTTCGTTGTAACCGGAATTCAGATATACAAGAGTAAATTTTTTTGGCTAAAATTTTCCGGTTTTTTACCTTGAAGTACTAATTTGTGGCAGAATCAAGTTGTAGGTTTTGAATATTTTACTTATCGGTGACAGTCAACATATCCATAATTTTTTTTTTTGTATTTACACGACTAGAACTGCTACAGAAGAATTAGTAACTATCATAAATTAGTAATTAAAATGTATTTATTTTTTTTTGCTGCCCTGACATATAATTGAACATTTTCACACATATCGCTAGACATTAATATGTCCACACGTTAAAAGAAAGAACGTAGCAGTATTATGTATATTGTAAACATAAAATAAACTGGGAGGAAGACATGATTAATTTACAAGTAATTTTGAAGTAAAAAGCATGTAGAAATCAGTACCCAAAGAAACCGCCTCTGTCAGCCAAAACAGCTCTAATGTGGCTGGACATCAAGTCGTAAAGAGTTTGGATGGCAAACATGGGTACAGCAGACCATTCGGCTTCAAGTCTATGACAGAGTTCATCTATCGTATTGGCTGGTGAGAGGTCGCGTGCAGTGTCTGGGTAACTGTTGACCAGACGTTTTTAATTGGTAATAGATCTAGAGAACGTGATTATCAGGGCTACAGAAGAACACCCTCTGTATTGAGGAAGGTCAGGGCAATATACTCTCGTACACTGTTTTGTTGAAAGGCAACGTGGCGGAGGCCTCAAAGATAGGAAACAGCCGCGGGCCTTAAGATATCAGAAATGTAATAGCGGCTGTTCAAATTTCCAGCTATGTAAAGAACAAGAGGCGGTCAGGACATACACTCAATGACACCGCATACGATCAATACAGATACTGAGTCCGTATAACGATGATGAGTGTAAGCTAGCAATGATTTCAGTCCCTTCTGTGCCTCCGCACACGGGAACGACCATCATGATGCTGTACGCAGAACCGTAATTTTTTCGAAGCTACGATGAAACGTCACTTCTACGTCATGTTCGTCGTTGAACGCACCATGGTAGGCGCGTCTGTCTCTGCGGCAGCATTAAGGGAAGTCGCAGCAATGGACTCCGTGTTGACAACTTGCTACAGACGTCGCACTGTCCATGCAGACATTTGATATCCTGTAAACGACCCTAGTTCGTAACAGGGTATGTGACGTGGCTGTACGATCCAGCAAGGCCGTACTGATAACATGTATGTCCTCTCTGGTGTTAGTGAGCGGTGGCACCTGAGATTCCGCAGGGTGTTCCGTGTGGTCCTCCTGGACCCATCGACTCCATATTCTCGAGTCATGGGTCCTCAACCAATGCCACCAGCAAAAGCGCGGAACAATAAACCAATGTCCCAATGGACTACAATTCGACCCCAAACAAAATCGAACATAGATAGGCGTTGCTCCTCCTTACACTAGGCGGGAGCGGATTTGCTATTGTATCCTGTGTTCCTAAGCCAGTTTTTCTTTTTCGTGGAAACTGCACCCCCTCGCTCCCTCAGAGTTATTGATTTCTTCAGCGCAACTCAAACTCTAACCCATGTTATCCCTCCAAACACAAAAAGCGAAACCCTTCCTTCTATTATTTACTCTATCCTTCCAGGAAACAAAAACGCATGTAATGCTGTCGAGGTGTAGGTGTCGGCCGGGTTAGTAAGGAAGGATATTTACTATCGTCATCTTCGCTCATTGTGATTTAGTAATGTCGTGGTAAAGCTACTATCTAGTTCTGGTGTTAAATCACAGATAGTTGTTATTTGCCGACTATTCCTTTTTCAGATCAGCCTGTACAGTCAACAATAACATCCGTAAAGCCAAAGCTTATTCTGGTGCTTTGATTTATTAGGGACAGTTTGACCCCCAGGCTCAGGGGGATTGGATCCCACCCTCACAGAATGTCTTTACTGAAGCAAGCTATCTCTCGCTCCCCCACTTCCACCGGAAGGACGAAAAAATGTGACTTCACGGAAGAGAGAAGAAACAAACAGAACTGATTTTTTACAAATTGACTCTCATAAATCGTTTCAATATTTCTCTATGCTCTCGAGTTTCAAATAATGAATATTGAACGACGCTACTATAAAAAGAATCTGACAAAATTCAGCTTATCAGTGAATATGGCTGTCTCATTTTTTTCCCCCATATATCTTGAAATCTCAGATACACAGCCATATCCAATTACAAAAGTTTTAACTGTCTGCAAATGTGTTTTTTCCTAGACAAAATTGGGATATATCTGCAGGTTATAGCAATCTCCCTCCATCCTTCTGATAATATTATCATCATCATCATATTCAACCATTATCTATCCACTGCTGGATGAAGGTCTCTCCAAATGCTTTCCACACAAGTCTATCCTGAGCAATTCGCTTCCACGTCACCCCAACCTGTTTTCTTATTTCATCCACCCATCTAGTTTGAGGACGTTTTCTAGGTCTTCGGTGGTCTCTTAGAATCCAGTTCAAGTGTTGTCCATCTGGGTGATCAGTTCTTCTTGCAATATACTGGCCATGTACATTTCAGCCTTTTACTTTTCCACAATGATGTACTCTACTCTAGTTTGCTCTCTTTTAAGTGTTTCTTTTCGATCTCTGAATTTATTCCAGCATGCCTCTCCATGCTCCTTTGCGTTATCTGTAACTTTCGTATTGCTCCAACTTCTTGACTCCATGTCTCTGATCCATAAGAAGGTTGGGAGACCTTCTTTAGACACAAAGGCAATTTCCCCTTCAGGATAAAACTGTTTCTTCCAAATGCACTCCAGCCAAGTTTAATACGTCTGTTGAGTTCTTTCATAATGTTGCCATCCATTGAAATCAGCTGGCCAAGGTAAATATATGAATCAGCAATTTCTAGCTCAATGTTGTCAACTTGTATTTTTGTTTCCTCTACGAAATTATTGAACATGATCTTAGTTTTTTGTAGGTTCATCTTGAGTCCAACTTCTTTACTTCTAGTTGAGAGCTCCTGTACCATGTCTTGGAGTTCTAATGGGTTCGTTGAAAAAATAACAATGTCATCAGCAAACCGCAAATGATTTAAATATTCACCATTTATTTTTATTCCCTTGTTATTCCAATTTATCTGCTGAAAAATCATCTGTAAAGCTGAAGTAAAAAGTTTTGGAGAAATGGTATCTCCCTGCCTCACACCTTTACCAATTTTGATAGTTTTGGTATCTTTATGTAACCGAAATTTTGCACTTGCATTTTTATACACACGTTTCACCATGTCAATGTACACATCCTCAATGTCTGTTGATCTTAAAGAGTTGATGACTGCTGATGTTTTAATAGAGTCAAAGGCCTTCTCATAGTCAATAAATGCCACACACAATGGAAGTTCATATTCATGTGTTCTTTCAATTAATTCTCTTAATACTTGAATATGGTCCACTGTACTGAATCCACTTCGAAATCCAGCTTGTTCTCTTGGTTGAGCTGCATCTAATTTTTTCTGCAGGCGATGTGTTAGCACTTTTGTGAAGATTTTATAAATAGCAGGTAACAAGCTAATTGGTCGGTAATTTTTCAAATCCTCTTTATCACCTTTTTTATGCAAAAGAATTACTGTTGCAGAATCCTAATAATGATATTAATATAATAATGGATATTAATATGTGGATATTCAATATAATATAATAATAGATATTAATATAATATAACAGATATTAATACTATGTAGAATATTAATAATAATAAATAATATAATATAATAATAATAATAATAATAATAATATAATAATAATAATAATAATAATAATAATAATAATAATAATATAATATAATAATAATAATAATAATATAATATAATAATAGATATTAATATAATAATATATATTAATATAATAATAGATGACAATATAGCCTGTAATATAATATAATAACAGATATTCATGCAATATATATTAATATATTATATTAAATTATAATATCGAGCTAATAATATATATTAATATAATAGAATAATATATATTAATATATATATTCATTTGTTTATTTACTACTCACAAGGGTAAATGACATGGTCTGAATCTAAAGGGCACGATTATACTATAAAAGCACGTCATTACGGTTTCATAAAAGAATTAAACTAAAGATTCCCAACCCAGGCTCCAGCGCACCTATCTATGTGGAAATGCATGCACCAAAATGTTTCATCCTGCTCTATATCGCAGTTTCTCTAATGAGGCCATAAATCCACATAAAACAATGCCTTTTTTATATTTAGATATATATATATATATGCTGCTATTAAAAATTCATTTTTTCCTATTCTTTAATATTGGGAAAATAATGTGTATCTAAGTAACCTAAAACAAGGAAATTATTAATTTATGTAGTACGCATCTAACTGGGGAAGAGCCTCGAAAAGAGCTTTTGCTTTCTGCTCTCCTCTATTTCTAATCTAATCATATCTGAATCACTGGAATTTCTCCTAAAACCTTAAAATAGTTTTGAAAAAGATGTATCAACAATAACTGCATACGTGTTGAATAAATTTTCTATTTCTAGGCATAACAAGAACTTTACACAAGTAACCAAAGTGCAACTGCGATTTCCACAGGAGAAACGCGCTTTACCCGATCTTCCCGTTTTTATGCGGACCATCGGTGGCGTTACTCTATATGCTTGCGTTGAACTGCTAATCATTTTCATATCCTTACATGTTGTACCTTTCATTGAACTTTCGTGTTAGTTTCATGCCGCCTTCATGGTGTAGAAATCATAATGTCCAGCAGTATAGTATATGGTGATTCAAAATAGGCTTGTAAAGGACAAAGTTGAATATAATAAAAAAATATCAGTACTGCAAATGCTCTCATAAAGTATTTTAACTTATTATCACTAATACGCTAGTTATTATTCCTCGTTTTAATCTTATGATACGTAACATAATTTAATTAATATTCTGTATCCACAAAACTTGCGCATTTTGTACAAAAGCTTATCAAATTTTCAAATGTGCAACAATTACGTTTATACTGAAATGAAATTAGCACAAACTATCACTGTATCATAACACAAACTATTAATTACTGGTTAGTTCGTGAAATTCGTTTTCCAAGGCAGTTTTCTTGCAAAGCCTCATATTTTTTAAAACAACTATTGCTTTCACAAAATTACTCCGCTAATTAGAGCTACATTTAAATTTTAAGACTGCTTTTCTACTTTGTACATATTATCTTGAGGGCGTGTTTAATCTTTAAGTGTAAACAAGATAATGCCACAATTTAAACGTAATTTAATTAGGATTTTAATAATGCATAATTCTCTATTCTCGTTTGCTCAAATATCCAGGGATACGAATGGTAATTAAATTATTACCCTAATTGGATATCTAATTAATCACGAGATGCATTTCTTTGCCCTTTCATAAATAAAGAAATCTGCGTGTTTGCATCTTTCATTATAAGTATTTTGTGTATCCTTCATCCCTAGACATGATTTACAAAAGTTTTAATTAAATTAATTTCAATTAATTTCAAGATCAAATTCACGGACTCGGTTTGAAATTAAATCGAGTGACGATTTTTAATCGCGTCAATAAGCGTGCAACGTCGCTTACAAGATTTCTAATTTTATTTAAGCAATCGATTTTAAAATCCTATAATCGATATTTTTCTTTGACTTAAAATATGTATCGGTTTTTCAGCAAGCGCCAAAAAAAAAGATGGTTTTGGCGCGTCATGAATTTTACTGACTGATAAATTTTCGGTTGTGTCAAAATTGATCGAAAACTGTTTATAAACGACTTGGAATGATTTATCACCAACAAACAGTCAATGACCTTTCTGGCCAATAAAAATTTGGAGCGATGACAGCAATCATAACCAATTCAATCCATCAGTACTTGATTGCAGAATCTACAGAAGGTGTGAGTACGCAGATATTTTCTGCTGCGATCCCACATTACGACATACTTCGTAATTGATTTTCATATGAGATTGTAATTAATTTTCCCCAAGTTTCGCTTAATGAAGATTTAAATATACCATGATTTCAATTTAAAAAATTCTGGACTTTTCATCATTAACTCCAACGATTAATCTTGTTTAAAGGTCCAATGAACTGTCGATTTCCGAAGTATCTGTATTTGCCAATCATCTTAATCGGAAATTCTGTTAGCATCTTGCATACCATTCAAAGGCCTGACACTGAAGGTATGGGACGCCATAAAAATTGCGAAAATATTAATTCTCGTTGCTTGACATATTATACTAACACGAGATTAGTAGAGTTTTAGCTATCCTCTTTTTTCTTTGACGCGAGTATCCAATACCTGCTCAGCACATAAAATTTGGAAGGTATAAATATATATACGTTGGATAATTCCCTTCCCTAAAATTTTAAATTCCATCCGGATTTTTAAAAGTACAAAAGAGTTAAAAACTTAAAAAAATTTCATAAAATATCACAGCTGCCTCATTGTTAAAGTTTTATCTCGGATGGTGTTACGGTCCATTTTGGTTCGAGAGTGATTTTACGATCTATTTTGGGGTCCCGGTGCTGCGGGCCCTGATGGGTTCCCCCACCTATTTTCTATAAGCGTTTGGTTGTTCCTTTATCATACATTCTCTCAACCTTGTTCAATATATGTTATTCTACTGGGATTGTCCCCGAGTCTTGGACCAGGGCCATTGTTATTCCAGTTTTCAAAAAGGGTGAACGGTCTGACCCTGCAAATTACCACCCTATCTCTCTGATTAACACAATTGTTAAGCTTTTCGAACGTAGCTTATTAAATTATCTTTTGCCTTTCTCGATATCCGGGGGCTTTATTCCAGCTGAACAATTTGGATTTGTGCCAGGAAGGTCGGCTGTCGTTCAGCTTATTATTTGTATTAATGAATGGCCATCCTGTTGTGATAGAGGTCACCCAGTAGATGTTGTCTACATTAATTTTACTATGGCGTTTGATAGGATATTGAAAGATGTCCTTGTTGAAAAGCTGATAAACATTCCATCTAAGTTGGTTCATATAGTTGTGACCCTTCTGTCTTGTAGAAATTATTTTGTGAGTGTTGAAGATAAAGTTTCTGGCTATGCTCCTGTGACAATCGGTGTAATTCAGGGTTCCATCTTTGGACCTATTCTGTTTTTAATCTATGTTGGAGATATTCCTGCTATTTGAAGATCTAGTCCATCTTATATGTTTGCCGATGACCTCAGATTTTTCCCGGCTATAAACTAGCTTGATTCGCCTTTTGTCTTACAGTAGTCTTGCAATCAGATTGATGAATGGTGTGTGGATAACGATCTCGACATTCCTTCCTCTAAGTCATGTATCTTTTACATATTGGTTATTCTAATGCTCATTGTTTTTACTCTGTGGGTGGTAATATCCTTGATGATGTCAGCAAGCAGGAGGCCTTTGGCATTTGAATGACCTCCAACTTGGATTTCTCGCCTCATTGTCGTCGTGTCGTTTCTAGAGCAAATTAGCTTTGTTTCCTGATCAGAAAATGGTTTTTCAGAAGTGATGTCTCGTCATTGACTCTTGCTTTTAAGACTTTTGTTTTACCTGCCATGGAATACGGCATTTCGGTCTAGAGCCCTTTTAAAATTGGCGACATTATGTTATTGGAATCTCCACTTCGTAGATTTTCAAGGGGTATTTATTTTCTTTGAGATCTTCCTTACAGAGATTGCCTCGACAGGATGGGACTCAACTCTTTGGATTGGCGTCACTTACAGACTGACATTATCCTTTTTTATAAGTTAATTCATGGTCTAATCCATTGAAATTAAAGTGGGCAATTCATCCAGATGTTAGATCACTCTCATACCAGATGCCATCCTTTAACTGTAAAGGTACCCCTTGCAAGGGGAAATTGTCGTTTCCAGTCGTTTGTGCCGAGTATTGCCCGTGTTTGAAACTATTTACCTGAGTGTCGTGTGCCTCTGACTGTTTTTAAAAGACCGTTAATGCGTTTGGACTTGTTTGATTTTTTAAAGTGTTTCCTTTTTAGTGTATATTTTTGTTGTGGCGTTCTGTTCCTGGTGTTTTGCTGCTCCTGTCTTTTATTGTATTTATTAATTTTTATGTACTTTATTGTATGACGTTTTTGTATTCCACTCCCAATGTAAGTGTTTATCCTATTGGGTTTTAATAATAAATCAAATCTCTTTAAAACAGTCATTAACTATAATGAAATATCATGGATTATTGTTTTATGAATTTTCAAAGAAATCAATCCAATCAATCAATTTTTTTTCCAGTGTATGTGCATTCTGTGGCCCCGTTATCCCTTCATTTATCTTTGTGAATGAAAACGTTGCTGTTGGTAAAATTTGGGCGATCTTAATATATTACAATAGTTTACTCTATGCTATATTTGTAGGTTTCACACAGTAGACTGCCTAATACCGTGCTTACTCTCGTGCTGACATCCCAAAAATTGTTATTTCTACAATTACAAATACAAAATACAAATGAATTTTATTTTCATACACATGTGTATAGATTACATATACATACATGCATGATGGATTACATGCTAAAACTATAGGTTAATATACATACAACCTAAAAACTTTAGCCATTTATGTTTCGTTAAATAAGAAATATTTTTGAGTGTATTTTTAAATTGTTTTATTGGTATAACATTTTTATTTCGTCTAGTATGTTGTTCCAATTATTTAATCCGTAATAATTTATATTATCTTTTCCATAATTAGTTCGAATATATTTTGTTTTAACTTATTTAATTATTTCGTTTAACTTTCGTTGCTACTTCAACGTCTCGTCATGACATTGTTCGCGGTTTAAATCCGATATTATCATAGATAAAAAATTTCAGGTTGATAAGTTGTGCTTTGGAGAAGAAACCTACAGATTGCATGATAAGCAGGATTACAGCGTAAGATTTAAAAAGCACGAATGTCTATGGCAGGGGTGGGAAAATGTGGCTCCCGGAGCCGCATGGGGCTCTTCATTGAGCTACGTGCTGCTCCCGTCGAAAATTTAAATCCTTTTTTTTTCCAGAAGTTTTTTTATGAATCTTGTTAAATTGACTAAGAAAGTGAATCGGTTAATGAAGAATAGAAGTTGTACGTAATCGCTTCAAAAGTAGACCTTCGGTTGCATCGATAGGTCCATCTAGGAGTTATTATAAAAATTTTAAATAATTACTTTGTATTTTCTTTCTCTTAATTATATTTTCTTACATGTATAATTTACATAGCACTTAAGACTTTGGTACAATATGTAACCATATTAATTAAATTTGTGTATTTAATACTATGTAAACATAGTGTGGCTCTTTATAATATACGATAAATTTTAATGCGGCTCTCGTTGACCTCATGCCAGCCCACCCCTGGTCTATGGCCTGCTGTTTTAAATGCCTCGGCGCGATGAAGGCAGAACACCATTTTATATACAACTGAAGGAAAGTCATTTTTAGAATTACGACCAGGAAAAAATATTTTTAAAATTTCTTAAATCAGTGGTTTGCAAACAGAGCGTAGAGGCTTCTTAGGGCGTCTCGATGTTGGCTAGCATTTCACATGACATGTTACTTATAATATGTG
The DNA here is from genome assembly GCA_006491805.2 of Dysdera silvatica. Taxonomy (NCBI): domain Eukaryota; kingdom Metazoa; phylum Arthropoda; class Arachnida; order Araneae; family Dysderidae; genus Dysdera; species Dysdera silvatica. The sequence continues at coordinate 89,169,064 of QLNU02003225.1, read as the reverse complement.
TTTTTAATATTTTTGTATAGCTGGAAGAAGCTATCGACAATTTGCGATAGAAGTTCTGTGTTAAAGAAATTTCAAAACCCCAGTGACTTAGCGATGTAAAACCACTTTCTTTGTTAATGACGGCCAAACTTCCAATTGTTAAACGACTTGTTCATTTATTTTAGTTTTTCTTAGTAAATTCATATCCCCTTTCATATATCTGTGGTCACAGGTTAAATCAAAAAATGTTAAAAATAATTGAACTGTGATTTCAATGCTATTCATTCAAACCATTAAATTTATAGCGTTATTTGAGTTCTATTTATATCAAGCATTTTGTTTTCAAAAATTGTGTAGATAGACAAAAAGTTCTATGGTACATAAGTGCCGCTTTGAAAAATTACAATTTTATACTTAACCAGTTATTTTCAGTGACCACAAACATTTGGGAATCGTTTTATTTGGTAGGAACAGACTAGTTAAAGACATTCCCAATCCCGGAATTGAACTTACGACCCAGTATAATAACGAAGAACCACTTGTATTATTAAAAACAATCAAACTGCCAGTTATTGAAAGTTTTCCTTTTATTTTAGTGTTAATAGAAAAGTGCACCAACTATCGCCAATTTCGACAAAAGTGATGGTATTCGAAAGGTTTTTCCCCGGGGAGTAAAGAAAGTTAGACAACTACCTTTTGCAGCTCAACTGTTCTCGAGATATGAACGAATTTCAGCAATGCAAAAGAATACATGAAACAGTACATGATGCGGAATACATGATGAAGTTAAGCTGCTGAAGACAGGATAAGACCCAAAATAATTTCCCTGAAAGAAAAAAATTTTTATCTGGAGAATTATTTGAGCTGATGAGCCCATATTTTGGTTTGGGTTTAATCACAGGCAACGTTGGGAATTTTTTTGACGTATAATCATGCCATTCATTTTTCGGTTCATTAAAGGAAATCTCTCACTTTTCTCAAATACAGTCTAACCCCGATTTAACAAGTGAAAATAATCGTTACATCGAGGAATTCGTTAAATCGGGGGATCACATTTATCGAAACCAATGACGCGCCTATGGGAGGAGGGGATCATGGATTATGGGCCAAAAGAAACTGGCTGTTTCATTTACATTTAAAATGAGTTAAAAGTAGCAATTATTATATTTAAAAAAAACAGTATTTTTTACATTTTCTATCCTCCCCTTAGAAAAAATCATGGGTGCACTATTAATTGGAACTGAAATAAGAAATTATCGAAAAGGAGAACAATAAAAATGCTTACCAGCATTCTGAAGAATACATGTTAATTTTAATAAACGCACGACAACTACCTATATAATCAGTACTTCGACAAGAAATCTTTGCTTGACGTTTGTTTTGGTTTTACCCGGGAGTTGGCATTTAACATTGCCTTTTCGATTTTTTCAAATGCATCGAAAAGATCATTGTTGACGTCAAAACGCAGTAAATTCTTTACACACTGTAATCCAGCATTTGCTTCAATTGAGTGAACTCAACTGAAGTAGAATTGCTGACAACAGTTTACTTTCTAAATGAAATTTTACTTTCAGCTACAGGTTAATGAAGAAAAGCTTTCGTTAACTCGAGGAAAAAACGTTAAATATAAGTAAATATAACACTCTACTCAATTTAACTCAATCCGGATCGATAAAACAATAGTTAAATCGAGGATATCGTCAAATCTAAGTTAGACTATATATAACAGAAGTCGTTCCTACGTGCTACTGCGTACACTAATGTCTGTGAGGTAAAGTATCGCCCCTAAATGCTACTACTTTCTTCTCTCTTCTCTATATATATATATATATACAGGGACAGTAATGAACAATAGAACTCAATCTAAAAAGAGTAATATCTAATATATGACACTTAAAATTATGTTCGCACTCTAGATGCTGGGTAGTTGACGTAGTATTTTAATAAATACGAACTTATTTTAGGAAAGTTTGTAGAATATCTAATCCATCATAAAAGGTTTGCTAATGACGGCCTAGGGCTTTGGCCTTACACACCTCATACACTAGAGAGCAACGACCATTTACATAATTCTCCGTAGATGTGGCTTTAGTAGTTGAATGCGCTGTTGTGTCCACGGATTTCCCATTTACTTAAAAGAAGGTTAATATTTATTTTAATGTAGTAACATTAATTGCACGTCGGTGCAATTTAGATTCTACTCTCTATTTCCTTCTATATTCAATTAATTTTTAATAATTATTCTATTCTCTTTTAAATTTTTACTCTTTCCCCAATGTTAAACCAACAATGAAAAGCTGTCGATTTGAAACTACTGTTGAAATCAAGGGCGAGGGCAAAAACCACTTATACAAATTTTATAAAGAATCAATTTCAGAATTGAGGCAGATACCATATAGCCTTTTAAGGGTGTTAGTTTGAAAGTCATAATCAGTAACAAAGATAAAATATCGCTATTTTTATTCATTTGGTTCGTCCTGGATTTTGTAACACCTCGTATATAAGTAAATTTAAATTTTCAATTTTATTTTCGCAAATATGCTACAGGAAAATATATTTGTTCCCGGTTCAGATTTAACAAAATATTCACATGTACAAATGGAGCATGAAAGTTAAGTAGAATTAATTCTAAGAATTACTCTGTAAAACTTCACGTAGAGCTAGAAAATACATATATCTGGCGCCTGTTGATAAGAATATTACGGTAAAAATTTATTCGCAATTAGAAATTTGTTTTCCTTTTTTCAAGAAATGTTACATTTACAATTATTTTTTGTGTATCTTATATTCTGAAACGCAAAATTTAAAATGCTCCGTAAATATCCTTAGAATATGTGCTGCCGTGAAAAAAAAATCCTTAAAGAAAAAGCTTTTAAGGATATTTGGAAACCAAATTAAATTATCTTGAAGTAAAAAGGATTAAAAACTTACACGAAATAAAAGTTCAAATTTTAATTTGATTTTCACAAAGTAATTTATTATCAGATTTTAATTTTCCTTTTTTGAATAAACATTTCACTGTGTTTATTCAAGTACAAATAATAAAGTGCGTCTAGTAATTATGGAGGTTTCAATACGTTAGTATTTTGAAGTATTGTAAGACATATTTCTGTATTTACAAGGCTCTACGGTGGCGCAGCGGCTGTTTTTTTTTCATTTTTCAGGCGCAAGGACAACAAGGCTTATTTTACGCCTGGAGCACCAGCAATAACCACGCCTAGCATGCTATTAAATACAGGTGCAGCTCTCAACGGCGAACAAAAAAAAATATTCAAATAAGGGATGAACCTTTGTATCTTTACAGCACAAGGACAGAAAAGCCATACTGCACTGGAGCCTAGAGATTTTCGAATAATTCGAACCTGTTAAATCCTGGGGAACCAACACCCGGATTAAAATGAGCAATTAGCCGATAAACGTTTGCTTTGGCACAGATAGGAATCTAACCTGGATTCACGGCACGTCAGATGGACGCGTTACCACTGCACCACCACCGCAAGCACTAGAATATGAGATGAACATTACATATGTTAAAAAATATAACATTGGAAAATGACTTGTACTGACGTTTAATGGCGAGCCGGATTAAAGTTTTTATGGGCTCTCTGCACGAAGAAACAAATGTGATCCCTGTGACATTCAGTCAATAACCTGTCAGATTTCTTTGAAGTTCTTTGTCTAAAATATTTAAGTTCATTCAATTATGAAAATATCTCAGGGATTTGTAAATAAACAAGAAAATTTGAACTAAACACCAGATCTCTTCTGGGCATATATATGACCCGAGTATTCTTATCCTATAAGTAAATACGGCACTGATTTTACCCTAAATTACAATATCTAATAAATATACGCGGCTGTTTAAGAGGGTCGTACCAGTTAGCGATGGATAGTAGAGGAAGGACTCTACCTACGTGTACAGTTGGTGAAACAAAAACATAAACACCCGTTGCCATTCGAGCAATAATTAAGCTATAGAAAATTTAAAGATGCTAATCTGTAGTAAATAATGAATTCTACCAAGTTATGTGCATCGCATCATTTTACCATCCAGCAGAAATCGCTAATTAACGTTTCTTTGCCGAAAATGATGCATATGCTAAAAGCGGCGTTTTCTCATCATGCACATCCATCGGCATAACTGACCTCCGGGTATGCGCGCCTATATGGGGGGGCAGGAGCTTGAGCTCCAGTAGTGGTTCAAAAATTTTATTTGCCTAATTCTGCTATGCATTTAGTTTCAAAGGTTTTACAAGTAGGTTTTAAAATAAGGTACTTTTTAGCTCATTACTAATTGTCAAGCAGTATCAATTATTTTTGTAGCATTTTAGTATCTTGTACATTCACTAAAATTTTTGACAGTCTTGAGAAGAAAGTAATAATATTTCTCAGACCCCCTCCCACCCCCTAGAATTAGCCATATGGGCACTCATGTCTTGAGGTATCGGTGGACGTGGGGGGGGGGGTTGTTTTAGCCCAAATCCAATACTAGGTACACAGCATTCGCTTGAAATTTTCGATTTTCTAGGGGGAAGTGGGGGAATTTGAATTTTTTTTCTAGATAGAGATAAGCCGCCCCGCCCTCTCTAGTGTCACTAATATTGACATACTCAATTCTCATAAAACATGGTCAAACGAAGCTAAAAGAAATTATCTAAATTCGTCTTTCAACATCGTTGCTTTAAATGTAAGTGTTTGTGAGTGTTAAATGAATGCAATATCAGTATACTTCGTTTGAATTTCATTCCTGTATTTAAAAATTCATGGAAACAATGTGAACTTTTCATGCATAAACTGGCTCTCATGTACCAAGCTCATTAGCGCATCTTTTATTCATTTCTGTGTTCCAGAAGTTTTACAATTCCCCTGAAGTGTCCAACGAAGCTAGTTATATTTAAAATACATAATAATATCGATTAAGAAGCGCTATTATATTTAATCTAAACTTAAAAAATGAACGGGGTATTTTTGGATCTTAAATAAAATCTCCTTTTTAGACTTTGGCGCCATGTAACTTTAAAAAGTTAAATTTATATAAATCGAAAGATATCCTGGGCCACAATGCTTCTTCACAAACTTACACAACTTGCTTTAGAATCCAAGAGAGCTACAGTTCCATTTTAGTTCTCCGCAAATAACATCTATTTGTAAATTTCATTTTTCGAGGGGAGGTGGGTTAAAATTTGTTTAAGGGGGACTGTAAGTCACCCCAGTACTTATATATTAGAACTTATTATTGAAAGGAATAAATTCAGTCGATTTTATGTCAATTTTTTTTCGAAAAATGACGCAAATTTGTTAGATGCTTATGCACGTTGAAGCATATCAGGCTAATGGGATTTTAAGGAGTAACGAATGGTTATATCAATACACGCTCCATTTTACAATGTAAATATCTAGATTTTAAACGACCTTTGACCTTCACTGTGCTAAAAGCATTAAACTTTGGCGGGGTGACCCTAGCATTACTTTCCCATCACTCATTTACCCTTGACAGTTTCAAACCCTACCATCAATTACTTGAATTTCAAAGGTCGTTTTCGAACCATTTGCTGCGGTTTTTCAACGTTATCTATTGCGGAAACATCCCTTCCTGAAAAAGCCCGGCTACCATTTAGTGGCAGGTTTGGTATATTTGATTTTTCCTTCCCCGTGTGCTAAAAGTGAATTTATTGTTAACAACTTTAGTTATCAATTTATATGAGTTTATTGTACATCCATCTCTCTCTCTCTCTCTCTCACATTTATTATCCTGTATTTTTAAAGTTACGGAAGAGATCTTAGAAAAACGTGATTTGATTTATGAAAATTATTCATTTTTTCCATGTGCCTCTTTCAAAAATTCATTTGTAATTTTTGCCGTAGTTAATAAAAATAAATACTGGACAGCGATATATATGGTCAGGACTCGACAAAACTTGGGAAACCTACTGGTGGATAAGAACGACCCTCGCCCTCCACGAAAATGAAAATATTACTACTAGGAAAAAATCATTGCTTACGCGCCAATTGCGAAATTCTAGCCTCCAGTGGCGAAGGGATGTCTATCTAGCTCTATATATAGCTTATACAAAAATTAAAGTCAAATGAATATAAGAATATAATTGAGCGTTTTCATTATTATGCGAATTAGAAACTTAGTTATGAATTAGAATTAATTTTATCACAATTAAATAAGGAAAATTTCCATAATGTGGGCAATTATTAAAATTCATAGGATTTTATTATATATATATTACATATAAGGCAAGGGGCCAGTTGTTTTAGAAAAGAGGCAAAATCCTACTTTCCCATCAATTTTTTGTTGTTGTTGTTTTGCCCCCTCCCTTCCCCAGTTTACGCTATATTTAACCTCCAAGTTAAGCCTATGTGTGTATATATATATATATATATATATATACAGAGAGAGAAAGGTGGCCTGTTACTGGAAGTATATTAGGGGAGATATTATGGTAGTTTGGTTATATTTTTATGGCGCAAGGACAGGAATGAAGGATATAAAATTAAACAAAAAACTCTCCCTATTATATATAAAAAAAATGTATCGCATTAGAATACAAGATATAAAAACTAATACGCACGGTTTGGTAACTTGAACTTTTGTTTGAAAGCTATAATATTTACTACTCTTTAAAGTGGGAATAAATAGCAATTCTCTTCTATGTGTTGAAACTCCTTCGAAAACATTCTTGAAACTTTGAAAATAAACGGTTTACCGTCTTCAACAGATACTGAAATTTCCATTAATCCATTCACTTTTTTAAGCGTTCCCTGAAACCCGAAGACAAAGAGCAAGAGCTCTAAAAAAAAAGCTCTAAAATTTAAATTGGATTTGAAATTTTTTTTAAAAAAATCTTGAAGGTAAGTTCGTCACTAAATTATTCTTTCCGCTCAATGTCAGAAGCTAAACAAAAAATGAAAAAATTCCTTACTTTTTCCAAACGCGGTTGCTTTTAGTAGTGGGAAATGATTTTTGATGATCTGTAAGGGAAAATGAAAATAATGGGTTTACATTGAAATGTAACTATGAGCCTGAAAGTTAAAAAAAATCTCTAAAATTTCAATTTTGTTTTAAATTAAAGTAAAATTTTTATAATGATAAAACATCGAAGAAGAAAGTCATCAGTAGCCCAAATTTTGATAAATTTTAACCTATAAAAGTGTAAATAGTAAGTGAGATTTCCCCCAAGTTCCATATCTAATGTACGATGGTTTCCAGGGCCGTAGCTAGGGGTGGCGTAAAAAAAAGCTCGCGTAAGGGGCGCAGGCGAGGGCGTAGCGTGAAATTGGCCGAAATAATTCTCAGGGGAGAAGGCGACTAGGGGGGGTTTAATCTGGACGGCTTTACCTGGAGCAGAAAATCATCTAGCCAAGGTTCTAGTGGCTTTTATGGGAAGAACGTTTTCTGACGATCCCTGAATGCAGGAAAATTTTGCATTGAGCAATGGAGAAAATATTCGTTTCGAAAAAAAGTGGCGTTTTTAGAGGTTTGACTGTGCTGCACTTACGCACAAGTTGAACTATATAGTACTTGAAGCACAACTGATGCAATCTAATATAAATTTCAAGCAAAGTACATACAAACTTTTGTCATGCTATAAATTATTTTTAATAAATCCCTTTTATTAATCTTGCATGTAATTTTATAATTGTTATTGGGGCTTTATATAAATTGCCTGTGGGAAACTGTTCTAAAGAATTATTAAATATATCCTCCGTTGTAAACTAAGAATTTATTCAATTATACCTGGTAGGCTAATGAATGCATGAATATATAATACAACCGAATCCACATATAATGAGCTAGCATGTAACGAGTTTCCGAATTTAGAGGAGAAACATGGATTTTGTTTGATATAATGTTAAAATTCAATATAATTTAATCGCTTTGAGCTAGGCAGACTTTTACGCCCCCAGAAGTGAAAAGGGAAAAACAGTTTGGCGTTTGAAAGAAAACATTGGTTTGCTTGTCGCACAAAAATTTGATGAAAATTTCCTTTGCTCCATTAACAAAAGATGCTCCCACACACAGAACAACTTGTACGACATATAAACAGTTCGCCTTTTCTAAATACGAAATGTCTTTAATCAATTTTCGTTGGAGAACTGAAAAGAAGCAAGTGAATACCCACAGCCGGTTGATAATAATTCGTTGTTCATTAAATTTTAAGGGAATTTAAAACTGAATATCGTCGTTTTCATATTACATGCACATTTGTTACCTTTTCATATTACATGCACATTTGTTACCTACAACAGGCCCATTTGTTACCTACAACAGGCCCATTTGTTACCTATAACATGCACATTTGTTACCCATAGAGATCAAATTCTAAAACGGATTTAGTGAGGACCAAATATAACGATCATTTTCGTTCGTCCTGAATTCCCCTTTATATACGGGTACTAGTGTATATACAATATGGTGTTTTACTATAATATATTTCGCTTAGGTAATGTATTACAATTTAAAGCAACTTATATTACGTTGTGCAGTATAAGATTGCATAGTTCAATAGCTCTTCGTTAAATTGGAGATTTAAAATTATAGAACGTTTTATAGTCAACCGATACTTTATCATATATTTCAGAACTTCTCCTAAATTGAAAAAATTTTACGTCCTGAGATTGTTCATATTCTTTACTTTACTCTCTCTTAAATTCAGAATACCAGAAAGTTCTCTTTCCGAAATCACGATTTTTATAACTGAAAATGTTCAATGATTCCTAGAAATGCCTTCAGTTGTATCGCCGTAATTTTCTGAAATGGAAGAACATGAATTCAGATCTTTCTTGCAATTTAGATGGAAAGCAAGTCTTTTCATTTCGGTAATTTTTGAAAAAAGTTTTCAATGAGTTCTAATCGGTTCTCAAGAAGAATTAGTATCCTCATGTAAAGTGTCTTAGGCCGGATATTCTTTGCTGAACATAAATGATTGAAATATTTCGACAAAAATCTTTTCATTTCAGGAATTGCATAAATTTTGGAACTTTACTAAATACTGAATTTTCCATATTCCCCTGTGCAATATGTGTGCAATAAGTATTAATTTATTGTATATATTTTATACAATATATATTTCCTTTTCTCCATCTAAAGTACGGGGTTTATATTGAACTGTACAAAAAGGCAGAGTATCAGAGATTTAATAAACTATTTATTATAACGCAACAAATTTGTTTTTAGTATGGATAATAAATATTACCCTATTATTTCAAGGGCCTGAAATCGAAAATAGTTTTTGCTTCTTTTCAGGAGATACATTGGAGTAATGAGACCAGAAAACAATGAGATTTTCATCCACAGCATCTGTGCTCACTGAAGTGTCGTCAAAGCGGATGGGCGTTGATCTGCACACAAGTACTTTGTGAACCCATTGTGCTAAAACGCAGTTTTTTAGAGCACGATGTGAAGAAAATACGATAATGGTTTTTGTGTTTCATGCTAATCTTCAAAAGAAAGGTGCTTTATCTTTAGTTTTTAATGCGCCAGTTTCAGAGGTTCGGTACGCTAGAATGGGCCTGTTGGCGGCACAATAGCTTCCCTGAAAGCAACTTCTATTTTAAGGTGCTATTGATCAACAATAAACGTTCCCCTTCTCAATCGATTGCTAATGTAAATATGGCAGCTCTTGTTTTTATAGCTTTGTAGCGAAGATAATCTTTTTCAAGGAAGAATTTTATTTTTTGTTATGTCCATTTTGTAGATATTTTGCGGTCCTGTTATTGAAAAGAAAAGGTCTTGAAAAGATATAAAGCATTTATTTCTCATTTATAGGATCTCTTATTTTGGTTATGACCTCATTGTTTCCTAAGCATTTATTGGACGCTGCTCGTTTCATCGACTTTTTCTTAATTCCCGGCTGAGAGACTCCGACGTGGTAATATACGTTCCGATACGCAGAGATTTAATTAGACAATTGAAATTATGGTGTACTTTTATACTTTTATCTATAGTTAAGTAGAAGATATCTTTCATTTTGACCTTTGCTGAACTTTTCTTTCCAGCAAAAAAATAATTTTTTGACATAGAAAAATTTCTATATCTAATCCTAACATTTTTCCCTCAGTTTAACGGTTTAATATTTTACAATAAAACAATATTGTGCTTGAGTAATTTTTTTTATTTAAATTATTACAGAGATAGAAATATCGTCAAGGACATGATAAATGTTTAAGCATGCTAAAAGAATTACAGACGTATTAAGATGCAAGTAAAAGGATTTAAACTGAGCGGAAAATAAAATTCAATTATTTGGTTATGAAGGCTTATTTTAGCTTCATATACCAGCTTATCGTGGACAAAATATTGTACATTGCTGTTTATTTAAAAGCCGGAGGATCACGGACTAATTACAGGCCCCTTGGGTTCGACAAAGTCACCTAATCCAAAATTCCAAAAGCAATTTTCGAAGGAACTAAATCTAAGGTCCTTTTAAAACCCTGTAAAAAGATTAAGGGCTAAAATTTCACAGCTCATTTGCTTACTACGCACTTGAAGGACTCTTCAAGTACGAGACCACACTTGTAAAAATTTATAATACCTGACATTGATATAACACGGTTAAGTTTTATGTACTTTCTGTTCACGTGCCAGCCCCACTCTTAGACAAGGCTATAGACATTCCGCGAGATGAAGTACAAGGGTGCGTGTATTTTCTTTGCCGATTCATACTGCAGGGTTTACTTTTTCTGGCAGCAAGGGTATGGAACCATGGAAACATGTATGCCCTGGTACAACATGATCTAAGGCATCCTTGTGCCTTAAATATAATCATCCTTGTAATAAATACCGCAGTAAAGTTACCTTGTAATAAACAAATGACCACAGTTGTAATCATTTAATATGGCTTTAAGAATTTTTGGATGTGTTTTCGTCATCTTCCAGAGAAGCGTACATAGCAGACGTTATGAACGTTTCTCTGAAAGATGGTGGAACGCCACCGGAAAACGTTTAAAGCCCTATTAAATGGCTACAACTCTCACTTCTGACACCAGGTATGGAATTTTCTGACATACGCTACGAGGTATATTTCATTTGATTTAAAATATAACCGGCTTAGTGGAACCAATAGATTGAAAATGTAACGTTGGAGCTCGCGTTAAAATTGTGAAGTTGAATTAAGCAAAATAAAAAAAAAGTTATGCTCTCCATTCAACGTATCACAAGCATATTTTAATTTTTTCTTATTTATATTGAATAATTTCAATGTGCTGGAATACATTTTTTAACCCAAGTGCTGAATATTTCAGAAGAGCGGCTGTTATATATTTGCACACATCAAGCAAATGGTTATTTCTTTATTATTACTGCGATGTCATAATATTAAGATTGAACATAGAAATGTCCTATATTTTGGAACAAATTGAATACGATACTAAATACATACAGCAGACTATCGCTTGTCTAGCCATTTCTTTTACAGTGGACTGCCGGATTAACGAGAATTTACAATAAAACTCAGTTTAATATTTTGTTAAATCTGTCGTTTATGACGTCATATAAAACCCTAGCTTGTGACGTAATATTTAAATGTAACTCTCGGAGATGAAATGAACACAGCTCCAGCTTAACATTTCAGTTAGTTTTCGGGCTCGGGCAGATCCGGGCTCATTAGACCAACGTAACTGAAGCTGAGAAAAGATTTTTTATATCGAAATTCTCCAAGGAATACAACTATATGATTCGTTTTCGAGGACTGTAGAAATACGTGTACATGAAAATTCAAAGGAAATTAAACAGTGTAGTTTAGTAATTTTTTAAAAAATTTAAATCGTACATTAAGGGGTTAAAGTTATATTTGAAGCTTCGGGATCGGGTTTTAAAAATGATTATTTGTTCGTTTGTGGTTTTACGGCTCAAAGACTAGGGTGGTCATCAGGGCGGAGCGTAAAAACTTTTTAATTTAATTATTTTCGGCCTAGCGAGAAAAATTTGTGGAGTGCTTTCAGAAACATACGTAAAAATTTTAGATTAATCAATAAATATCTTCCGGTTCCACTTTGGGGTCTAAATATGTAAAAGTAGCCGAAAATTATGTACATTAACACATTTTAGTGATTTTTTTATTTTATCGATTTTCTCTTCCCGCTTTTGCAAAGAAGCTGAAGGAGCGTGTAAGAAATATAAGTGCGAATGTGTATAGTAATAAAATAAATATCTTTCGGTTCCACCTTGTGATCTAAATATGTGAAATTAAGCAAAAGTTTTGTACGGCATGTCCAATCTTATAGACAGGGATAAGGTAAGAAGGGAAAGAAAGAAATATTGCATTGAACGGCAAGTCCAAGATTTCAAATTCATTGCCACTAATAACTTAAAAGGACTGTATTTTGACAGTAGGAAAGATCAAACTTTACCTCTGAAGAACATTGAGGGAAAGCTGCAAAGGGTTCTTGAAGAACATGTGACGCTAATAAAAGAACCTGGCTGCAATTATGTAGAGCATGTGTCACCAATAACTTCTTCTGTTAAGGACATTACTGAAAGTACATACAAAATTTTGCAAAAAACTTCATATTTATTTCACTATGCTGTTAGCATTAGGAGGTGATGGGGCCGCGGGGTCCAGGAACAGGGCAAATAAAGGTGGTGTTTTCCACCGTATAGAATGATTTTGTAAGAAATCCTTACATTGGTTCTTGTGCCAGCTCCATGGTAATGAACTACTGCTCAGGCATCTAATGCAGCACTTAGATGGCGATACAACTGGCCCTAAAACGTATTGTGGCCCAATTGGAAAACAACTTCAGAATTGTGAACTTTTACTTGTTGTGGACTTCAAAAAAATTGACGCCACTTCTGCAGACAAAACTGATGACAGCACAGACCAGAGGTACCTGCTAGATATCTGCACTGCAGTGGCAACTGGTATTTGTCCCATAAAAATCCTGGAAATATTTCCCATGCCTGCTGGTTGGCAACTGCTAACCGAATTTTGCGTGTTTATAGTGGTACACAGGATCCCTCCGATGAGTTACAAGTTTTGACTGAGTTTATCATGAAGATTTACGTACCTGCCTGGTTCAGAATCAAATCGCCCCCAATTGTACTGCCGTTCTATGGTACAATTGTATTTGTCTTTCCATGCGATATTTTTTTCTTTCCCTTATCTTATGCCCGTCTCTAATATTGGACATGTCGTCCTAAACTTTTACCTAATTTTGCATATTTAGACCCCAAAATGAAACTAGAAGATATTTAATACATATTTGCACTTCCGTTTCTTATACATTCTTCCAACTTCTTCGCGCTAGCTGGAAGAGAAAATCGGAAAATAAAAAATCACTGAAATGTAAAGTTTACATAATTTTGAGGTTAAAATATGCCAAAATATTCAAAGTCAAACCGGAAGATATTTATTTTATTACCATACATATTTGCACTTATACGTTATTATTTTCTTATACGTTCTTCCAACATTTTCGAGCTAAAGGGAAGAGAAAATCGGGAAATAAAAAAAAATCACTGGAATGTGAAAATTTGCATCTCTTTTGGCCACTTTTGCATATTTAGACCTCAAAGTTGAAACGGAAGATATTTATTAATCTGAAATTTTTTAGATACGTTTCTGAAACACCCCGCAACCTTTCCGAGCTAGGCCGAAAAGAATTAAAAAAAAAAACTTTTACCCTCCGCTCTAGTGGTCATGCTGCGCTGGAACCTACTGTTTTCCGAGGAATCCGAACCCTTGGACCTACAATTTTCCGAGGAATCTGAACTTCTTGGACCTACAGTTTTCCGAGGAATCCGAACCTCTTAAGGCCTAGGGAACCAAACCCCGGACTACAGTGAGCAGTGCGATCTTTATGAGATCTCTGAGTAAGCGTTCTTTTTGCACTGCTGGGAGTCGAACCCGGATTAGCCGCGCAATAGGAGAACGCGTTACCACACTGCGCCACCGCAGGGCGAAAAACGAGCCGGGATTTATCATTATAAACTTTGCTCTTTTTACGCCGGGGCCTCTAGTCAGGGAACTGGGAGGCCAAATTATAGAGAAAGTCTATTATATTATTAACATGCCATGTCATGCTTTAATTATTTAAAAAAGTTGATGGTAGTTTATTATTCAGAAACAAGAAAGTATTTTTAATTTAAAATTTAGCATTCTTGGGACTGATACACGTTTCCTGAAGACACACGGTATTACATGAGCAAATTCCATTTCTTAATTGGGGTCATTGTTATACGAAAGCAAGCGCATCAGCGGAAAGCGTTTTTTTGAGTATCTGGGTAATGGAGCGGACAATAACAAATATTGCCAGCTGCAATCTCAGAAGAATATAGGAAAGATCTAAGGAAAGAGAAAAAATATACAAGAACCAGCCAGACATACAAATCGTGGAGCACAATAGAAAAAAGGAATTCTTTCCACAGTTTCTGGCCAAGCAACATATTACTAGTTCCCATTTATTAAAGTCATCTAAATAGACAACGAACAGCATCTGTGGATTAAGTTCTTTCTTTGGAAAATGGAAGCATGTGAGACAATTGTGGAGACATATATTAAGCGATTTCGTTTATAAAATACATGCACACACACAATACATATTTGAAGGAATATATATATACAACGGTAATTATTTCGTGCATTTTGTTCAGGCTAGAGATAAAATTTCCCTACACATATCATTATAATTTCTAGCTTTAAACGCGAAGGTAGATACGTCAAATCGACCTGATGCAACAATAGTACACAATTAACAATTATGCTATGTGCATTTTTTACATTTTCTTATCATTTATCATTTTAAGTGATTTTTCTATCTGAAAATTTCGGTTTAAAGGAAGTTTTAAAATTATATGACGTCACATTTTATAAAATTCAATTTCGTTGTGCTGTGTAGGCAAACATGCAGTGTAATGCAAAATTTTATCACATTATCAAAAATGCAGATTCAAAACACCTGCTGCATTTAAACAAAATGGTAATAAAATACTCGGGGAAATCCGGCTATAAATTTTTATTTCATAAAGCACAACTTACCCAAAAAGTTTCCTTTCCACTGGACCTCAATTTTTTTGAGGCCATACATATAATCGAGAACGCAAATATCGCCTTTAATGACCAATTGCCGTTTAATTTCGTTTCTCCCGTTTGGAAAAATGGGTCTCCCCACTTCGAGCAACAATTCTTCATCCAATATTTTTAGTGACTCACGGCGTATTTCATCCCGTACAGAATAATTTTGTACTACTAGAGACATTTCAAACTCACGTTTTACTATCAGAGACGTTTCTTTAAACTGAAGTTCCACTACTAGAGACGTTTAACCCTAATCCATGTGCTTTATTTATTTTTACCGTTCATTTTCACTATACTTGTAACCGACGTTTGTAAAATGGATTAGCATTATACGTTGTATAAGTGGCCGTTCTGACGAAAATGGCTGAGGGCTATTGTAAGAGCTGTAACTGATTAAATTTATTATTCAACTGTGTTAATATTTTACCTGTTCAAACATTTTATTAGTGCGCAATGTCGTCATCAAATTATGTTAAAATGACAATGATTATTGGAAAGCTCTCTTATTATCTATATAGCTAGCCTGTTGCAGTATTTGTACTTCGTGTGTGTATATATATATATATATATATATATTGTTAATTCACATCACTTTTCAATCCGTTGGTTGGTTTAATTTCTGAGGCACAAAAATAGCAAAAATCGTTTTGTGCCAAACCAGTTGTGGTATCGATCTCTTTACTAGTGTTCAGAAAATATAGTTAGGAGATTTTGGTAGAAATGCTCTACAAGTAATAGATAAATGTATAGGAAAATATTAGAACAACACTTCTATAATTTTTGAAATATCTGAGCCCTTGGCGTTGCGTATTATGCAGTAAAATGTTTTTTGTGAGGGCGTTGTGGCGCAAGGGTAGTAAAGGTCATTCTGCGCCGAGACTTGCAATTCTCCGAACTCAGAACTCCGGACTTCAGAATTTCGGACCTTTTATGGTCTAGGGACAGGCGTGGTTTCAGAATTTTTTTTATTGGTGGACCTTCATTGGGGTAACTGATAAAGGAGGTTCGTCCCAGTGGCGTGCCAAAAGGGGGATCTGTCCGCAGTGAGCTTCATTTTCGTACATTAGCTTTGGTGCACGGTGTACGTATACAAATATAAAGTAAAAGCTCCATTAACGGACACCTTTGAAGAACGAAAACCTCCGAATAAGGAATCTATCTCTGGGACAATTGAGAAACACTCCGATAGAAAACGTATGTTATTTTGACATGCATAATAGTTTTCGGTATTTATATTACATAAACAAATACATACACATATTTGTATTATACTGTATGTTTCATGGTTATTCTGCGAATTGTACCATACAATATATTATGTACTATACAATACATTTTATAGTTAGGTATTGTATAGTACAATATAAAAAAAAATAACATAACACGCTTCAGAATCAACTTGTGTTTTAATATTTTAGCAAAACTAATTTGGGCTCTGAAATGATAAAAAAAAACAATATTTTCAATTAATACTTTCTCATATTTCTTCGCAATTTTATCTCTATTTCTGTTTTTTCTTCAATCTCTACTATCCTCTTATATCTCTGCTCTCCACTATCCTATTATCTTTCTATTCCCTACTATTTATTATCCTCTTTATCCATATTTTCGTTATGAACAAATTCTCGTTTATGCAGCTGTTATCAGAGCATCCGTATAAGGAACCGATGGGTCCTCCCATTTTCAGAGTTGGTTTCATTCTTTTTCGCGGGAAGATGAGCATTGGAGACACATAGCTGGGCGAGGCACTGACAACACAAACAGCTGTAACAGTTTTGCCTCTTTCTTATGACATCACAGATCCTACTTATTTTTGGCCTTACGGGGCTAAAATTTTACTGAGCTTTTAGACTCTTAAGATTCCCGTCTCATCCACATTATATATTTGGTGTGCTGAGAAATTGTGTCTTGCCAAACAGTGTGATAGATTTTAAAAACACAGTTTATGTTTCACTAAAGGCTGAGATTCCATTCAAGCTTGTACCTTCAGGTTTCTTCAGACTTATTGAAGGGTTATGCTTTAAAAATCCTCTATACCTGTCTCTTCCAGCTGTTTCCTCATTCCCGAATTTTTCTCCCTATACTATTTGCAGTAGCATATTCATAAGCAATTTTTTGAAGCTCGATACGTTGAAATCCAAAAAATATTTTAGCTAGATTTAAAACATAAGAAGCAAGTTCTGCTTCTTGTTCGGGTATAAAAAATGATTTCCTACCCAATCTGGGGGCTGTGAGGTGAATATCTGTGCTTTTAAATTTATCACGAATTGTCGACTCGGGTATACCGAGTTTTCGACCTGCACTTCTGATTGAAGACCCTTCATTAATAGCTTTCAATGCCCCTTCAAGTCGGACTGCAGTCCACTGTCCTTTTTTGTTTTTCTGTTGTGATTGCTTGGCATCTGAAAACAAGGAAAAATAACATGATACAATTTGATCGTGCATTTTTCTTTTATGAAACAGTATTTGTGTTTAATAGCCTAATGCAGTTAAAGAATTTTCAAAGCTAGGCCACGTAAAGCCTAATCTTAACCAATTATTCAGTAGTGAACAAAATCTTCACAACATCGACAATTTTAGGCCTAATACTAAATTCAAATTTTATTTTATAGAGTATGTTTTTGCTTAAAGGAATTTTTTTTCCATGAAACAATTAATGCGTCTTTTGCTAGAAAAATCTGAGGTACAAAATGAATAAACAAAATAAAAATATTAGCCCACTACAAAAATCAATACAGTAACTGCTATTACGTACTTACATTAAATTCAGAACTGTAAGCCATTTCACCTTAAAAGTGCCTGGGTGTGGGGAGCACCGCACACGGTGAGCGGTATTAAACCCACTGCGGCATACTAACATTATGTTTTATTTTTCAACGTACATTCAAATTATGAAATTTAAAACCAATGGATAATAAGCTTCATCCTCTCCTCAAATACCATATAAATTTGGGTTATTGTATATAATAAAATATTCACTTACCGTCTAATCCAATTTATAAAAACAACAGTTACTGTAATGACAGTCACTCCCCCCGAGCGGGAAATTATAAAATATCTAGCTACTCCACTGCCTGGTCCAATTTCCTTGATGCTCCCGAGTTCAAAACATTGTAAAATTAACGTTTGCTACCCGATTTAATATGATATTGTCTTTATCAGAGCATGAACACTATAATGCTTTTATAAGTGACAAACATCGGCCATGATTTTTGGATTAAGCAGTGTTTTGATCTTCACTTTGCGCCAAAAGTGAGAACACAGTTTCATATAATATTTTACGGTTATCACCTCGTAGCTATCATAAATATAATTCTGATATTTAATTTTGTTTGATATTTATATATACTGGTACACAACCGTACAGTTATTTCCTAGTTAGTCACCTTCTTAGTTTCTGGTCAGGTCCAACGCTACGTTTATTCCTGTGACCACATTGGCGTACGCAGGAATGAAACAAAGGGGTGGTTATATGGCTACAATTTTATATATACATACATACATGTATAATAATGACGTTTGTAGGCTTAGAGTTATATGGGTCCGTGGGGTCCGGGTCCCCCAATGTGAAATAAATTGCGATTTTACATATACTGTAGTGTATAAACGTACATAAAATGTGCTTGCCCCCTCCCCTCCTCCCAAATAATTTTGAGAATTCTATTTTGATGGTAACTTTGCTTGACTTTAAAAGTGGGGGCATCTCGCATCATTCACTATCCCCCCCCAAAAAAAATAAGCTCATAAGTAATACATATATCATTATCATATACATGTGAAATGCGTTTTTTTTTTAATTCGAGGGTTGTGTTAAACAATTGATGGAGGCTCACTTTTGAAATCCTGCTACGCCACTATGTATGTGTGTGTATATACACAATAATAACAATACTTTATTTTATATATCAGGAGACTGTAAAAGCAGTTTGTTTGGGAAATGGCAAGACAGCACTAACGATGCTGGTAATGGGGTTCTCATTCTCGTAGAAAAAACAAAGGATTTCTCGTATTCTGCAAGTGCAACTAAGATACCGATTCGCGGGTAAAAATCTGCATTGTTAAGAGATTCGCATTCCCTGGAATATCACATTAACGGAGATTATGAGCAGAGTCTTAACTCGCAGATACAATCACAGCATGTATATAATACAGTATACTGAAGCTTAATGAGTGGTCATGATGTCTATCAATTCCCCTACAACATACCCCCCACGAGTCAACAGATAGGAATCTACATTTCCAGCACTTCAGAATCACGTCTGTGCATAAACGCTTTCTTTTATCTTCATTTTTGTACATTTGGATGATAATAAATTCGTGGATACACGCAGGCTCATTTGAAGCCTGTATATCACAAGATCTGTGTTGTGTAATGAGAACACTAGAATCAGCTGCGTGTTTGGGGGAAATTTTCTGACTCTCGTATGGTACGAAATTAAATTACAGAAGAAACTCCTTTCCTTGTCAGATAACACTGTAAGATATATGAGATGGTATTACCTAAACAAAGCGTTCGTGCTCAACCTGATGGAATTCCCTTTTCACACTAATTATTCCTCTCTGGATGGTAATGTGCCACTAAAACGCAAGGGCGCGACAGGAATCTTAATTATTCTTAATTAATTTACGAGTTCCGCTAATTAATTTAATTTACCACTCGCACATTTGAAATCCATGCATACGTTTCCCTGCTTTTCTTCTTGGCATCGGCCTCTTTTGTAAAGCTGGAAATCAAATCAATTGAAGCCAAAGTCCAACATGAACTCTCATTAACCACATCTGGCTTGTTGTGAATAATGCGTGTGTCTTATATATATATATAAGTTTCAGAGAGAAGTGTATTTAAAAGACAAGCATATTAGTGCATAAATTATATAAATAATATAATTGTTCGTATGGCAACGCCGACAAAGACGTGCTTTTAAATAAATAGGCGGAATAAAAGTGAAAAAAGACGGATGATTGTGGTCAAACTACAATGCTGTGGGTTGTTATTTTCATGCTCTAAACTCTGAGCAAAGTTTTCTAATTGTTTCAAATCTCAAGGCTTCAAGGGGAAGAGGATTCCGAAGACATCGTGGGTGGGGAGCAATTTAAGGAACTCCAGGAATAGGTGAGACGGCTTATTAAGCGACCAAGGTACGGAAATTTTATACCTAACTTAATAGAAATGGAGTCCTACTAACAATCCGTATTTACAGAAAGTTAAAAGTCTATGGAATAGAAGTGAGCAATAAAGGCTATTACATGAAGATTTAAAACACTAGGCAACTCATAGCTTATAAATGATAAAAAATTAGGCAAATTACATAGTCAGTACTTATTCAGTTGGATGTTTTTCGAGACCTTGAAACCGTCATCATTAGAGCGAGCTAGATGATACCGTTTATCGTCTTCCGTCTCGCTCTGACGAAAGAGGCTTCGAACCGTCGAAAAACGTTCAAGATGAAGAAATATTAATAGCGCCAGTTGTGATTTTTGATTATTACTCTTGTACAGATATTATAAATTTTATCGTAGATTCTGATATATTTAATTTTCTTTTATTCAAAATCAAATAATGGAGGAAAAGCTGTAATAAGTGATTTTTCGCACTTTTTTATCTTTAAAAAAAAACAGGCGTGGAAAGAAAGCGAGAAGGAAATAGAAGGAAGAAAGAGATAGGAATAGAAATATAAGGAAAAACAGGAACAGCTATTAACTAAAAATGATGAGATAACTTCGTACTTTTAGATATCACAAAAAATAAATTATGGTCTTAAGATATGCTATTCAAACAAGAATAGAAGTTCATACAGCAGTTAGAGAGTTACAATATCCGGTGAGATACATGCTAACATATGGTGTTAAAAAAATTCTCTTTTCTCTTAGAAAAAAATTTCAATGTATTTTTTAGACGAACTCAATATCGAGAGAGTAGAAATTATTGGTTCACATTCTGAAATTGCCTACTGCGTAAAGCAGTTTTCGTCTAATAGTGCATGATTACATACATACACGATATCCTCTAAATAAGCAGTAATTGCATATCAGTTTCATTTAATGAGGAAGTTATACAATTTTTTCTATATAATTGTTGAATTAATAATCAATAGCTTCTACAGTATATTGAAAACTTTAAGTCAATAGTAATAAAAATATTGAGCAACATTCAAAATGAATTCCATCCAAAAATTTAAAAGATTTTATTCAAATCAAGTGAAACTAATCCAATTGCTTATAATTCATCAAAGATAGTAATTTTCCTATAATTGAATTACTTTTTCGCTCGTTCCAAAAGCATAGCATAACATATAAATCGAAAGTCATTATAACGTATGTGTATCTATATTTAATATAAATAAATTGATAAGAATCAATTTGTCTTCTACCTACTCAGTATACACTCATTTTCACACGTATAATTTTTTCAAAATACCTTTGTCACAAAGGTTCCATGACAGAGTATGTCTTTCAGAAAAGCGGTTACAGTGTTTAGATATGTTGTATTTAGTTATGGGGAATGTATGTTGTACGTGGGTGGCCATGAAAATATAAGAACAGATCTAAAGGGGGCGGTGGGGCGATCGCATCTACCTTGAGCCGGGATTGTATCATGGAAAATTAACTGGAAAGTACCGGACAATTGGCTACAAATAGGAATCGGAAAGAGGTCACCCCTTTGAAAGATTGCTGGATTCACTCTTTTAAAAGTGGTTCCGTGGAATTCGGCCAGGTGGCAATGTGGCGAACAGTAACGCACTGGTTGTTTCAGTAGAAGAGATGGTCATGATAAAAATGAAGTCGAAAAGTGAATGAACATTAATTTTGTTCAAAGTTCGGGAAGTTATTACTTTCACACATTATCTTCACCAATAGGCGAATGATTACCACTAGGCCTTATTCAAAATATAGTGTGTTTTATTAGCGAACGCTATTAAAAGTAAGATGTCGGTAAATGGCAATTTAAGATCTGGAAAACCAGGGACAACCCATACTATGGATTATGTAAATCGCATCAGCAACAAGCTAAGAGAAGACCGTAATATCATTATTCGCATGTTATTTGAGGACCTTAGTTTTAATAGAGATTAACTAGGCGCTGTCAACCTGACTTCTGGGTGTCTGGATAACAGATCTTATTGAATGGCAATGCAAGACCATACACTGCTCTACTGGTCTAAAAATTCCTTTGCAAAACACGAACTAATAGCTCTTCCACATCCTTCTGATATGTTTCCTTGTAATTTCTTCTAGTTTCCCAGGATTAAAAATGCGATGAAATGAATGCTGCATAAAGAACAATGCGGCCATCTAAATGATCAGGACGGATGATGTGGAAAGTATACCAGGAAAATATATCTCGGGCTACTGTCAAAACATTCAAAAACGTTCGAAACAGTATATCTGTTCCTGAGGAGACTATTTTGAAGGAAACAAGAACAATATCAGTTGGTAATTTTAATATTTCATTTCTTATAGTGTTAGTTCTGGAATTTTAAATAACGAAGGTTGATATATATATATATATATTTACCTTGGCCAGCTGATTTCAATGGATGGCAACATTATGAAAGAACTCAACAGACGTATTAAACTTGGCTGGAGTGCATTTGGAAGAAACAGTTTTATCCTGAAGGGGAAATTGCCTTTGTGTCTAAAAAGAAAGGTCTTCAACCAGTGTGTATTGCCAGTCCTCTCTTATGGATCAGAGACATGGAGTCTAACAGTTGGAGCAATACGAAAGTTACAGACAACGCAAAGGAGCATGGAGAGGTGCATGCTTGGAATAACTAGGAGAGATCGAAAAAGAAACACTTGGGTGAGAGAGCAAACTAGAGTAGAGGACATCATTGTTAAAGTAAAAGGGCTGAAATGGCGATGGGCTGGGCATATTGCAAGAAGAACTGATCAACGATGGACAACAGAAATTCTGAACTGGATTCCAAGAGACCACCGAAGACCTAGAAAACGTCCTCAAACTAGATGGGTGGATGAAATAAGAAAACAGGTTGGGGTGACGTGGAAACGAATGGCCCAGGATAGACTTGTGTGGAAAGCATTTGGAGAGACCTTCATCCAGCAGTGGATAGATAATGGTTGAATATGATGATGATGATATATATATCCATATGTATGGATATTTTTGGATCATTGTATTTATTTTTTTTATGATATGATGAAGTATATGATGAAGTGTTAAAGATCTTCAGATTTAGCCAGAAGTATGTTCTATTAATAAATTATTTTTAAACTTCAGTGTAAAACCTATTTACTCGTTTTAGTAATACAGACGCGCTAATATTATTTCAACATGTACGCACAAATGAAAGAGCAGATATAGAAATAAAGCAGTTTTCCTGTAGGATCAATTAGAAAAGATGTCCAATGCGAGTAAATGTAGTTTCAATACTATGCGTATAAAATCCTTCAACGCAATTTAAATGCAGTCCAGAAAATAGTAATGCTATTATATTTACTAAATAAGTCATGGTTTCATAAATTTCGTTAAGTTATATAGAGATGATTATCTTATACATTTAGGATTAAGTTTCAGAATTTAAGCAGGAATATTTTACGTAGGCAATTGGTACAGATAAACATTTCAATAAATATCCTAAAAATAGTATACAAGAAAAATCACATGTCAAAACTCAAGATAATGATACATTAATTATTTAAATGATGTTATTTGAGATGAATGTTAGTTATTATATATTATAGAAAGTATTAAAATTATTTTAATATAATATTTTTCAAAACTTAGGGGAAAACAGCACGTCTTTTAATTTATCAAATTTATCAAATTCATCATAATTACACCATGGTTAAAAATCATAAAATCATGGTCAAAACTATCCTAAGATCAGATCATGCTCAAGATTATCGTATAATTAGATCACGATCAACATTCTCATCAAATCATATTGCGAATTATTATCCTAAAAGAAGATAAGAAATATATTCCCAAATAATTAATTACTGCTTTTTAACTAATATTTTTAACACTTCATGAATAATAATTTTAATTAGCAACTAACTACCAGCGTAATTCTGAAGTAATATTATTGTAACTATTAAAATGCGAAAATGAAGTGAAACAATATAATGGTTTTTAAAGAGAGGAAGGAAAAGCGCCGAAAGAGTTTACAATCTTACAATTCTTCGCAGCAAAATATATTATTAATTTTCCAACTTGCCTTCTATTCTTCTGATATTTTTCTTTTCCTCTGATGAGCTCGTTATGTTTTTCGCCGTCTCATCATCTCATGGACTGCAAGTCATTTAAGCAAAATCTTTTGTGTTTTTCAGACTTCTTACTTTTCCAATTTAAAAATGGAAATTATGTTCCAAAACCTGCAGGTTTCCAGAGGAAAAAGGCCCTTTTCCTGCAGAAGTTACATGGACTGTGCCCCTAATATTTTATGCTCATCTAATAAGTTTAAACAAATGCTACATCGTTACAAAGCGATAAGCTTTAACTATTATGAAAAAAAGACATAATTATGCACGGATACTTACCTCAATGGCGAGGTAACGATTATTACATAAATGGGGCAAAAAGCCATTTTCTGGACGTTACTGCTGGAAAAAAAACCATTTAAATAAATCGAATTTTCCCCTTGATTTCCAAGCCGCCTATTTTATGCTGCATGAAGATACATTTGCTTCGCGAGTTGAATCTCATTTGCTTGGATGACGCTATGATAAAACAATAAAAATTGAAGCTTTTCGTTTAAAATGAAAGTATTTTTGGAATACTGCTTTTATTTCTAGAGTTTCCGTTGAGAAATATCCACACCTGACAAAATATCAAAGAAATAAAAACTGGAAAGAAATAGAAAGCATTTTGTTTATTGTTGATACCGGTCCATTGGTTGTTGGCCATCCGAGGAATTTCAAAAATCTTTCGACAAACAATTTCTTAACTAATCAAGGTTTTACCCATTACTTAGATGTCATCTGAGGAAACTAATGAACAAATGCTTTTGCATATTTATTAATTGAAAATAAAATAAAATGTGTTTTCGAATTTTTGTTTTGTCGAAAGGTTTGCTGATTAGTTTTGGCTAAGAAGGTATTTTTTTGCCATTGAATTTGGTGATTAGTTTGAGAAATGAGATATGGAACATCGAGGGAGTAAGAATTTTTCTATTACGGCCCAGACATACACCTACACACATACCGCGGCATATCTTAATTCATTGTGGAATTTGAGTAACAAAACACTTAAATAAAACTCACGAAATTGAATTTAA
Organism: Dysdera silvatica; assembly: GCA_006491805.2. Taxonomy (NCBI): domain Eukaryota; kingdom Metazoa; phylum Arthropoda; class Arachnida; order Araneae; family Dysderidae; genus Dysdera; species Dysdera silvatica. Next base: position 89,143,821 of record QLNU02003225.1, on the reverse strand, counting down.
TATGCCACTGGAAATTTAAACCTCATATTTAACATGCAGTTACAAGTTGAAAAATTTATCCCATATACCCTTAATTTTTGTCCAGAAAAAATAAAGGCGATTTTCACATCGTGTTATTAAATTTTTTAATAAATACTGCGGTTGAAATTCTTGTTCAGCAGTAGCATTACTTCAAAGGTATGACATTTCCAATCGTTTACCATGCCTCCCCATGGATAAAAAAACCATAATTCTCATAAATACAACGTCACCATATATATATATGAAATTGGACTTTTTTATTCGAGAGGCGGCATAGCGGAAAATTTTACATGGCCTACTTTTTAAGCCACGCCACACCACTGTCGTACAACTTTAGTATCAGTCACTAGGTCAAATAATGCTGAATGGTATTAACTGAGCTTCACCATCAACAAAAAAATCCTCAGAACACGCGTAACACCCATTGACGTATAACTCTTTTACATATTTGCCTAAAATATTAACTACAAATTTTCCATCCCTATTGAAATTTTTCAAAATTTTTTTAGTCTAACTACTGGTATTTGCCGCATGTTCATTTGGAAATAACCAGAGACCAGCTATATGACCTCTGACACCCGAGAAACAGATCACAATGGCAACAGAGGTTTGATGGTCTGAGCAGGAATCATGTTGAATAGGCGAACGGATATCCTTATCTTTGAATGCTGTGACGATTAGGGATGGACATTTTGGAGCCTTACATTCGCCTTTTCCGTGGTGCAGTTGGCCCTGAATTAATTTTAATGAACGACAACGCACGTTCATATGGGGCTCATCTGGTCGACGAATTTTTTGAAATTGAGGATATTCGCCGGATGGCAAGCCATATCTCCAGACCTGAACCCTATAAAGCTTATCTGGGAAGCACTTGGACGGCTAATTGCCGGTCGCGTTCTCTTTTCTTGAACCAGCCAGGCTTGAAAATAACGTTGCTGGAAGAATCCCAGGTTAAAAAAAAAAAACTGCAGAAAATCGAAAGGTATTTGGCCCATTTGTTTCTGCAGATTATCTGTAGAAAAAAATGGGCCAAATACCTTCAGATTTTCTGCAGATGAAGTGCATTTGCAGATTATCTGTAGAAAAAATGGGCCAAAGGCCTTTACATTTTCTGCAGGTGAAGTGCATCTGCAGATTATCTGTAGAAAAAATGGACCAAATACCTTCTGATTTTCTGAAAACGAAGTGCATCTGCAAAATATCTGTAGAAAACAATAGGCCAAATACCTTCAGGTTTCCTGCACGATTTTTTTTTACCTGGGAAAATTCAATGAATGAATTTCTTAACATAATGCTATGTACATATATATTAGTCTACCAAGATATTTAATATTATTAAATATATTAATAAAATACATCAAAATATTGATAAATTTTAAGCTCCCTTGTAACTTTCAGACCGTCCCATATAACAAGAGTCTAGGTACAGCCTGGATTATCTATTAGTGTAGTGCATGTTGTTTTCACTCATTTTCGTGTAACGTACATGCAGTTGTAGTGCAACTGTAGAATCGCTGCAGAATAAAAATGGGCCGAAAGCTTCGTATTTTCACGCATTTTGCAGATCCCTGAGGTGGCGCAGTGTGGTAACGTGTTCGCCTAGTGCGCCGTTAACTCGGGTTCGACTCTCAACAATGCAAAGAACGCTTACTCAGAGATCTCATAAAGATCGCACTGCTCACTGTAGTCCGGGGTTTGGTTCCCTAGGCCTTAAGAGGTTCGGATTCCTCGGAAAACAGTAGGTCCCGGCGCAGCATGACCACTGTAGTCTTTGAGCCGTAAAACCACAAAACAAATATTTTGCAGATATTTTAAAGCCATTTACATACCTCTGAAATTTAAAAAGGCTCTATTTTTTTCTTTCTTTATATATAATGAAATAATTAAGAATTCGACTTTCGAGCGTACCGTATATAAACTATCATAGTTTTATAAAATGTGTACAAAATAACCATTATTTTAGATTCATTCAAACTACTATTCGAGCTACTCTAAATTGGGATAATTAGTTATCAAATATATATTTGGAATATCATATATATTTTATTATTTACAATTAATATACAGCTAGCACAAACTGTCCAATACAAATTATTTAAGATCTATTCACAAAATACTCTTACATACCCATACTCAAAAGTTTTCAAAGTTTTGTGAACATTTTTCCGTAACTTTCCAATTATTTGGAAGAAAATTGTAACTCGTTTTTATTTTGATTTTCCTCACCAGCAAGAACATTTTTAAAATGAAATATATATATGCTGAAATTGTTGCTATAGCGCCAGTGCATGCATAGGTGTAGAGTTATATAGGCCCATGGGGCCCAAGCCGCCCCAATAATCTGAAATAAATTGCGATTTTACACATACTGTAATGTATAAACATAGACAACATGTGCTTGCCTCCCCAAATAACTTTGAGAACTGTACGCTGATGAGTGTATCTATATCCTTCATTCACTTACCAAGCCTGAAAAATGAAATTCAATGACATACATATGAAAACTCAATTTATGTTCATATTTACAAAACACTGCCAGAGTCAACTCGCTGATGATTAAAAAAATAAGGATTTATGAATAATGATAAATGAATAATTTTAATTGTATAGTAATCTAAATAAAATTGGGTATGAACATTGGAAAGAGATAATTACATACCAAGAAAATAATATTTAACAATATGTGTGTGTGTGTGTGATATGCCGTTTTTTCAAATTTTTTACCTCGATACGTGCTTTTAAGTAGTGATTCGAAGTGTAAATATTAATTAATATCCTAATTGATGCCCAATTTCCTTTACTACTAACCAGAGAACGTACCTGCCAAATTTGATGGCAATTCAATTAAAAACCAGGCGTGAGGCACATTTTGAGCAACCAAAAAAAAGATGAAAAATATTATTTTGAGAAAATCACGTCTAAAGACCAAAGTGATTTAAAAAGTGTAAAATTTAGCATTATAATGACTATTGAAAAATATAATTTACGATAAGGTACAAAGGAAATTATTTAATTTTGGCACAAAGAAAATAATTAAATACTGGAAAATTTACGTGTACCAACGATTAATTGGATGGGGATTTATTTGCAGAAATATTTGCAAAAATTTTTAGGTTTAACGATGTTTCCGATTTACACGTTTCACTATATTTACAATGATTTACAATGTATACCCGCAATTTCAATATACTATCAAAAGGCTAAAAATTTTCTGCAGAATATATTATGCCTTCTTTCGCTTTCAAGACAGAATGTTTAATGCCTTTTTCGTCCATTTTTGCTTTTTGGCAATTTTGTAACCCTTACTAAGTCTCTTTTGACTGAGTGCTTCTCTTTTTTCGAAGCAATGTCTTTAGCAAAATTTCCTAAAATTTCGTTTTTGTTTTTTACCCTAATTTCATTTGAATTCACTACACTCATGTTATATTCACTTACAGCAGATGCAATTGCTAGTCTAATATTTTCTTGTTAACGAAAACTTCTTTTGGAAATTTTTCCCATATAACATTATTCACGCCTTCATTTGCATTTTGAGTCAAACCTGAATAATATTTGTGAAGAATTTCTTCAGATGTAAGCCGCTGATATATTGGTAAAATTTTGGACACAACTGTCTGGTTGTCTTCATAGTATTATGGCGTTTCGGTGTTTACATGTTTGTAATCGCTCGATTATAAAAACACCATGAGCTTGAACCTTATGGGCAGTTGGCAAGATGTGAATTTTTGTCTGTAGATATGCAATGGTGTAAGGTAGCATAAATTTCTTTCTTCATCATTTCCACATTAGGCAAATTGTCCTTTATTGCCTTGAGATAAAAGTTGTCTAACTTGGAAATCGTGTCGTCTTTGATGCTACCTTTTTTCCTTCAACCTTTTATCTTCCACTATTGAACTTTATTTTGTAGAGCAGTCGATAGTCTTTTTGATACACGATTGAGGCGTTTCTCTTTCCGGAAAATTATTAAATCTCCATAAACATTCAGTTTCTGCATGCCTAAAAATGTTTCTGCACCACCATCCGATAAAATAGTTACATATCTCATGTTACATTTTGTGATCGATCATTGCCAAATTATATCGGCAGCATGGGTTCCATGGCATTCGCTGACTTTTCAAAGTTCTTTTCGCAATCTTCACTTAGTTTGTGCCCTTTGAACGAGAAATGGAATTCTGGGCTATTTTGGACGAGGTCTCTTACTACTGCTGCTTTACATTTTGAGCAATACTTACAGCAGTTCATAATCAATAACAAGACCGGTCAAAATATCTATAACAAGTCCAATCCCATATGAAGAAAAGTAACCTTTTTGTGCCATGTCCCATCGTATGAGACAGAAATATCTAAAATATGGCCAATATTTTTTCCGTTCAATATACGGTGTTCTTCAAACACAGTTTTTATAGCCCTTTGAAGAATTCTAACTTTTACGTTTTGACTTTCGGTGCTACTGAACAATATGTCCTCCAGCGGGAACTAGTGAGAAGTGTTTCCAAAATGCATGGCAACAGTGACACTGACCTGCTGCCATGTTGTTACGTCACGTTAACAACACGGACGATTCGATTCAGCGAAATTAAAAAAAGGTACTAACCTTTATTGTTCTTCTTGATCTCCGGAATTATTGTTTTACGTTACTCCGCATTCCCTCGACCGTATTTGTATGTTGCCCTATGGGTCTTTGAAGTGTAGACTATGGTTTTCCCTCCTTCCACTCTTCTTCCGCCTCACCTCTCCCTTCCCTATCACCTCCCTCCCTTCGTTCGTTCCTTATCATGAGCATTCTCCTGCCTTTCTTGCAACGCCACTAAAAAGTGTCATTCAAATGAGGCCCAGTTCTGATCCTTGCATACCGGATAATCATAGCCGGAAGAAATTAATCTCTCTTTCATTATCTACTCCATCACACTTGCTTTTGCTTCCAACCACAATTCCACAAAAAAAGGCAAGGTTAACTGTTCAGACGACCAAAAGAACCACGAAGCACGTGAAAATGCCCTTAGCAGGAAACGTACGTGTGACATCACAACCGAACGTTCAACGACTTTTGACTCTTTTCAAGAGGAAAAAAGCATTGGGGGTGTTGTTTTGCAGTGTCACCCGATCTTCCTCCGCTAACGTGGACAAGCATTTATAAATAGTTTTTCTGCCCATCGTTGGAATGTTCGGTGACAGTACAGATCACGTCCCCCATCGCTTTTTTCCTCTTGAAAAGAGTCAAAAGTAGTTGTAGACCGGCTTGTGACATCATACATACTTGCATTTTCATATGATTCGCCGTTCTTCTGTCTCGTTATAGTGGATTGTATTATGTCTGAACGATTGACCTTTTTTGTGGGGAATTACGATTGAAAAAAAAGAAATATGCTGGAGTGGATTATAGAGGGACTGATTTCGTTGAGATATGAGTATGAGATGAAATCGTGAGTTAGGTCTCGTCTGAATGACGATTTTCAGTGCCATTACTGGAATATGCATGACAGGAGAGGAAGAAAGGAAGAGGGGGGAAGGAAAGGACGGGATAGAGAGGCGAAGAAAGGAGAAAGGGATGGGGAGGCAGAAAAGGAGAAAATGAAGGAGACGGAGGAAGGAAAGGAAGAGATGGAGAAGGGAAGGAGGGAGTGGGAAAGAAAGGAGAAAGGATAAGGAAGCAGAGGATAGGGAAGAAGGGGAAAGGAAGGAAGGAAAAGGAAAACGGAGTTTATATGACAGTGCCGGCATAAAAATATACCAGGGAATTTGTTTTCCGCCACAAAAACCACAAGCATCCGAAATAAAAAAAAAAAAAGAGCAAAAGAAGTGTAATAAAGGTTGGTATCGCTTTTTATTAACTTCGCTGAATCGAGACATCCATGTTGTTAACATGACGTAAACAACATGGCGGCAAGTCAGTTTCACTGTTGCCATGATCGTTGGAAACACTTCGCACTAAACAGCCCCTGGGGACATGTTCTGTACTAGCCGCAAATGTTCAATACTAATGAAAAAGATTCCAGTGCTGCTTGGCTTTTACCCACAGATAAAAATGCCTCAACCATTTTCATATTGATATCGAATTGTTTCGATGAACTAGATTGGTGGCTTGAAAATGTTGTTTGCAAATGATGTTGACAGTTTAAGCAAACAACAGTTCATTTGCTGTAATATCCGTAGATTTTATCACTGTTCACACAGTGAAATTCATTGCATAACACTCAGGTCATCCAAGATCCCTCAACGGTTGACTCCCCATATTATTGCTGATTATAGTAAATGTAGCATTATTATCAATTAAATTACAACCAACATTATCTGAAATGGCACTGATCTTCTAAGAACTTGTGTAAGTGTTGATTTTGTTTTCTTCGCATAGTGATGAATGGAACCTGAACTACAACCAACAGCTTTCCGTATTTTGAAGCATGGGATCTCCTATTTATGCTATGCATGTTTCACTTCTTCAAACAATGAGTACACACGAGTGAAAAAAAGCCAATTATATGTAAATATTAGCAAAATAAGTGTAATAAATTCAATCGATAGCCGGCGTAAACATAAACTGGCACAAAAATAAACGTGCTATTTCAATGTTTACGCTTTGCTTTCATGCAGAGTTACGGTTAAAACTCACTGTTGCCATATTATAATAATAAATAATCTATAACAATTATTTTATTAAAAAAATTAAAGTGCATTACAAGTATTGTAAAACAAAATTTGAATGCACTGGGCATTCAATGTCCCCTCTGGCCCAATCATTATTTTGTAGAGTATTATAATGAATCAAAAAATAATCAGATTTTAAAACAGACGGATTATTGATTAAGTAAAATCACTGGACTACCAGAATATCTCAAAATCCTAATTTCGACTTTTAAAATTTTATCAATTTTTATTGTCTACCATCCCCTTAAATATAGACAGTTTGTTCATATATATATTTAAAAAAATTATATATAGATAATGCCACCAAAATAAGAGTAGAGTTATATGAGCCTGTGTGACCCGAGCTCCCCAATAATTTGAAATAAATTGCAATTTTACATATACTGTAATGTATAAATGTACAAAATATATGCTTGGGGCCCCCAATAATTTTAAAAACTCTACTCTGATAGCCACCAATAAATTTTGTAAAAAATATTTACAAAATCCCAAATCTTTCATATATTATAATAATTTATTAAATATAATAAAACCTCTGGTTAAATTGTATAGTTTTGTATAATCCTCTAAACATATGACAAAACTTTCAAGCATTTTGGATAAGAAGTGTTTCAGAAAATGTACCTTTATATATGGAAAATCGGTACGTTAGAAATTTGCATTTTATGCTTTCACTAATGCATCTGTAGGGACTCACGAATCAACGATCATTGATACATGAACCCACATTTCCAAAAGGTTTAATCATGATTTAATGTTCACCATTTTGTTTCCCCGCACATACGCTTTTCCCATCCAGAATCCAGATGGACCGACTCATCAGCGGTTCGCTGTGTTCCCGGCCACGGAAAAGACATTGGCTGCAGGCGACGATTGAGTTTAGTGTACAACACGGTACGGTGCAAGGATAACTTAATTGTATTTCTTCAAACTCCTCGGAAGGCATTTCCTGCTTATAAGTACCCCTGCTGGACATGGTGATTACGACCCTCCGAGTAAGATGTTACGAAACCGTGACTAGAACAACAAATCGTCGATTAATATTAAAGGGGTAACTAGTGAACATTGCCCTATTAACTCGTTTTTTGTTCAATATTGTAACCTCTGTTTTAGACCTCCCAGCTCTGATGAACCTTGTGCATGATCGTTTATGTATGCTACAACTATTGTATTTCTTTTTATTATACCAACCCATATACATAGGCTACCTAATTTCATTAATAAATATAAAAATAGTCCAATACTTCTGGAGATAATTGACCAAAAGTAAAATTTCTAATAATTTTGAACGTGAGTGCAATGAAATGTGGCACTAATTTCCTAGCAATCATTCAACGAATTGTGTTGATAGCACAGTGCTTTGCTATATCTAATACATAAGACAACGCCAGCACTCTAGGAAATTTTCAATATCCTTACAGGTTACTTACAACCGTACAACAAGCCCTGCATATACGAATGTTGACGGTTCCAGCAAATATCATTCGATTGTTCAGAGAAACAAATACATCTGCATATTATTTAAATGTCTTTGTACCCGTATTCGATTCACATATAACAAACTTGAAATAGTATTGAAAGGAATTACGTAAAAAAATGGCTCTCGCTTCATATTTGTTGATTATCTTTTCTACTGCCTAAGTTAATTATAGTATTGGGCACTTTTTCAAAGAAAAGATTTCTGATATATATTTTTCATTTCAGTATTGTCCAGTCCATATTCAATTATTGGGGGGCGGGGGGGGGGACGACCCGTGAAGAGTTTTCCTCGAAGCGGTAGAAATTTAACATTGATTCTATTGGAAATAATGTTTTTTTGTTCTGATATATTTCATTCATATAAGCTGTTTATATGAATATGCATAAACTAATTAAGTGGGACTGATTAATTGCTTTTGAAATTCTGCTTGCATTATTTAAAAAAAAAAAAAGATTCCTCAGTTACATATATTATACTAAACAATTGTAAGAACTACGATATAAAAGTAGGGCAAAAATATTCTACTAAAAATATTCTTTGTGCATTATTTTGGTCAGCATTTTTTGGCCAAATACTAATACTTTTCTAGGTATTTACAGGATTATTTATTTTCGGCTTTTATTTTATAAAATTCTTATTTTACGGTTTTATTTTTTAAATTCCTATTTTATAAAATTCTTATTTTAAGTTTTT
>QLNU02003225.1:89088930-89134882 GCA_006491805.2 Dysdera silvatica | reverse complement strand
TGTGCAGCACGCATTACAAACTACCATTGCCGAAAACATTCAATAAACTCACAGAACGCATCAGTGTGACATTACCAACCGTTGACAGTGAAAAACTGCAAAATGTCTGGAACGAACCAGATTACAAATTAGAGGTTTATCGTGTTATGTACACCCATCGAATATTTGTAACTAAAAAAAAAAGTGGAATGCTTTTCTTCATTTTCTTGTATCATTGATTATACTATTATATGTAGCAGTTTTGAAAATATAAATTTTTAAAATCCAGTTAACCCTGTATTTTAGAAAGCATTTTTCAACGTTTTCAGCACAAATGTTCGAGTATGAATTTTAGTGCGCTGGGCTTTAAAAGAGAACCCAGTACATGTGGCATGATCAATATTTCCTCATGATGTATTTCTGAGAACCTGAGAAAACGATGCATGAGTTCTGGCGCTAGGATTCCTGGAAAATGGCCGCCGTTACGCTAGATACGTTATTTTACTGAAAGTAGTAGTTTTTCATGTGAGAGGTCGACAACCGTATTAGAGAGATATCTGTTGTATATCGTCAAATCTTTATTTTTTGCACTCATGCAGTGTCGGCTTGAAAAAAATATTTTTACTACTAAATAAATCTAAAAGTTATAAATCGAATAAAAAATGGTAAATTCTTGAAACATATTGCGGCTGATTATGGCAATACTTTTCCAGTGATGCTAGATCGAATGATGCCAAACTCAAAGTTGGAGGAACATTCATCTAAAATGCTGCTGCATCAGAAAATTACGAAACTGGTTAGATTACAAAATTCTCATACTTAATGAAACTCTCTACATTTATGGGGCGACTTGGCTCAAGCCTACAGCCCAACCATAAAGTGGCAAGGTTTATTTATAAAGAACTCTTCTCTCAGTTAGCAGAGACTCGAACAGACTTTCTTCACCCACTTTCTTCAAATTTTTTAACTCCTTCTATTATGACTATTTTCATTTTAAAACGATCACTAGAATAGCAGAATTAGGAAACCATGGATAACTATCTTACGAGAAATTAAGAAAAAAAAAGTTTTTATCTTTTTGAAAAATAGGTTGCAGACTAACCCTCTGCCTTCCGCGTTTTTAAAAATAATTTGAATAAAAAATTAAAATTTGCCAAACATTCATATCTAAATAAATTCTTCACCAATTATACTCCAAAAATTCTTGGACAAAGTTAAATGAATTACTAGAGTCAGACAATTCAATTGATGATCTTAAAGTAGGCAACCACATATTTACAACAGATGCCCAAAAAATTGAAACTTTTAATAACTTGTTTACAGATTTTCCCTATAGTTTAATAGATGGTCATTTAGATCCATCTAATATTACCACAAATTGCCATAACTATCATTTAAGTGATTCTATGTTTTTATCTCCAATTTTTAATTTGGAAACATTTAAGATTTTGGGAGAAATTGATTCCAATGGAGGCCCTGGACATGATTTTATCCACCCAGCTACTGTCAAATTTACCCGAGTTCATCGCGTTGCCCCTCACTCATATTTATAATTTAACTTTTTTTAAAATAGTGTCATTCCCACCGATTTTAAAATTTCAACTATTACCCCTATATTTAAGAAAAGTTCAAGATCTGAAATATCTAACTATAGACCTGTATCAGTAATAATTGTTTCTTCAAAAGTTTTCGAAAAACTATTTTTAAAGAGAATAGGTTAATTTTTAAAACAAAAACATTATTCACGATAATCAATTTGGATTCGTTAAAGGAAAATAAACCAAACAGGCTTTATTAACATCTACAGATTTTATTTATTCATCCCTGAATTCAAAGAGATCAGCCATTGGTGTTTTTTTGACCTATCTAGGGCTTTAGATACAATTCATAAAAGATTACTTTTTAAACTGAATTTAGCAGGTGTTCGTCAATTATCTAATGTTTTACTTGGAAACTATTTATTTGACAGAAAACAATTTGTATATATGAATTGAAATCGATCATCACTGCACAACTTAAGCTCGTGCTTTCCACAGGGATGTGTTCTTGGACCAGTATTATTTAATTTTTACATAAATGACATTTTTTTCATACCTGTGCCTTTTCATACCTGTTAATACCTGTGCCATTTGGTTCTGCAGATGATACAAGTACCTTTTTTAATGATTTTAAAATTTACAACTTAATACTACAAGCTAGTAATGATATCAAATGCTTCATCAATTACTTCATAGCTAATTTCGTGACATTAAATACTTCCAAAATAAAGTGTCTCCTCTTTGCCAATAAAAAAAATGAATTTGGATCAACTCAGTTTAACCATAAATAACTCCATTCCCTTCTCTTTGGATACAAATTTCCTCGATTTAACTTTCCAGCACAATTCAAAGTGGAATAACTATGTTCACACGCTATATGCAAAACTAAGCAGAAGTATTGGAATATAGTTAGAAATATAAATTTCTATTTATCTATTCCAATTCTTTTAAGCCTCTATTATTCTTTGATTTTCCCAAACCTTTATTACTGCCTTTTGATTTGGGGTCATACTTCAAAATCTAATCTTCAATGTCTGATCTCATCACAAAATAGATATTTACGTCTTATGCTAAATTATTTTCATTTTACCCATAGCTCAAATATGATTAGACACGTTCGTATTTTTTTAATTGATAATCTTATTTTTAAAACCTTAATATTCACGTTTACCGTAATAAAATCCTTACCCCATTCAAATATAATTTCTCTTTAATTGCCTAATTATTCATATAATACAAGAAACTTTATTAACTATACACCAGATTTTTTTCGAACCAATCTTGGAATGGTAAGAATTGGCTGTTTTGGCCCTAGGGTATGGACCTCTCTCCGTTCCACTCTCCAATCTTTAAATTCACTTCTTTTATTTAAAAAATATCTTACTGATCACCCATTAAATAAACATCCCTTCTCTTTATTATTTCTCTTTATTATCTGTTATTTTCTCTTTATTGTTTGGAAGTATTTATTTTAAATATATATTTAATTATACAATTAAAACACTCACTATGGGCAGCATGGGCTTTTTCAGACATAATAGTCTTTACCCATTGCTGTCCAGACAAGTCGATTTAAGTTTGAAATATTTGTTGTATACCTTACTCATAGTTGTATCTGATTCGTCTGTATAAAGAAGTTAATTTGGTTTGAAGAAAAATTCACACAATTTGTAAACTCTAACCTTTTCTTCTATTTGATTACTGTAGGGTCTCTCCAATAAACCGATTAGTAGTGACCTGTTCTGATGTGTTAAGCCATCCATTATTTTAACCTTAAGGATGGATTTTCTAGTGGCCTTTTTTTTCAGAACCTATGACGTAAAACGCAAACTTTTAACGCCCTGAGTATTTTTTCTAGAAATTTCGAAAAATGCGGTTTTCGTCCCAAATATTAATGGTTAGGATTCATCACACGTAAAAATTATCCACGTTATATAAGCTTATATATAAAATTTAAACCATTTGCTAACATCTGCATTTTTAAGATTGAAGTTTAAAAAACAAATACAAATGTTTATGTCTAGCTTTCTGGTGGTCGTCACCTTGATTTCGTGGATCTCGATCAATATTAATTGGCCATAATTATGGTAGAGGATTGCTTATAATTAAATATAACTTTCAGCTTTAGGAAGTAAAAATTTCTGTTCATTTAATTTCGATAAAGGCTATCGTAATGCCCAAAATTATTATAGTTTCGTTTGTCTAATTAAATTGTAATTTCGCTCTTTATGGTTTTTCTATGTTTTTATCAACAAATTACTGTTTAAAATGGCTAAATGTTTACAAAAAAAAAAGAATGATTTTCCATCTGGCGCAGAAAATCATTCTTTTCTTTGCGAGTATTTAATCATCTTACACAACCACATCATCGGCTATAATGAGAGAATTACTCCAATTAAATTATCGTTTGTTAAAGAAACTTATTTTTTTGTTGCAAAAATTTGGAAATTTAAAGAAGACCCCCAAAAATGATAGAGCCCATGATCCCCGAACACCTGAAAGTACAGCACATAGCATCAAAGAAGAACGATTTCTTTACTGCTGTCTATAATTCAAGAAAATTGAAAATTCTTGCCATAAATAAAACAGGGAATGAGTTCAGGGAATTTAATGGGAGTTCAGGTTGGATAGATAGTAAATCTGATACGTCATCTGTCAATCGAATATCTGTGATAAAAAGAAATCTGTAACGATATGAACCATAATTAGATCAAGCTTATATAAATAGAGTACAGATGAAGATCTCATTGACGGGTAAAGGAGAGATTGAATATTTAATTCTGAAGGGACAGGAATGAATTTGGAAATGTTGCTGAAAAATCACTTGCTACGGAAAATGAAAAAGATTCTCTTTTTACTTACCTCGTGACCAGAAGAATCACCTTAATAGCATGTTGCAAGACTTCAAAAAAAAATTCCGCCATCATCTAATGAGTGCAAAATATTTTTAAATGCCTGGAGCTGTCAAAAATATAGCTTGCAATATTTTCTTTATATATTACAGAAAGCAGAAAAGTACTTGAATATCTTCAGATATATTTCAATTTAGTTTTGCGAAAAATTTGTTCCTAGACCTCTATAGAATTTTACAGCCAATAGTGTACATAAAAGACTACCCTATAGACAACAGCCCCCACGAATTCTATATTTGAAAATAATGATACTTACGCAATCGGTTTGTTCCCAGGTGTTACGAATCTACTACAGTCGATGAACCAAGGTGCTCTGAAATGGATGAAAAGGAATTCTAATTCCGTACTTCAAATTTATTTTGAAAGCAAGCAACGATTCAGGATATTCAAGAGAATCCATAAAATCCATTAACCTATAAAAAGTTTACTGGGCAGCGTAGACGTTGAAAAAAGCAAGAGCGCCTTCAGAAATTGTGCAACAAACTACTCACGAGGAATGTCAAAATGCCGCTGATGAAATCAACAGATCAAATGCTAATTTGCGGGAAATGTTTTAAAAGCTCATGTATATAAAGGAATGGAAGTGAAAAGTCAGACTTTGACTAACATCTGACCAATGAAACAAGAACTTTCGTATCAAGACACTATAATTGCGTATTAAAATCAAGCGACAAGGATGATATGTAATTCAACATCGGAATTGTGTGACCACCGATAGCGTTTTCAAATTTTGTAGTGGGTAAGAAACTCTCCGATTATTGGAGTTGGGAAAAGTAAAATGCATTTATTTTTAAAAGACCTTCAGTGAAATTTGGGCTTATGCTTACGAATTTCTTTACATTTTGATGCAGAAAACAATCTTCGGCGGCCAACGTTCTGTAAATAAAATGGAGGGGCATGGCGGCCAAAAAGTCACAGAGAAAAGTTTAGACTTACGTATGGAATTATTTTCAAAACAACGCCTTGACACTTATAAAAATTTCGTGGAATTTTTCACTATCAAATCTAACAGTTCGTAGCATGTAATTAAACTTGTTCAGATAAATATTGTAGTTTCTTTACACCTTCACGCTGAAAATTTAATTTATATGTTATCTGAAATAATAGTTTGCATGTATTTGATTAACTGAGTTCCACAACATTGTTTTTATATTTATTTCGTGTCTGAAATGGAATCTCTTTCATTAATAGTACTATTGATTTAAAACTTGTAAATAAAATAGCTTTTAGATATATATAAAATAACCTACTTAGTTTACATTATAGACTATTGTGTATTATTGAATAAATAATTTTGTGCCTATATACGGAAAGTAGAATTTCTGAAATATCCAAAATTTCGTTTACGAAAAATTGGCCCGCGCCTTTGCACTTCGATTCATATTGAATTATATATATTTTAAATACTTAAGTTATAATATATTTCATTTATTTTATACACTGTCTTTTACATCAAAATTTGATTTATTTAATAATTATCATGTTAATATTGGTACTATTATTGGTATTTGCAATAAGCTGAAATAAATGCAACATCGAAATAAATTTAACGATAAATGAATCTTTGAAAAGCGATAATATTTAACTGTAGTCGAAAAAAAGACGTAATATTCCTCAGATATTTAGCTTGACGGCGAGGTAAGGATGGTTGTATAAATCGAGAAAAAAAACCCGACATTTTTTGAACACTTTTCTTGGCAGGAAAAACCTCATTTCAATAAACTGAAATTTTCTCTTAATTTAAAAATACTAGTCTATTTTATGTTTAATGGACTTGCATTTACTTCGGGATTTGGATATCACTCTTTGGATTACACTAAGATAAAGAAACAAGGAATGGAATATTTATTTCCATTACTTCCATTATCGCAGAAATACATTCTCACGTTGGTTAAAGTGAAAAGAATAAGCTGAAAAGAGAGGCTTATTTCTCGTAGCTTTATTTTTCTATATTTCACTTACTTATTTATCTTTCCCATTTTGCAAATCCGTGCAATAAATTCAGTTTCGGTGAGAAGAAATCATATCTTTGCTTGTGTTCAGTATATAATTTCTTAAGCATTTAAAAGGCCATTAACTGTATTTGCATGCCACTCAAGTAAACGAGTAATTATTTCATGGTTTGTTTCATTCTTTTCTAGTTTTGTAGAAATGTTTATCAATTCTCTGTCGCTGAGGGTCAATTCCACTCAGCTATTGTTTTCGATGATCAACGTGGAAAGGGAAACGGAATTCATGGAGAATGAAATGGTCAGTTGCATTTTTATAGCGCAAGGAGAACAAGGGTCATTCTACGCCAGATAAGGTACAAATGAAATTTATGGAGAAGTGTTTTATGATCCTTATATGTAAATTAACCTTGAATTCGAAAAGCCAATGGTTGCTTGAGTTGTAGAAAGGGACATTATTTTCACGGTTAACGAAGTATTGATCTACAGGGCCTACAACTTTCCATATGATCAACTATGCTTCCTAGTTGGTGAATACTGGATATTTTGGGTCTGAAAAACCTATTTTTACATCTACGTCCCTGACAGAAGAAAGAAGGAAAATTCTGAGTAACTGGAAAGAAAATTAAAAGTTCTAAATGTAGAAAAAAAAGGAAGAGTTCTAAATAAATAGAAAGAAATAAAGAGTTTTGAAAAACTAGAAAGAAATAAGTTCTGAAGAAATGGAGAGTTCTAAATAAAACAGCAAGTAGTCAACTAGTGCATATTGCTAATCAACAGAGTGGTGCTGAACTCTACCGATAAAATAAGAGGGATTGTTGGGGACACCAAATAAGGTAATTTTGCTAATATGCTCGTGTCCTCAAAAAGGCTGGTTTGGCTACAGAGCATAACTATTGTTTACGTCCATGTCGTAACGTAGCCAGTTACATGAATTAAATACAATTTTGGTACATAATTTAAGTGATTGAGCCAGCGACACAGTGGATACAAAGAAATCCGAAATTCTATTTCCTGATCCTTATCTGTCTTGCCATGTAGTAAAAATAAGCGTAAAACTGCATTTCTTAACCCAATAAAAAGGAGTTGGGAACTGCCAAGTATGTGCAACAGGTGAAAGATACAAAAGAAACAATTTTTGTCCAGTGAATTTTTTCCAAAAATCAACCTTATGCCAAGAAAGTACAATATATTTTAACCTGTTAACCGGGGAATAAAATTTTGTGAAACTCGTTTCACCCGGGGGGGTCCTTTTTTTTTTTCGCAGTGATAAGTAATGTCATCACACCATCACGCTAGGATTAAATATATAAGAACTACATAAAACGTAATGCGTTCAACATAATACGGTTAATTTCAATGACGAAAAATGTCGTCATTCGCATTTTGGTAGTCTTCCGGGCATGACGAAAAATGTCGTCATACCCAGTTAAC
Source organism: Dysdera silvatica (assembly GCA_006491805.2). Lineage (NCBI taxonomy): Eukaryota > Metazoa > Arthropoda > Arachnida > Araneae > Dysderidae > Dysdera > Dysdera silvatica. Next base: position 89,127,070 of record QLNU02003225.1, on the reverse strand, counting down.
AGGTTAATCTGTACGTTTCGTTGACCTGTGAAAATTTCTTTTCGTAATTTATGTATGGTGAACACAGTGCCGCAACTAGGGGGGCAGGATGGTCACATGGCCTTGATTGTTGGTAGGGAGAGCAATGAAAGGGCAGTCGCCGTGTTAGAGGGGCGCCAGATCTTGGTTTGCCCGGGGAACAAAGGTACTAGCTCTGCCACTGGTGAACCCCCTCCCCATTTGAATAACCCACCAGCCGCCACTGCTGTTTATAACGAAAAAGATTTGTTATATCTCTTAATGATCTTTTTACGGAACTTTATTAAAAAAACCTTAGTTAAGTACTATATATGACATATTATAACATAATATATATTAAATATTAACGTAATTAATATATATTGTATACTAATATAATTAATAAAATAATCAGGCGTGTACTATATATAATTTATAAAATTAGCGTCAAATTAAATAAATTTCAGTTGATTGAATATAGGCTTTTGATTTAGTGAAAAGTTTATAGTAATATTGAATATTGTAAAGTATATTACATATTTTGTGTAAAATATATTCAGTCGCGTGCATGTGCACGTATTTGTACAAATAAGTAAGTTCTACTATCTGAACAACTTCTAACATTTGTACAGGCAGAGCCGTAGCCAGGCTGTTGTAGAGGAGTCTGAGCCCTCCTAGTGATCTAACCAGACCCACCTGGAAAATGTTTTCTCTCCAACTAAAACATTTTAATTTAAATTCTACAAAAATTTATCTTGTTTAAAATTGTATATGACAATGCAAATTGTTCTTTGACGTTGAAAATGTACCCAAAATAGCTTTTTATGGTACATCTTGTACGCATAATTTTCTTTACAGGGTTTTAGTCTTGACCTCCTTTATGATAAGGATAAGGAAACTTACTGAGTGGTATTCTAAAATGTATATCTTCAATGCAAAATTTATTTTAAGAAATTTATTTATTAATTTTAAATATATTAGTCTGCTTATATGTATATTTAGTATTATTAAATATATTAATAAAATATATCAGAATTTTAAGTCCCTTATAGCATTCTGAGTTCCCCCTGTAACTTTCAGAGGCCCCCGTAACAAGCGTCTAGATACTGGTCTGGGCACAGGCATCCCCCTCCCACGATTTACCAAACTTCGCTTTATAACCATTTATTTTTATGGACTTCCTTAATTGTAAGCAATACGTATTTATACGACGGCTCCTTTTATGTTACAGGAATCACATGATCATATAATTTGCAGTTTGCATGGACTTAATTACTTTGCGATAAACCAGCGTTGTTTACCACAAAACAAACCTCCACATATTATAACTAATAGGTAATACTGAAAATGTTATAGTTATAAATAGGTCTCGCTTAAGTCAATGTTGCACACACATAATTGCTTTATATGTTACTAATTGTTAATGATTTACAGACGTATTCCAGCTATTGTCAGTATAACATTTCCAACTTAACCCATTTTGAAATATTTGTCCATTATTTAGTATTTCAGTTAAGGAAGATAATGATGCTCTGAGGTGGCTACGTCCACTGTCTACGGGTCAGACTCCCAAATAATCTTAGTTGAATACAGACATATTGAAGGGTGATGTCGATCATCTATGATGTAAGATATTATTACCCTTCACAGGGATAACACAATTGCCAAATAATGGTCAACACAGAAAAGCCTCCGGGGCGAGATTTTTGTGAGTTTAAAAGAAACAACTTACAAAAATCTCGCCCAGGAGGCTTTTCTGTGTTGACCATTATTTGGCAATTGTGTTATCCCTGTGAAGGGTAATAATATCTTACATCCTCATATACGGAGAAAAATGCGTTTGTTCTTGTCCTCATTCGTCTAGTAGGTCAAGACACCGCGGGCTCAACGCAGGGACCCTGGTTCGAGTCCAGGATGAGGACGGCACCTCTTTTTTTTTCCAAATATAAAAAAAAAAAAAAAAACCACAAAACAGCAAAAGACAGTATGAAGGAGTGAGGGGAACAAATTTAGAAAGCAAATTAACCTTTTCTCTTTAGGAAAAAGGACAGAAGGGCTATGAAGTTCAAATTATAATAAAGAGGCAAAATGCCAATTTCTTCGCTTACTCCTTGATTTCCTCTCGCACGTAACTAGGATACGCGTACAAAAGTTTGAGAAAACCTGTCTTCGGTGGAAAAATGGAAAAAATAAATTAACAAAACTTTGTTAACTATTTAAACAAACAACTAATGTGTATAATTTTACTATAAAATACTCCATTTAAAATGATTACTTTATTTGCAAAATGTGTTTAAATAAGTACATTTAATGTAAATTATTATAGTTCAGTTTACTGAAACGGCTGGAAACAACAGTCGTACTGCGTCAACGATTTATTTTTGGCACACTGAATAAATAAATGGTGATGAGTCAAAAGCCACGTAAAAAGAAATCGAACAATGTACACTTTTTGTTGAGGAAGATCTAGGACTGACTTTTTAATTCTTTATCCGTGACCTCCAAACTCAAGAAGTGGCTGTTATTTAGTCATCTAATGTATGTTCTGAATAGACATAGCCTTGAAAGTATTTATATGTAAACTAACTACGTGGCAGGCTGGGCCTAGCAATCCACTGTTGGCGCATTTGTTGGAAGTTGTAGTAGTGACTTGATAGACGCAGACTCCGAGCAGAGAGTTAACATTAAATTCTGCGGTAAACGTATCTGGGAAAAAATTAAGGAAGTGCTGGAAAGAGATTAAGAAAATGTTAATGAAAGGGAAGTACCATCAAGGTATCCCAGAATGCCAAACGGCCGTGATAGATATGCTGAGGAACATCCAGGAAGAAGATTTTTCTACTTGCTTCCATGACCTCAGTAACGGAGACAGTTGTACTTCAGTAGCCAAGGGGACTACTTTGACAAGAGCCGGCATCATTACTTGGTAAGTTGAACAAATTATTTTTTACAAGCTGGATCTTTGACCTTTTCTGACAAAGGTTTTATTTAGACTATCCCTAGAACAAAATCACAAGAAACGAAAAGAGAAGTTGATAAATAAACGCATTAAACCGATCTGTAGGAAACAAAATGAAAAGAGGAAACTTATGCGGAGAAATTTTAAGACTTTTTGAAAACCAAAGTAAATTTTGATCTTTTCTAAATGCCCTTGATCTTCCCAAGGATTAAAGAACGGGTAATACGTGGAAACAAATTTAGTATGTAAAGTAATTCATCGTGTGAAACGTGACTTTGACACATCTATTAGAGTTGATCTTATGTGAAATACAATTTGACACACACGATAGTAATAATCCATGTGTGAAATGTATTTTAACACACACATGATATTAATTAATCACGTGTGAAATGTAATTTGCAAAAACGATAATTGATTATAACATTTCTGTGGCTCGAAACATTAAAGAGAAGGGGGGCAAAGCATTCTTGATTGAAAAAAAAAAATAAATAAAAGATAGCAATTTACTTATACTGGATTTTCGGAATATATTTATACTTGTCTAGTTGAAGTCCCATTCAAACCAATGTACTTTTGTAGCAATTTAACGAAATTTAAAGGAAATGTTTTCGCTTCTTTGTAAGGCAATTTCATTAAGAAACGTTGTCGCCACTTAAATCTTTTATCTGAAACAAAGAGATCTTTAGAAAGCTCATTCAATTTAAGGCAATTCCTTCTGATAACTGTCTCATTATTCAATCTACACTAATAACCGTTTCCGCTTGTTTTTATTTAACAGTTTATTCCCGATTTTGCATTCATTGTGCACCAAGGTCCATTAAAGGAATAAACTACAACAATGATCCATAAACGCTTTTTTTTCGAAGCTAAGAGTTTGACTTGTTCGGAACTGATTTTAGGGCCGTGGAAAAGATATTCAAATTTAATACGAAGTCGACCAATAAGAGGAAATAGAGAACAGTTTTTGCCACGAATTTAATTTTCAGTTCTTGCTGACAAAAAAGAATAGTTTTATGAGCGAACAACGATGCTGAAATCTGAAGTTCATAAAATACACCTAACAGGTGCGTAAACAAAATAAAAGAATAATAAACTTATCAAAGTAATAAACAATTTTAGCTACCAATGAAAGACAAAATATCGATGAAGAGGATTAACCATTAATAAATTAATTTAATGTGTTAATAATCAGATTTAATCAATGGAATTGACGGACCAATAAATGAAGTCACCGAACTTAGCAAATTTTTCAGATGAAGTTAGAATAAATTAATGAAGCCAATAAATATAATTAATGGCTTTTAATTCTCACGCTTGTAAAGTGAAGGTTCATGGAACATGACTGTCTGTCATAATTCCACGAGATAGTGTAGAAACACACACTAAGACATCTTTAATTATAAAATAAACTACAAAAAGATTTTGGTTACATATGAAACAGAAGAAGCACAAGAACTAGTATCGTGGCATAGCTTATATGATCAAACCGGAAAGGAGAATACATTATATTGATAAGGGTAAAGTGCAGTTGACAGTGAACACAGATAAACTTACATATTTCAACACAAATGAACTTAGAATTATCAAACATCCACGCTCTGTGTTTCAACCTAAAACTTTTTTTATTCCACTATTGTAAATTACGAATCCTGCCCCCCTCCCCCAATAAAAAATAACTATTCATACTAATCATTCAGGTTCTGTGTGCTAACCACTTACATGAAGAATGCGATCTCCCTGAGAAGGGAACATATAATATCTGAATTTATGATAAAGTTGTAGATAGAGTTACACAACGGTAATATTTGAATGACTAACTTCAACATTTTAATAGAATACTCAGTAGTCGAATTTCTTTTCACGAATTGTATGATTTTACTCATAACTTTTCACGAAATATACATATATATATAAGTACCAAACCCACCGTTCAATCCCCCAAGATGGTAGTAACGTCTTGAGATTCTAATTTCAGTTCCAGGAAATTACTAACTTTTGGGATTATTTAATAACGATTACAATGTAGTTTAATTTAGCATTGAGCGAGATATAATCAATATCTCCTGATCCTCTTAAAGAAAGGAAATTTAGAGTATAACGGAAAAACAAACATTCGTTTATACAACGCCGTTTCCAGGCCTTTCACTAATTGGTTTTCTAACGGTACAATTACGATTTGACGTATAATGAATATTTCCTGGCATAATTAAGAAAGCTAATATTTTGTAATCTTGGGAAAGAAAAAAGTGCTTCTGTGTGTGTGTTCTTTCATCATACATGCCTAAAGAGCGTATAGCTTAACATGCTCCTCAACCATCGAACTCTAGCATTGATTATAATCAGCAGCCAGAAATTTTCCTGGAATTTGTCATTTCAGTTATCTAAACATGTTTCATGAACAAATGTTTTATAGTGGAAGTATCACGAGGAGAATAATATTCGCGAATGCTTTAAAAAGCTCAGATTCAGAAATCCTAAATAACATCTGTACAGCAAATGCAAGTGGTCAAGTTGTGTATTTTTAAATATGTGAGAATTTATGAATGATAGAGAATTTTTAGATGGCCAAATCTTTTAGCGTTCAAGACAGGGTGTACCACTCATTATGATCAGCCATAAAAATGCTTGCAAGCCGATTACAATGACGTTCCGTTCATCCCCTGTTCTTAAAACTGAATACTACTAGTGACCAATCAGCATGAGGAGAGGTGCATCAGAAAAATGTACATTAATAGGAGGAATTTACTGATACTCTTTTTGATTATGTCATAATTAGGTATTCATACTTAGAAGAATTTAAGGTATAATCTGTTAAAATATTAAAAGGAGGTAGTTACGAGAAAATCTGTTGAGATCGGATCATCATCTTATAAAAAAATAATTTGCTGGGTCGTTATCTCATAAAGGTTGAGAAACACTGATATAGATGGGTCGGTTTGGTTGATTTTGTGGAGATGAGGTCAAATATGGCCGTGTCCTACCGTCAATTTTGAAACATGTTATTAAAATTTTCCTTGATAAATACCCGAGTGCAGGCCATTTAGATAAGTAGCCTCCAATAAGAGAAATTCGTATGTGTAGGAGTTTTTAAAATACATAATATACAAAACATATATGATTACTTTTTGCACGAGGTAAGGTTTTACATTTTTTGTTTAGATAAAAGCAATACAAGGTTAACGATTATAAAACACTTTGCTACATATGCTGCGTACATCAACTTCTATATCATTTTGTTGACGTATAATCTGAACAAAAATGATTATTAAAATTGCACAGTTGAATGGGTTTCACTTTTGCGACAAGCATAAAAATTCCCAGCTTTTTGGTAAGCAGAACAAAAAAAGGACAATCTCCATGCTGTTAACATTGGATAATAAATTGATGTGGACATTGGACCATTAACTTGAATGTTAAGTGGTCAACATAAGGAGTATTATAGATATATTACCCAATAAATTAAATGAAGTAGGGCAGAAATTAATATATCTAAAAGTCTCTTACTTCACAGCAATATTACTATCATTCACAAATCACCCAATGTTATTAATGGACGGCTACAGACCCCACGTAGGTGGAACTCTGTTTGAATACTTCATTTTGCTTATAAAATTCGTACTCTTTTCCGTATAGCAGCGTGCAATAAATCAGTTAAGAAGAGCGATCCCATAAATGTAAGTTGCATAGGTCATTTCCGAACTGCATTTTTGATTTATTGCACTTACAATTCTCTACGAGCGTTCAATATATATTTCAGTAACTTTCTAATGTCCATCAAATTTCAGAGAATTTGGTATTGTCGAGCAGAAATAGACTTCGAAGCACTCACCGATGCGTTATTCATAGGCAATCAAAAGATAGTTAAGGGTTGTTTTGATTGAACAGAAACACGCGATGTGCAGAAGTGAAAGCAATTGAATAATGTTTTTCTCGAATTCTATTTATCATTGTCCGGCTTTCAGTTCTTTCCTGAAACGTTGCATCAATTGACAATAAAGTAATGAAGATTTGTTTTAGGATTTTTTCACAGAAAATGTTTCGGAAGGTTTGGCATAGGCCATTAAGAAATCTGGAGGGCTTCGGTTGGTACAACCACAAAGGATAACTGAAGATTGATGACAGAGGTATGCTCCGGGCGTTACAACTTCTACAGGCCCAGAGACGCATCGCTGCTTTACAGATGGCTTCTCAATACAACAATGGCCAATAAAGAACAACATCTCGTATGATGATTTGTCGCACGCCCACATGTACTTGTTATATTAACAGACGTCCAGTGCAACATTGTCTCCTAACCAAAGATTTTCGATATAAAAACTATCCTGGTGCAAAGAACACGCAAGTTGGGCAGTAGATGGCTAGAATAAGGCATGCTGTTTTTTTTTCCTGGCGGGTCATGCTTTGCACTGTATGGATGATCGGTCCAATATTTGGCATTAGCAACATAAGACTATGGATCCATTATTCATTATATCAACACTATAGGAAAGTAAATGTGGTTGCGTGGTATGTAGCATGCTTACCTCGAAAGCATTTAGACGCCTCGGTGCGTGTGGAATAGCTGGCTACATACACTCCGCCGAATTGTACTTTCACCTACATAATGACGGCATCCGGATTGCTATCGGGCAATTAGTGTGCAAGAATGGTTCGGTTATGAAACCAACTAACTTCCAGAATATTAATTCACCTCCGTGTTCTGTAGATCACATCATCATGGAGTACTTAACAGACATTTAAGAGAGATGGGCACATAATGAATCTGGATCCATCAGCCATCTTGAAATGCCAAGCTGCATAACACAAAGATTTTTTACACATACCTTCAGCAACCCTTTGACATCTTATCGAATTAATACCTCGTTGGCAGTCTGATGTACTGAAGATGAAGGAAGAACCCGCCACGCATTAGGTAGGTTGTCACATCTACTTGACATTTCGTGGATCTTATATATCAGACTGATCGCTCAGTATGCGCGTTTCATATACACATTTCAAATAAATATTCTAACTTCATATTTAAAATATAAGTTGAGCGAAATGGATCTTTTCAAATAATTCGTAAAATGAATGCTATTATCTATCAAGTAGTAAACCAAATAGTCAAAATTTAAATTTTCGCCAGCTAAACGAAATATTAAATGAAAACTGTTTTTATTTCCTTCTATTTTAATGCTCAGTGAGGTTTATATGTTTCCTAGCTTCATAACCATTTGAAAGGATCCAAGAAGGAAAACTCCAACGCCATCAATATTATCGCTCGTAAAAAAGACCTTAATGCATATTTGAAAGTAGGTTTTGGGTGCTAAAAAAGGACTTATCTCATTTCAGCCTCATGGTTTATAAAACATTAGTGTTCATAAAATATTATTGAGTTCATAATTTCCTAAATAACACTTTTCTTTACGCACCCTCTCAGGACTCGTTTCCAAAACTAAATTCAGGCTATTTAGACTTAAAATTGCCTTTCTAGACCTCCATTATGTGAAAGAATTTGATATGTTGTGCTTTTATTACATTATAGTTCTACGGAAGCGCGCAGCAGAAAAAAAAATAATTTTAAAATATTAACTAGCAGATTTTCATAATAAGAGATTAAAAGTATCATGATTTCACGATGAATTCCCTAACCTACATAAATGGGATTTAAAGCAGATATATTATTTATTATATACTTATTTTTAGTAATATTCTTCGAAAGTGCTAAACGACATGAAGGTTGAATGAGTCTACAGAGCCGAAACATCGAATTTTGCTAACACCAACTTCCGTACACCTTCAAATTAAATCTCAAAGTTTTCTTATTTAATCATTAAAAATATGAAAATAATTATATCCTTGCTTGAGCATTCTGATGAAGTCAATTTCTTCGAACGCTTAGCTTTCTTTTGCCATAGCTCACTTTTAAACTTTTGAAATTTCTTTAAGGAAATCTACGATCACTAATTACATTGTAAGTATCCTTTCCAAAAAATACCGACCGGGAATCGCATAGACAAATCATTTAGATGAAAGGGTCTCACACACAGTCACAGTTGTAGCTGATATTTTGCGATTTTCTATAAATTTTTCATCTAAATTATTTGCACAGTGCATATCGCCTATACCATTACAAATGGAATTTTTGCTGGTTTTAAAACATTTAGTTAAGTATTTTGCACGAAATGTGTGATAAGACATCCGCTACTATTATACATGATTAGAACTCCGTTATAATGAGGATCTGTGGAGAAAATAAAACATTTGTTCCGTTAAATTCAACATACATAGGACGAGAAAGCTCTTTATTGCTGGAGAAAATTCTTTATAGCCAGCAAAAGGAAATAAATTTTAAAATATTAAGTAGGTCGAGTTTAAAAGTAAATTTTCCTTTTTGAAAGAACAAGACAGAAATTTCTTTTTTTTTATGAAGTTATGGCATCATATATATAACTCCTGAAGCTAGTTTCACTCAGGTTTAAGCTGCAAATGATCTCGAAATCGACAATGACAGCCATGAGGAAGTACTATTCGACTCCCCATCAATTTATGTAGAAGCATTTGAGTGGGGGAAAACACAGATAAAATTTTGATATTGAAATATAAGATATATAATGCACGTAACTGATTCCATTCACTTTATATTTTTCGTGGAACTTCTCTTTTTTAAATCTTACTTTAACCGTAACCCTGTTTTAATGAGAACTTGCATTGCATGCCTCATGAACATTTCATGCGGGTTTAACTATACATAGATAATACATATAAAGTTGGGTGCATGACAAAAGGCAAGAATAATAGACAGCATTATAAGCAGTTCCAATGGTAACACAGGATATTATTAATTTTAGTATATTTAAAAAATTAATACATATTAAAGGAAAATTTTATTAAAAGATTTTTCTTGACTTTGTATTTACGTATGGTAAATGGATTCGTATTATTCAGTCTGTCGTAAACCCCATCGTTAGGAATTTCCCCTTTTCACTTTGAATGTTAATTTCTCTTTATATAAACAGATGTTACATTAGAAAGGAATAAACGTCTTAAATCGTGTTCAAGACAAAATTAATGTTGTTTTACTGAACGCATACTGGAGTACCATCAAAGGATCAATTGCCCGTACAGAGGATGTTTTTTCAAAGAATGAAAATTTCATGAAGGAATTGGAAACTTTTCTCCCGTATCAAAAGCGCTGCTTTAATACAGTCTTAAAAAATATAAATTTGTAAGAAAAAAGGAGAAGGCAAAAAAAAAAAAAAAGAAATATGCCAGGATGAGAAATCAACATCTTTCGATCAGTTTCCATCTCGCGCTTGCGTAGAATATGATCGTTGGACTCCTTAGGACTCGCTCCCCTCACTCCATTTCCGGGTGATACTCCGGCAAACTCAGAACGCATGTATTTCTCTTGTCCCGCTCTTTCCTCTTTCAGCACAAAAGAAACTGTTTCGTGATGTGTATAATGTTCGAATGAATTTTTGAAAAAGTTCGTTCAACAGCTAAGATTTAGGTCGACTGATTCAATAGAACGTTCTCTGACAGTGACTGCGGTGATTTTTTGAATTTCGAGTGTTCTGGAGACGTTGTAACAGTGTTTTGCCTCGTAAGTTCAAGAAGAGCATCTTGACAATATATACATTCGGTAAGTTATTACAATAAAAATATTCGTATATTCGTTTAAATTGGAAGACGAATTGCCTAAAGCATGATGGTCTGTGTAGCTTTATCCACTGAACATATTATATACTGTCTACAGAATATATGCCCATATGTTCTAATAGAACAGTGCTAAACATTTAAAAAAGATACGTTAATTTAATTGGATATAGCACCATATAAGACATAGAAAACTTTTTTTTCAATTTTAGAAAAGAATATTATCAGATATACAACTACTACATTTGAACTAACTATAAATATTTTTAAAGCCTATGAACTGCTCGGTTGTTTTAAATTTTTAAATGTTCCAAGGAAAAGCATTCTCTACAGATATCGAAGGCTAACCTGTTCGTTCCATTTTTTAAAGCAAAAAAACGCTGACGATTTTATTCTCCACATTGTTTTAAAATACTCGAGATCATTAACGCTGGTAAACTCTGGATATTTTTCCATCATTCCTCCTAATACGTGTGCCTTCGGCATTTTGCTGTTTTATTTTACTCATTGAATGGATTTTAACAAAAGTAAACGAAATTTATAATTTTATACGAATTTATACAAATTCAGGAACATCATGCACTATTTCTAAAATACAATAACGAAACTACAATAGCGATAACTAGGACATGTGACGAGAAAGTAACCATAAAAATACCAAAATGAGAATTGCAAGTTATATATACGTATATATTAAAAGATTATTATATAAAAAAAGATATAGATTATAGGTATAGATTATATAAGAAAAGATTACTATACTCGTATATATATTAAAAGATTATTGTTAACGATTGAGTTAGTAGATAAAAATGTGATGTCATCGTAGTGATGAGATTATGCATGGCTTACCTGAGTGACTACGAGTAAAGATGTGAATCTGACTACCTCGAGCCACACGGGTTTTGATATAAGTTGAGAGAGGTGTAGATGTAAAATATTTAATAAGTGTGTGTGTATTGAGTAAGAAGACGCTGTATCTCATAAGCAATATTATAATCTGTGGAAGACTAAGATAATTCAAATTGAAGTGTTAATACCAGTATGTAACATGTTAGATAGTCACAATATGCAGTAAAACTATGGGCACTCAAGTTGATCAAGTAGATATTTTTTGAAGAAACGCTTGAATATTGCGTAATTGAATTAAGCGTAATTATTGAATACTGGTGGCTAGAATATTCCAGACATTTGGACTGGCACAGTTGAGTCTTCGAAGGCTAATATTAATCCTTGAAAATAGGGGACGAGGATTAGATTGGCGGGATGTTGGACAACGGTGATAGGGCCATTGTACGTTAATCGGATAGGAGGTGATGTCACGACTACTATGTTGGAACATAATATTTTATATTGTAGTAGATCATGCATTGGCAGTATATTAAATCGTTTATGAATTGTATTATTAGTAATGTTAGTAGAAACTTATTTTTAATTGAATCAAAATATCTGTTTTGTAGAGACTGAATTCAATGCAAATTACGTTTAGTTGTGAAACCCCAGATAGTATGGCAATCATAAAAATGAGAAAAGAGAAAGGAAAAATGGAGTTGAAGTGGTGTGGTAAAAACAAGGTTATGAAGTATGCCAATGTTTCTACTAACAATAAAGTAGACATAGTCAATGTAGATGCCCCATTTCAAATTAAATTGGAGCGCTGTTCCCAAGAATTTTGTTTCTTTGAATAGTAATGTAGTGGTATTATCAATTGCAATTTCATCACATTCGGGATTTGTGCTGATTGATGAGTTAGAAAATAAAAGGCATTCAGTTTTTCTGGTATTAAGTGTAAGACAGTTATCGCTGAAATATTCAATGAAAAACTCAATGTCATTTGAAGTAGTTGAAAAAAGATCCAGAACATCATTGTTTTTGAATATATTCACAAAATTTGAAGCCAAAAATTCCTTTATCAATGTTTTTATTTTTTAAATATAGTGTATCTTATATATGTATTGCTGGTTATTATATTTGAGAAGGCATTCGGTCAGTTGGGACAGGATCTCTCTTTACTGATGTATCAACTGCGCCTGAGCCCAGATTAAAACAAGGGTCTTAAATTGGCAATTTTTGTTTATTATATATTATATTTTACTTATATATTATGTTTTATTTATTTATTATATGTTACATTTAGAAAGTGAAAAGGTCGTGCTAAATGTGCCTAAACATGATTGAGCCCGGGCGTGCCCGAGTATATTAAAACGTTCCAGATTTGGGAATAGGTAAAGTACAGCAAACTCGTGTGTGTGTGTGTATATATATATATCCGCTTTTGACTCTTTCATTCATAGGAGCAAATTGTTGTTGACAGTGAGTAATGAAAACAAAATTTGAGTTTTTGATTAAAGATTTCGAATGTCTTAAAATCGTGGACTGGTTTTAAAGCGAATTTTAACTAAATTTTATCACTGTAACATTGGATTTAAGCTGCAAGATTTGAAATTACTTGAATATTGAAAATTATATATATTTAACAAAATTTGGAAAATTTGCCGTTTTAGCCTAAAACCATATTGGAAAAGGTTTCACTACTTACTATAGTCCAAAATAACTTCCCATGGCCAAATTTATGCAGTTGGGGAATTCATGTTCCAAACGTGAGGCTCACGTTTGGGCCACGAATTCTCTAATTGCCTCACGTTTGGGCCATGAATTCCCCGATTGAATAATTTATTTATGTTTTATTTGGCATAAATTTGGAAGTTATTTTGGACCATAGCAAGTAGTGGAACCTTTTCCAATGTAGTTCTAGGCTAGGACGGCAAATTTTCGAAATTTTGTTACATTAACTAATGTGGATGCATATAATAACGTCCATGTACTTCCAAAATGGCTCCATTTCGGACATTGGACCAAAGTTTTCTTTTGATGCCCTTTACATATTACTCATACTTGAAAATTGCCACCAGTGTGGCAAAACAATCGTATTCCACACCTTTGATGCAGGGCTCAATTTCTAACAAAAAAAGTGCAGGAGCCCTAATGTTATGATAAATCGATTAAAAAATGTAATGGCTGCAAAAGAATCGATAAATCATATTAATTGTTTATGTTCATTTTTATGGACAACAAAATGCATGATCTTAATCTCAAATTTATTACTTTTTCATGACAGCGTCTATTTATGACGACTAATATTTAAAGAACCGCCGAACATGGAGAAGTGCCGAGAGATAGTCAGGCTCTAGTTATTCTTGTCTGGAAGTGGAAGTTTTCCACCAGATGTGTATCCCCACATGGGCGCTCGTATGGAGGGAAGAGTCGGGCAGAGGACGATCGAGATCCCCCTCCCCTAGCCGTTCAAAAATTTTATTTGCCTAATTCTGCTATGCATTTAGTTTCAAAGGTTTTACAAGTAGGTTTTAAAATAAGGTACTTTTTAGCTCATTACTAATTGTCAAGCAGTATCAATTATTTTTGTAGCATTTTAGTATCTTGTACATTCATTAAACTGTTTTACAGCCTTGAACAAAAGTAATTTTTCAAAGTACCCCGAGAATTACTCATATGGGCGCTTACACATCCGCACGATTTTGCATGTTTGTTCCCGCTTTTGAAGCAGCAAACAAAGCCTTATGAACATCGTCGCGAAATAAACGCATCGTTTTTGTTTCTGAAGGTGTCTAAATCTTGTCTCCACGATTGCAATTCTGCGCACAAACACACCTTTCGGAAACCACGAGTATTTTCGCACCCAAGCTGGCAGATGCTACCAAATGTCTGTTACAGGCGGTATTTTGCGGACCAGAAAATGCTTTGTAAGATTACACCCAATCTGATTACTGTCTGGTCACGAAAAGAAATCCCATAGTACAATTAGAAATATCAGAAGGTGACGTCACAAACCAGCTAGACACTTACAATAATGTAAGACTCGTAGTTCTACACTCGCTTTTGGCAACCGCCAAAAGCCAGTTCTAAGATTGAAGTCCTACTTAGCTGTAAGCGGCTAGCCAGTTTGTGACGTCACCTCCCGTTATTTCTAATTGTGCGAACGGACTTTTTTTCGTGAACAGACAGTAAGTTGGTTGGTTGTATTTTTATGGCGCAATGACCTCTGAATGTTTACTTGAAGTTCTTTTTGTTTAAGGATGGTTCTTTCTACGTTTCTTGAAAGTTGGTTGACTGGTTGGTTGTATTTTTATGGTGCAAAGATAGCAAGGGTCATTCTACGCCAAATAATTGGTTTTTTGAAAGTCGTTAAAAAGAGAGTTTAAGGTATATATTCAATAGAATCTCCCTAATCTGGCAATTCCTTGTATGGAGATCAGTTCGTATTACTAAAAGTACATAAAAAATTAGATTTATAAATTTTTATTCGTGACGTTACATGTGATAACCCAGGCTCTTGACATCACACGAAAGCGTTTTGCATCAGAGCAGGGGACCGAATTAACAGGGGCCGGGTTATAGTATGCCTATTATTGTATTAGATATATTAAAATGAAAGATGCATTTACAATGTGTCACTTACAAATAAATCGTCGATTTTTATATTTTTTATTTCAAACAATCTATTAAATCAAACAACAATGTCAATCAATCAACGTTTATTGGCGTAGTGATACTAACACCGATGTTATGGCGTGATTAGATGGTGAAACGTTCGAAAGAAAATAAATATTTCTGCGTTCGGTGGGACCTGAACCCACGACCTTCCACTATTATATCTATTAATTGACAAGTGTACTATTTATACTGATAATTCTAAATACACTTGTCCCAAAAATTTAGAGGTAATTTCATCATATAATACATTTTAATCTGCTACCGCTACAACTGGTCCTCCCGGATAAATTCATTCAAAAACGGTGGTTGTTATGAAACAAACAAAACTCCTTAGTTTTTTTAAATAATGAACCTTTTACTATACATCCGTCTAGTACCCAGTTATGTAAATATAACCAAAATTTAATTAATGTGATTTTTTCTTATACAAATAAAATTTAATTAATGTGATTTTTTTCTTATTTTAATTTCTTATTTGATTATTATTATAATTTATTTAAATTTATTATTTGATTATTGTTATAATTTATTTAAATTTATTACTTGATTATTGTTATAATTTATTTAAATTTATTATGATTATTGTTATAATTTATTTAAATTTATTATTTGATTACTGTTATAATTTATTTAAATTTATTATTTAATTACATTAGACAACGAATTTTTTAACTTTTTGTCTGCTTCTGGTATGCAACCTAGTATTTCTTAAAGAATTCAGCTCCCTGGTTTTGAATCTGGCATTAGAAATGCTCTATCGTGTCAGAGCTTATAGAATACAAGGGCTAGGTCACTGCCGCTCCAACGCTAGCACCGGAAATCGCCAGTGATGACGTAGCTTGGCTGACCTCCATGATTTGGCGAGTGGGTTTTGCATACAATCACTGGTAAAATAATGTTAAATTCCTCTGATTCAAGTTTAAAGATTTGCCTCATAAAAATTACTGTCCTATTTCGTGAGTAAATATAATACACACAACGAAAATTGACAAATTAACGAAATACTCATATACTCATATGCATTTTGATTAACATCCGCTTATAGTTGGCATATAAAAATTATTTTATTCGAACTTTAAAAGCCTCAAAGAAAACTATTTTTTTTTTCAAAACAACCATTTGTTCTTTTGTATCAAATGACCACATACTTTGTATAAGATAAATATAAAGGTAGGGGAATAAATGTCATTTTATATATAAAATATAACAAACACTCCAGTATTATGTAAATTAGATTTTAATTTTAATGCAACTTACTAATAAATTCAAGAGTGGAAAAAAGAAGAGGATGCACCTTCCTCCCCCTTGCGAAATATACATTAACATGAAGCAAAATAAAATGGATATTTAAATGCCCATATTTTTTTCCCCATATAATTTTATTAATATCAATTAATATATTATTTAAATTTTAAATAAAATTATTTACAATTTTATTAGAAAATTAATAGATAGGTAAAGATGCCCCCTGAAAGTTTTTCTACATACGCCTTTACTATACTTATATAATTGTAAAACCATAGGACAAAAATAGTAAAATTTATTTACCATATATATGTTGTTTTTTAATTTTGTTTACTTTTTCTACGTATGATTATTATAATAAATGTTTTGAAATTTAGATCTTAGTTAGTTCATGAGATAAAAGAAATTTCAAAACAAAAAAAGTGCTATATTTAAAATTTTACTTCGTTTATTCAAAACTGGAGGCTTTTGACTTTAGCCATTTATATCTTTTCTATTGCGCTTTTCTTTGAGGTATAATCCGAGCATTTTTATTTAGGAAACGAATTCTTATAAATGTGCGAATTCTTGAAAACAAGCGAATTGCATCCTTATTAATTTTCTTTGCAGTTCATCACAAAATTCCGCAATAACTCCTGTTCCTTTTCGAAAGATATCTCGATGAATAGTCCGAAAAATAACATTAAAACTTTTTACTTTTTCTAACCACGAAGACGTTGGTATAGTCAGCCCACCCAAGGAAAGTAAAGTAAATTTCAGTATGAAGGTGAATCAGAATTTTTAGATATCATTTCTAAAGATGTGTCTTTTTTTTTTCGAATACGGTAAGTAACATACCACGCGATAAGGGCGCGTGAGGGCTTCTTGTGCGCTTACAGAAAAGTCGGAAGATGGCTTGTTAGTTAATTCCGATTACCATGATAATGGAGAAGGATCATCTATAAATTCTTCAGGCGAAATTTCAACAGTGTCATTCGGCGGGGATATTTTTTCTCTATTTGTGGATATTCATCGGGTTCGAAAGCGCTTTGTAATGATTATGACGTTAAATATACATGATCAGTTTCATCCCAATCACTTGTCACGTTTGCTTTCGTTGAAATGTTTTGTAATTTATTAGCCAGCAATAATTGTTTTAGCCGACAAATGACCTCTAAAGGAGAAGGATGATCATTAAAACGACCACGTCCTCTTATTTGGCTAAATAAACAATCGAGAGCGTCCTGTCTTAAGCGGCATGTTAAGATGTATTTCACAGCCTTTTTGTGCAAGTCTTCGTATAATCCAAAAAGAGAATTTATCGAAATTATCCAGCTCTTTTGAAACGGTAACAATCTTTTTTTCCACTCACTCTTAATCCGCTAATAACTTTTTTGGTGAAATGCAACGTGTGCACTTCTTTATCATAAAACGGCAGCTTTCCAAATGCGGCCTTTAGGGGTTTGTTACTGGGAGAATAGGGACATTATTCATTATGTCAAAAAATGTATTGACAAGTTCAAAAAATTCAGTCACTCATTCATTTCTCGTTAAGCATTCTACCCCTTTAGCCGTTGCACGAGAAAGTAGAGTTTTGGCCAGTTGAACTTTTTTGTCGGTCATTGCCCGTAACTATCAAATGCTGTATTGTCAGCTTAGAACACAGTTTTATTTCTCCACAGTTTTTCTCCAAACTTCTTTAATTATATCGACATTAATTTTCACTCCATTTTCCAAGGTGAGACCTTAATCCAGGAAGCGATTCCTTAAAAGTTTAATGTAATGTGGCGTATCAGCGAAAACCCATATTTTTTTTTCTTTACTATAAGGGTAATAAAATGAATTTGCTACCGTGATATTTAATTCTTTCCACAAAGTTCCACAGCCACACAAATCTGAAACGATGGCTTTAACGACAATACCACACTCTTCTATGCTGCGAATATTTAAAAAAATAAGTTTCTTTGTCGTGACGGTGTTAAAATCATAAAAAATATATTGCTTCCACCGTGTAAACAAACCTCTTGCCAATACAAATTGAACTTTCTTATAAGGGCCAAGAATTTGATCCCATTTGCTATTATAGCAAATGCGGAAGTCAATGTGCATTTCGACAAAGCCTATTACGCAAGTTCTTTCCATCTCATCTAATCCTTGGCAATTTTTTGCCATTAAGAGAAGAACGTTATTCAAAATTCCTGGATTGCATTAAAATTTTGCGTACCATCTGCTTAGAGTACTTGTGCTTGGCAGAGGGATTCCAATTACGTTTTTCCAGTACTCACTGAATTTTGTCGATAGTGCCCTGATGATGATGCTTTTCGAAATGTCTTCTGGAGTCCACTCGATTTTGATCTTTTTATTAATAAGGACATTAATTTGGGTATCGGTAATATAGAATTAAAATGTTCTTTAATACTATCTGCTTTCTTCTGCTTATTTTGCATTTTTTTTCAAGTGGGCATGAAGCACATTTATTTGTTCTAACAACAACTTTCTCGATTCCGACCAACGCTTTGCTTTCCTGTTAAACATTTTAGAAGATTTTGCCTTTACAATTTTGAGAATACAGAGTTTTTTTTCAATTCTTTCTAATTCATCTTTTAATTCATTATTTAAAATAGTTAAATCTAGGCAATTATCGCATTCATCAGTTTCATTTTTTTCTTGGTTGTTTTCCGAATCATTTTTTGCTTCGGAAAGACGTGATTTCTTGGGGCTCAAGCATTTAATTTTATCTAAAGCGTTATTTAGTAATTTCCTTTTTCGTAGTCTTTGACCTGTTGCTGTTATTTCTTGTATATTACCCGAAGGCAAGTTAAGACTTGGCACGGCAGACGATTTTAAGAGTTTTTTTCTCTGACAAACGAGCAAACGATTCATCATATCGTCTTCATAATATGAACTCTTAAAATGTTCACTACAAATTCTAGCATTTTTTGCATTCAAACTATCTACTCTGCGATATCGTTGAATCCAGCATTTTAATTCGGTCGGTTTATTCCAGGGAAACGATGAAATAGAATATTTTTTCCTTTCGTATTTTTACCGGTGTTCGAATATATAGCTATAGCGCAAGACACCATTAAAAAAATTGCTGTACTTACAAAATGATCGAATTGTTTCTTGAAATACGTACAACAATTTTTATATACACACGTTCTCTACGTACACAATTTATATACACGTTCTCTACATACACAATTTATATACACCATTTATGTACACAACCTATATAGAACATTTTCTATATACGGCTACGGAACTATTAAAAATTCTTAATAAAAACTATGAGAAAGCAGAAGCAATAAAGCAAGTAAATGAATGGGCATTTGTATTGGGTCAACCGAGGCTTCAACAAGGGGTCATCCGAGCTATGTCACACCACGACTTAGCTCTACCTATTGTGGTGCCACGTCGGCTTGCGTGAGATCAAAGGGATGAACTCCCCCTGCTATCGCGTCAGGTTTTTGAGAAATATGCAGTTGAAATTATAGGGTTTACATTGACTCAATGTTAAATATAATGCTTTGTATGTATCTATTTTTATATAAATCGAACACTACGCAGATTAAATCAAACAACAATGTCAATCAATCAACGTTTATTGGCGTAGTGATACCAACGCCGATGGTATGGCGTGATTAGATGGTGAAACGTTCGAAAGAAAATAAATATTTCTGCCTTCGGTGGGACCTGAACCCACGACCTTCCACTTGCCGGGCGGAGGCTCTACCCACTGAGCTACGAAGGATAACATATAATCTATCTACGGCGTTGGTATCACTACGCCAATAAACGTTGATTGATTGACATTGTTGTTTGATAATGCTTTGTATTAGGAACAAAATTGTCGTACCCTCAACAAAACAATGAAACTGAAAGAATGTGACTCCAAGATACCAAGCATAGTTTTTGTTTATGTCTGTCATTAATGGGCCACATGGTGGACTTTTACGGTCTGTGATGAAATGGCTCAGCTTAACATATCATGCTTGGTAAAGGCGTCAGCCTAGCAATGAACTGCGAGTGGGGATTCTAATTACCATGGTTTTTAAATGTATCGTGGTTCAGAAGTTACGCAAAGCCGGTGGTCCCATCTCAGATAATCGAAAGTATACCTTTGGTGCGCAAAGTTTCGGATAAACAAAATGAACAAACGTAACGTTAATACGTTGCATTCGATATACAGAATTAATTTTCCCTTATTTAATAACTATAATTTCTACCATTTCATGGAGGGGGTTGCAGCACTCCAAATGCAAGCTAAATGTATTTCGTGCGTTTTGTGTATTTTAACATCCAAAACCTTCACCTTGTGCATGGATGTGTGCAAAGATACGTATTAAAAACTATAAGGAAACAAAACATCTACAGTTCCTAAAAAAACACCCGTTTTAGTAGTTAACGATAAAAGATGTCAAATGTGAAACTATATTACAAAACTTATGAAACTTAATGGCCCCTAAAATGAGTTTTTCCAAATTACCATAAATATAATCAAATATTTAGTATTTTACTTAAAAAGTTTCTATACAGAAAATAGGTTGGTTGAAATTTTCCTTTTATACATTGTATCTCTCTGCAAGAACCAACAACAGTCTCGCATCATTGCGCAGTCCCATCTTCCTTGATATCGATGTTCCATAACTGCAATATCCTGGTGAAAGCGCTCGCCTTGTCCCTCATTCACGGCACCAAAATTTTTTTGGAAAAAGGTCGAGATGCGAATAAAGGAAATTAATTTTGAGTGACGTATTGCAATCTAATGTCTTATAGTTTCCCAAGAGCTTCTCAATTACCCTAACGTAGTTGGGTCTTTATTATTTCCTAAGAAACCGGAATTCACCTTGTTAAACGACTTCCATGCAGTCAGTTCATTTTTATTCATTTTTTTTGTCAAAATCTACATCGTCGATCAATTTTCTTATTTGTGGGCCAACAAATATACCTCCTTTTAGTTTTGAGTCATTCAATTTGGGAAATTTGTCTTTCAAATGCGGAAAACCTTGACCTTTTACATCAAAAACTTTCACGAAATTTGTCATCAATCCTAACTTAACATGAAGAGGAGGTAAAATGATTTTGCTCGCTTCAACTAATGGTACGTTCTTGACATCGTTTACACCAATAGTGAAATCCTTTCTCATTGACCAACGTTTTTTATATAATGTCTTTTTTATCTCTGCTGTCCCATAAATACAGAAAACAGCAGTATATAGTGAAACCTCCTCGTAATCACATGAGTATAGCCATAACTTTCAGATCGCAACAAAGTTGCTATTTACACTCATCATAGTGTATGGCATTCAGCAGCATAGCCAAGGTTTTATAGGTTTCTTTAACCTCTACAGCATGTGCTAATGAAACAGATTGCAATTCATTTCCATTGTATAAAAGTACTGCCTTTAGGCTGACTTTTGACGAGTCTATAAAGATGTGCCATTTCTTCAGGTTCATGCTGTACACCTAATTCACACATAAGGCCATTGATGTCTGTTCATACACATAAGAAACATTGCATTTCATAAAACGTTGAAAGTACCTTGTTCCTTGATCTAAAGTAAGAAATTTTGGTTCCTTCAGCTAAAAGATTCCATTGTTGCAGCCTGGAACCTAACGTTTCTGCTTATTGTTTTGACAGACTTAAGTCACGCACGAGATCATTTAATACACCTTGTTCGATAATGTGTGGCTGTTTGCAGTCATCCACTATATTTTTGTGGTGTGGAAATTTCATTTTCACGAACAATTTTAGGCGGAGATGCATCTGCGTTTTGGAAGCCACCGTCATCTTCAGGGGGCAATAGGATGGGCAAATCTTCAAAGTGAGGGGAAGGTTTGATTACTGAATCAACATCAGCATACTTAATTCGAGACTTGTTTTGGGTTGAAAATCCTGTTATATTTGTCTGACAAAAGTAGCAGTCACTAATGATTTATAGGTTCACGCCAGATTATTGGAAAAGCAAAGGAAAGCGATTTTCTCTCCCATTTCCATTGTATTAAAGCTAAAGTGCATGAAACACACGAAATACGCGGAGCCCAGTCTTTACCTTGATCACCAAGATGACATTTAAAGTAAAGGAAGTAACAATTTTTTAAAAGCTCCGTTATTTTCTTTCTTTGACGTTTGGGTGCAAATTTACCACACACACACATAGCAAAAATTATCAGGATGGTTTACACATCCGCGAAAACTTGGGAAAGTTGCCATAGATGGCTTTAGTTGTGCATTTTAGGCACAAAAACGATGCTATTACAGTAAAAACGGAATACGATAAAAAAAATATCAATCATACCTGTATAGTGGCTACATCATAAATTGAATACGCAGGAGTTCTATGCAGATGAGTGGCTTACACTGTGCAAAAATAAGTAAATGGATGCAAGTTCGATTTGGTTTCGGAATAACACTCGCTGCAATCAAAGTCAATTGACGTCATGAGCAATGTGTTAAATTTTCATGTCAACAGAAGACGTATTTATTTTTGTATAATGTCTGTGTTCAAGTATTAAGTAAACACCTTAAGGGATGAGGGAGGGGCAGTGACGTACGGTGGGGGATTGATAAGGGTCATAACCCCCCCTCCATTGGGAACAAAATTTACGTTAGGTCTGTGGGACCCAAGCTATGATTTAGAGGCATCTCCTGACCAAGGGAGCCCAAACCCTCTCCCCTTATGGATTTCCCACTTAAACTACTGAGGGTACACTTTTCGTGCTTCTACAACTACATATTATACAGTCATGCATCAGACATATTCTGTCTTTTGTTTACAAGGTGGGGAGGAAATATAAAATGATCAAAAATTTGCTTATATAAAACTGGAACGACCCCCTGACGATATTTTAGACTATGAAGGAAGATATATAAAAACAACGTTTGTAAGCACGATATAATATTTTAAATTAAATTTTAATTTATACTAGTTAATCAAAAAAAATATTTTAGGCTATTCAATCTAAAAATGAACTTTTTAGAATACTCAAATTTAAAAAAGAAGAATTTACTATTTTCATTCTAATAATGACAATCTAAATTAAGAAAAGAAAAATCAATATTTTTTGTTTTACTATGATTTTTTTTCACAATTATTGTTTTTTTTTACAAAACTAAATTATTCTCAACATCGTCAGCTTTTTCATTTCTTCTTAAGAAAGGGTTCAATTTCACAAGCATTTCTATAAATTATTTCTACCAACCCTAAATGTAAATTTATTTGAAAAGAAAAAATTACAAGCTTTACAACAATATACGCACAGTAGCTCTACGATTTTTACAGATCCTTTACCGCCAAAAACCAACAGAGAAAGCCAAATTCCTGTGATGGTTGCCCACGGAAAGCCTTGGCGCTTTTGGCAAAGTTCTACTAACGGCCATTTTTACACTACATTACTCCATTTGCCACTATTTTCTGAAATTATTAATATTTGGCATTACATATGCCTATTTTTATTTAAAAGCAAGCATTTGTATTAAATTTTAACGCTTTCAGCTGATGTCTATGATAAACCGTGTGAATTTTAAAAATATTATAAAATCACTGTTTTTGATATTTTTTCAATTTTTGTTGGCTGATATCTCAAAAACTAGACGTGATACGCAAAAAATAAGCACATATTCGGATTCAGGAAGCCAACTTGAGTCAGAAATGATGCATGGCATACCAGTAGCGAAATGGCTGCTGACCAGCGTTATTATTATAATTTATGATGATTCATTATTCAGTTTGGTTGTATTTAATTTAGTAAATACAATTTCTTAGCTACTACATTTCCAACTGACGAGCCTTCACTAAATCCAAGTAAATGTATTTTAGATAGCTTTATATTTAAATATCATAGTTTTATATTTAAATGTGATAGTTTTATGTTTAAATGTGATAGTTTTACATATAAATGTGATAGTTTTATATTTAAATATGATTGATTTATAATTGCAGAGGCGGATATAAATAGTAATGCAAATATTGAAAGATTTTTTTTAATCTTAAATGTAAAATTGTTTTACTAAGGGTTTAAAAAATGCGCAAAAATAGGAACTCCAGTCCCAAAATTTCTCTAACGTGTATTTTTGCGGAAATAGCTATTGTAAGTAATAGAATATCTTTTGAGTATTCCTTATTTCCAGCCAAAAGGAGATTTGAATTTGCTTTTGGAATTAAGATAAATGAAACAAACTTCCATTTAATCCCAAATATTATATATTTAAAATCTCATATTCACATTTCTAAAATATTATTTTGAAAAAGTGGTTGTAGAACTATTTCCAAACCAAAAACATACGATAAGCAAAGTTTTAAAATATTAAATTTATAACTATTTCGCGCTAGCTGAATTAAGGATCACACTTCCACGCAGGAATGGCAGGGAATTTTATGAAAATTTAATCTAATAAGCTATTCCTGGCAAAGCTAAATACTCTTATATCGTCGACAAAGCCCGATTAGAACGAGTAATTCGTTTATGACAACTTTCCTCCGACTAGAATCTTCAACTTAAAGCATATTAGATCCCTGTGCTATGTACTGGAATTAATTTTAACCCGTTTAAATGACCAATGAAGCTACTAAAATGCACACGCAAAATACCATCGCTTTTACTACAATGTAATAACAAAGAATAGTAAAATATTCTAACCTTAAGTTAGATAATCATAAGCATACACGTAAATATAAAAATCCCCATTAAATATCTCATTTGTTGAAACATTTTGCTGTATTATTTCATAATAAATATCCAGGATAACACTATTCAGTAATTAAAGTTAATGCGATATTATATGTAAAAGCAAGGGTAGAAGCATTGTAATAGAAATACCGGTTAAGCAAAACGTCAAACCGATTGCTTCTTCTTTCATACAACTTGATCATTGCGTTGTTCAAGGGTTTAAAGATCAACGCCTGGTTTCGACCATTTAAGAAACAAAAATGCGAGTAACAAATGGCAGGACATTTGGGTTGGTTGGTATTTAATGTGTTCATTGTTATCAAGGATAGGAGTACTACGTCATAGCAAAGAAAAAAAAATTCAAGACAGGATATCAATCAGTACCCTCTATCGTTAGGAATGATCCATTATAGAAAAGTCCAACCAAAAGGTATAATTTCTGTACACAATATGCTCGATATCTTTTCCCCCTCCCCTTATTACCATTAATTTAGTTCTATGATAACGAAGCAGTAAAACAATTTATACCTTACTTAGTGGTACATTACGAAATACAAGAGCACTAGTTCCTTCGAGAAAGTGGTATATTTGTAGAGACTACACGAAATGCTATCATTCTACAGCCATGGAAAACTGAATTTGGACAATTTGAACACATTCAACTGTTTCCCATCATTAGAAGATGATCGGAATTCGATATTTGTATTGTCTTTAATGGAGTTCCAAAAGATCTCGCGTCTCACCATTTACTCCACGTTACACACGTTTCGACTAGATTTAGGCTATTTTTGGACGATCACCCCATCTTTTCGATTGCTTGCAATGGGGTCATCTATTGATTTTTGATTTTTCCTTTAGATAATCCGATTTTTATACATTTTCGCGCCATAGCCCGGGTATTGGAGAAACGTGCTCGCCGTTCTAAGCGTTTTATACGTCAATGTTATTACAGCAAATAAAAAGTAACTGCGGAAACAGCGCGTTTAAATTTATTTTCGCACGAGATATATATCGTTACTTGCTACAAAATATTGTATTTAGCTTGGCGTATATTTGTTTTTCGGAGAGGAATGCCGCTTTGAATTTAAAACGGGAGATGAATATCGTATCCATAACGATAAAATTTACGATCGTTGTCGTAGAGTTCAAAATATAATCGCAACCCTACGATCTATTCTTCTGTGATCCATTGATCTGGATGTTCCCCAATAATTCACAACGATTCCGTGGTAGCCACAGAGTAACTCTGTATATTTTAAAATAATATCTGATATTTTTCCCTATCATAAGTGAATTTTTATGGGAAAGCTCGAAAAGATTGTTCGAACAAGCAGCAATAAATTGAAGACCAGTATATTACATGCACATTTATTATTTGAGAGTTTTGTCATCCACGTGGAAGCATGCTGATTTGAAACTGAACGTATTTTAATACAATAATTTTCATTGAATGTCAAATTGTTTGTTTTGTAAAAGAAATCAGACATTTAGACAATCCGTGCAATGGAACACACATATGACGCATTGGCGCAATAACAACTTGACATTAACAAGAGGAATAATTATTTGCAGGGCCCGATAAGGGTAAAGTGGGGCCCAGAGCCTAATATTCACACGGGGCCCTCCCTACTCACTCTCAGCAAAATTATTCAATAAGTAATAAATGCAAACTCTTGTTATATTATTATCTGCATATAAGTCTAGTGTTATTTTCAATGACGCCTAAATTATAATTAAGAAAAATGTAATATTAATAATTTACTAAGTTATAATTACATAACTAGGTTTCAAACTGACTTCTTAAACTTTCCACTCCATTATCAAGAAATATAAAATTTGGGACCCCAATAATATAGGGCCCCAAGGCCGCTGAGCTCTGCGCATTAATCAGGCACTGATTATTTGTTCATTTGCTTATTGACTGAAGGATGGATGAACTAACTGGTTGATATTGCAATGTTTTTCCATGACCTTTGATTATGAGTATCTTATGACATATAAAGTTAACTAAGGTCATACTGTGCTGGAACTTACAGTTTTCAGAGGAAATTCGAACCTTTTCCCTAGAGAATAAAAATCCGAGTGCAGAAAAATGGCAGTATTCATAGGTAC
Organism: Dysdera silvatica; assembly: GCA_006491805.2. Lineage (NCBI taxonomy): Eukaryota > Metazoa > Arthropoda > Arachnida > Araneae > Dysderidae > Dysdera > Dysdera silvatica. The sequence continues at coordinate 89,099,952 of QLNU02003225.1, read as the reverse complement.
CTATGGAACTGTACCTGCACTAGAGAAGAACGCATTACCAATACGCTATTGAAGGGAAAAATGTCCTTTGAAAGATAAAAAAATGTGTTGCAAAAAAATTAACAAACAAAATTAAAAACAAGCAGAAGAAAATAGAAAAGATTAAAAAAAAAAAGAAAACACAGAAAACATCGGAAAGAAACAGAGAAAAATGAACAGTGACAAAATTATAAAAAGAAAGCAGGAATTTCCTAAAAGGGATTTTAAGAATTACAGACGCCGAATTATAAAAATAGGTTGGTTGTATTTTTATGACGCAAGAACAGCTAGGGTAATAAAAATAATTATGAAATAATTGGTATATAAAATTTTTAAATAATCGATACTGTAGCTTGTGAAGTATTTAATATATCGCTGATACAATTCGAAAACCAATATACATCATACATATAACAAATTGATTGTATTTTTATGGCGCAAGGACAGCAAGGATAGAACCTGACAAAGGTTTGCCTTGTACAGTACCAGGCACAGTATAACTAGTTGTCCGTTCATGTGCCAAAAATACACAGTCAGTTAATATGAGATCTTACCATTATATCAATTTCGGTAGCTAGAAAAATTGCTGGACATTTAAAGCATTTTTATTTATAATCTCTTTCAATTTTTTTATTTTTAATGAACCTGTGACTTAAAGACAATTATTTTTTTAAGATGTTCTGAACTTAATTGTTTTGCTACACGTTGTGGCTGGCCTCCAGTCCATCAGAGATATTTTAATTTTTAAGTGAATTCTGCTGGTACTGTCTCTTGTTGCGAGATTATCCACCAGTTAGATAAGCATTACATAAATCAATAGTTTCCTCGATTTAGTTTGCCTTGCTGCGTATTTTTACAGGATTAAAGAATAGGAGAAAAGTAAATTTTATTTTCGATATACTTATCTAAATCATCTATTAAATAAAGCATTGTTTTACGTAGTTTTACGACCCCATTTGAGAAACTGGGCTAAAGGGCAGGATGAAGCATGGAGTTGACGCATGCATTTCCACTTACCGTCCGTTCACGAAAAGAAGTCCGATTGAACAGTTAGAAATAACGGGAGGTGACGTCACAAATGGCCTAGCTGATTACAGCACAGGTGGAGGGGGCTTCTTTTCAGAACTTATTTTTGGCGCAGACAAATATTCGCTAAAATTCAGTTTTGAAATTGGGTCCCTCTCTGCTATAATAGGCTAGGATATTTGTGACGTCACTTGTTATTCAACTGCTCCGTCGGACCACTTTCCGTGAACGGACAGCAGAGAGGTACGCAAGAGCTTAAGCGCAGACCTTATTGAAATTTCAAGTAGGGCTGTATGTCTCTATGATATTGCCACTTCCGAAAGAAATATGGAAGACTGAAGACTTGAAACAATTTCAGTGCATTATTACCCAGAAATGAATTACATCCAGCATTATATAGAGATGCCAATATATCGATCTCGTTTGGTCCAATATGACTCTTGCTGCCCTGATGCAAAAAAATGCGAAGAAAGAGGAAATTCGTTCAGTCAACATGAGGCTCATGGAATGTGAAGTCAAAATGACTGCTACGCAAATATTAGCGTAAGTTCACATCAAATTATATTTTTAAAATCAATTTAACACCTTTTTTGGCGCAGAATAACTCTTGTTATCCTTGCGTCATAAAAATATAACCATTCAAATCGAATCAACGTGATAGACCTAAATTAGATTTATTTTGATAGGATCTATAATAATCTATAATATGTACAATTATAATGTTTTTAAATTATTAATTAACAATTATAGACTCCTAAGTAACGAATCTGAGCTTAATCGATATTCATTTTTGACGTAGTATTGCGCGATATATACATACACACATTCTGGGTGATTGATGAATAACATTTGTGAGTGATAAATAACGTTTCATGGGTGTATGCTTGAGCTTATTAGAGAGTTTATAAATGAATCTATGTTTAATGATACATTCCATTGTACTCGATGGTTAAGTTAGAGAAATATCGCCCTCAGGCGTAGTTTTCTGTACCCGCCATAGTTTCTCACTTACAAAGAAAAGAATAGTTTTCAAAAAAAGTCTTACACCTCGTATCCTTAAATTTTTATGTCAAAAATAATTTTCCACAGAGTTGTCCGAATTCATATAACTAGAAATAGTACTGCCATTCTTGGCAAAAATCTTGTCAAAATTATTCATGATAACGATTAAAATTTAGAAGTTTGCACATGGATTAATATGCATAAAACCAACTTGCAAAAATGCATTGGAGATCAAACCTGCAGTTGCAAAGACTTGTGATTGCATCTTACTTTGAAGGTATCGAACTTACCAATGAAAATTTTATTTTTGGGTTCATTGCAGGCCTAATAACAAGGCCGGCCCTGCGCATATACCTTGCACTCGTAATTGGAAATTCGCCATTGATTATATTAAAGTATTGAAAGAACAGGAAGAGTGCGTGGATGCATAGTGTGTGAAGTACAAAGAATGATTGCTGATTCACATCCCTGATTGACAAGGAAACACATTAATGAAAGTGTCTGTAATTGAAGCATACGTGCCATGAAGTATATTGGACTACAAAAAAGGGGTATTTGTAGAAATCTTCCAAAAAATGCACGATATGATTTTCGTGAACCTAAGGTGGATGTATTAGTATCTACATGTATAACACTGAAGTGTAATTCGAATAAGGCGAAGCCATTCGTTAATCCACGCGCACGATAGTACCACTAAAGACACAACTGGTGTAGATTCCATGACGCCAGAAGCATTGGACGCCTAAAAAACATGTGCCGATGTTTAGGATGGCATCGAAACGTACGTGTGGACGCTGATTAATCTACAAAAGTACATAGTTTTTTTTTTAGCCATAGTGTTTCAATTTGCTATACGACCACTAAGAGCTTTTCACATGAGATTTTGTTCGTTTGCAACTGGGCTGTGAAGATGCCATGTGTTCATTCCTTCTCTACTAAGTGACGCATTCTTCTCATCACTATGGCCACATTCCATTCAAAGCGTTCAACCGATGTCTTGGAAGGTTTTAACCTTTCTTCCGGTATTCTTATAATTTTACCTCCATCAAATTCTGAAACCTGGTCATACGGTTGCCTTGTTCTTTAAGGAAATATACTTGATACATTAGTGAGCAAAACTGCTAAATTGTTTATGAGTTTTACTACGTAAGGCCTGCAAGGTGCATACTGCACCAGTATGAACCTTGCTGGCAAACCCGAACCTCTTAAGACCTAGGGAACCAGCTCTTGGACTATGCTGAGTAGTTAGTCGGTAAGTGTTGTTTGTTTTAGCACCTTCGGAAGACAAATTCGGTATAAGCACAAGCCAGGCGAACACGTTGTCGCTGTTTCACAGCACAGGGCCAGCAGACATTGTGAGCAAACACATTTCTCGTGTTCACCCAGGCACTTTCCAATGGTTTTATTACTTATTATATATTTATCCAGTTTTATTATTTCCAAGGAGACTTCAACTCCCACATAATTTATTTTAGCAACTTTATCTTGACAGCAACATTAACAAAACTATATACATTAAGATTTCAATTTAATGTTAGTTTAATTTAATTATAGTAACGAAAAAATATTTGCATAACATTATAAAAATATAAATGCATTAAAAATAACTACAGAAATATAAATACATAAAAAATTAACTAGAAAAAAATAAATATATTAATTTATATACTGTGAAATAAAATTTTGTTCATGTCTGCTTAGGTAGGGAGGTAAAGACATGAACACACTTTGACCTCTAAGCCATTTACAAATTCTCGTGAGGCCTTACAGTTTTGCAAATATAAAAAAAAAACTAATGCCTCCTCCTTGGTGTGGTATTTCTAATGGCCATCAGTGTATATTTTTTGACTGTCATTTCCATAAGGATACGAAAGTTTTAAACGAGGATTTGACAATGAAAGGCGGAGGAAGGATAACAAGGCCCCTAGATCGTTAAAACAGCAAAGAAAATAGCTCCCGTTTCATGCATTTTATCTATAACCGCGGTTTTTTTTCACCATTTGTCATAAAAGGAGCACGCGGAAAAATCGAAAAAAATGCAAAAAAATCTTAAAAGGAATCGTGATGAAAAAGTTCTGAATTTCAAGAACCGGAACATATCGGCAGGTGGATGTGATTTACGAGCGAAACGGAGACGACGTGAATGTGCCACCCGATTTTCTCTAAAATTTAAATTGCTATCATGTGTTCAATGCTGCAAGCTCAACAGTTGGATAAATTTGAATGCCGTCTTTCTTCCAATAAAAGATAGAGAGAAATGTGGTTTTTGATCACAGCTTTTAAAGGACAAGGATTTTTAATGTTCGTTCTTTATCGGTGAAAGCGAAATGATGTTCTTTATAATAGTATAGGACATATAGTACGTACTAAGAAGGAGTTTTCAAGGTACGAAAATCTTCCCTAACCATATAAAAACGTCGCCAAATAGGAAAGGACCTGAACTGGAATATAATATAAGTTTATGACGTAGTTGTCGAGTCTGCAAATCACCGTTGTTAAAACGAAATATTCATTAATTAGAACAGCCTTACTCAAGAGAGTCACTATTATTGATTTATTACTGGTTTTATTGAGAGAAATTATTAATTTCACTTCAAGAGTCTTGTTGGAAAAATAATGTACTTCAAAATTTGGAGAGAACTAATTCTTTGATTTCGTTTTTGAACTGTTGATACTTTTCCCCTGTGGATAATTGCTCTTCTCGACATTGGGGAGAAATTATAAGGAGGATATAGCACAAAGGATAGACTCAAATTTTGTAGAATCTCCTGGCAATAGCATTCTTTGCCATGAAATCCCCAACTTCTTTGAAAAGATCATGACAGAAATATAACTCGGAGCTCTACTTGTCAATAAAGAAACCGAAACGGCGCTCAAAGTATAGACATCTATTTCGAAGTTGAGACGTTGGGAGAATAGACGTTTCGCTTGCTGTCAGTTCTTGTTGGCAATTTCTTTTTCTCGTTCGAAAGATATTATCCAAGAAAGATAGGAAAGTCCTAATGGTACCAGTTCCAGAAAAAGATAGCTTGCGTATTACTTTTTCCAAATAGAAAAAACGCGATTGAACATATAGGAAACACGTTGAAAATGTAACATATAAACTACAAAACCAGTATTTTCGTTAGATTATTTTATATATATATATCATCATCATCATATTCAACCATTATCTATCCACTGCTGGATGAAGGTCTCTCCAAATGCTTTCCACACAAGTCTATCCTGAGCAATTCGCTTCCACGTCACCCCAACCTGTTTTCTTATTTCATCCACCCATCTAGTTTGAGGACGTTTTCTAGGTCTTCGGTGGTCTCTTGGAATCCAGTTCAGAATTTCTGTTGTCCATCGTTGATCAGTTCTTCTTGCAATATGCCCAGCCCATCGCCATTTCAGCCCTTTTACTTTAACAATGATGTCCTCTACTCTAGTTTGCTCTCTCACCCAAGTGTTTCTTTTTCGATCTCTCCTAGTTATTCCAAGCATGCACCTCTCCATGCTCCTTTGCGTTGTCTGTAACTTTCGTATTGCTCCAACTGTTAGACTCCATGTCTCTGATCCATAAGAGAGGACTGGCAATACACACTGGTTGAAGACCTTTCTTTTTAGACACAAAGGCAATTTCCCCTTCAGGATAAAACTGTTTCTTCCAAATGCACTCCAGCCAAGTTTAATACGTCTGTTGAGTTCTTTCATAATGTTGCCATCCATTGAAATCAGCTGGCCAAGGTAAATATATGAATCAGCAATTTCTAGCTCAATGTTGTCAACTTGTATTTTTGTTTCCTCTACGAAATTATTGAACATGATCTTAGTTTTTTGTAGGTTCATCTTGAGTCCAACTTCTTTACTTCTAGTTGAGAGCTCCTGTACCATGTCTTGGAGTTCTGATGGGTTCGTTGAAAAAATAACAATGTCATCAGCAAACCGCAAATGATTTAAATATTCACCATTTATTTTTATTCCCTTGTTATTCCAATTTATCTGCTGAAAAATCATCTGTAAAGCTGAAGTAAAAAGTTTTGGAGAAATGGTATCTCCCTGCCTCACACCTTTACCAATTTTGATAGTTTTGGTATCTTTATGTAACCGAAATTTTGCACTTGCATTTTTATACACACGTTTCACCATGTCAATGTACACATCCTCAATGTCTGTTGATCTTAAAGAGTTGATGACTGCTGATGTTTTAATAGAGTCAAAGGCCTTCTCATAGTCAATAAATGCAACACACAATGGAAGTTCATATTCATGTGTTCTTTCAATTAATTCTCTTAATACTTGAATATGGTCCACTGTACTGAATCCACTTCGAAATCCAGCTTGTTCTCTTGGTTGAGCTGCATCTAATTTTTTCTGCAGGCGATGTGTTAGCACTTTTGTGAAGATTTTATAAATAGCAGGTAACAAGCTAATTGGTCGGTAATTTTTCAAATCCTCTTTATCACCTTTTTTATGCAAAAGAATTACTGTTGCAGAATCCCATTGGTTTGGTATGTTACCGCTGTTAAGACATTTGGTAAAGAATTTTGCAAGTATGTCTTCTACATATTCTCCAGCTTCTTTTAGGATATCTAATGTAATGCCATCATCACCAGGGGCTCTTCCTTTCTTCATACTTTTTATTGCAAATGCTACTTCTTCTTTTAAGATTTTAGGAGCTGTTCCTTCGACTATCTCAGAGTCTTCGTTTAATCCACTGTTTCCCTCATACAGCTTTCTGTAGAATTCTTCAACTCTTCTAAGTATTTCTTCCCTATTTCTTGTTACAGTGCCATCCTCTCCTTTTAATGCAATGATGTGTTTCTTCCCAACAGATAAACTTCCTTTAACAACCCTAAGGCTCTTGTTATTTTCAATGGCTTTCCTTACTAGCTCACAGTTGAATTTTCTTATGTCTTCTTTCATGCTTTTGCGCAGAGTTTTACAAAGTTCTATGTACTCAATCCTGGAACTGGTATTTTGATTGTCCACCTTCATATCTCTTCGCCTTTTCATGAGTTGTTTCGTCTTCTCAGATAATTTGCTATTCTGCTTTTTACATATTACACCACCAATTTCCCCAGCAGTTTCAATTATTGTCTTAACAATGTTTTCATTTGCTTCTGAGATGTCAACTTCTTCAATAAGTCCTTCCAGTGCAGAAAAGCGATTTTTTAATTCCAACTTGAATGCCTCGGTATTTTCTTTTAATTTCTTTAAATCCACCCTCTTACATACTTGTTTCCTAATGAGCTTCTGCCTTTCTAGTTTAGTATTTAAGTGCATTTTACATCTCACCATTCGATGATCACTTCCAGTATTAAATCTGTTCAGTACGCTGCAATCTTCAATAATTGATTTCTTGTTTGCCAGTATATAGTCAATTTCGCTGGTTCCTCCATTGGGGTGTTTCCATGTCCATTTTCTTTGCGGTTTCTTCTTAAAAAATGAATTCATGATGCTAAGATTTTCAGCTTCTGCAAATTCGATGAGTTGATCGCCACGTTCATTCCTTTCCCCATATCCGTATTTACCAACCGATGTCTCTCCTTGTTCCTGTTGTCCAATTCTTGCATTGAAATCCCCCATGATGAGCTTGATATGTTGTTTCCCTTTGGTGTGTAACTGTTTGATTTCTTCATAAAATTCTTCAACCTCTTCGTCGGTAATATGATCAATATATATATGTGTGTGTGTATATATATGTATATACTCGGATAGACTTGTGTGGAAAGCATTTGGAGAGACCTTCAACCAGCAGTGGATAGATAATGGTTGAATATGATGATGATGATATATATATATATATATATACACACATATGCATTTATATACACATATATATATGCACATATAACAGAAACTAAGAACTTGGGCCGGAAAACCATTACATGGCAGGCACTACAATGACCTGCAACAACCACACGTTGACAAAAAGGCATCAAATTCTTGGCTGGCCAAAGGCACTCTCCAGCCAGAGACAGAAGGATTCATGCTAGCCATCCAAGACCAAGTGATCGCAACAAGGAACAATCAGAAATTCATCCAGAGAAAAGACATAGAAAGCGACAAATGCAGACACTGTCATGCGGCATCGGAGACAATCCAACACGTGATGGCAGGATGCAAGATCCTTGCGCAGTCAGACTACAAACATAGACACGATCAAGTAGCGAAAATAGTCCACCAGAAATTGGCAGCGAATGCTGGCTTTCTGACAGAAAAATGCCCGTACTACAAATATGAGCCAGAGACCGTGCATGAGAACGAAACACACAAGCTTTACTGGGATAGAGCAATCATAACAGACAAGACAGTCCCACATAACCGTCCTGACATAACCCTCGTCGATAAATCGAATAAGACCACGTACTTAATCGACATAGCAGTACCCAACACCAATAACATACAGACAACCTACACAACGAAAATCACCAAGTACCAAGATCTCAGACATGAAGTACGAGATATATGGGGTATGGAAAAGATCCTCATCATCCCGTTAGTCATCTCAGCAACAGGGATAGTACCAAAAACGCTTGCGACGAATTTGGAGATACTCAACATTGACCCAAACACCTACATTGAAATACAAAAAGCCACAATCCTAAACACGTGTCACATTGTCAGGAAGTTTCTAGACATGGCACATTAAGAAGTGATGTAAAAAGAGGCTTGGGAACATGGCGCTCTGCCCGTCCCAAAGCCTGTTTCCGCCAAGAATGGGCGAGGAAAACTTTTATATATATATATATATATAAATAAATATAATTTGCAGAAATTTAAATATTGACCTTAGGCGACTTTCTTTCACTTATTTGTTTGCACTTACGAAGTAATGCTTATTCTACGAGAACTCAGCCCCGGGTTTATATTAAATTTATACAAAAATAATGCTTTATGATCTCTTCTGAAGTAGAGTGAGAATTACATATACATAAGTATTAGTTGAACATTCCATGTGATATGAGTATTGTACGTGCATCTAATTAATTTTGGGTTTACATTAAAGTGCCTAATGAATTTGAGAATAAAATCCAATTCAAACTTGCCTCATTAAACAATCCCACTTTGTAATGTCCACTCCAGGCTTCAGAGAGATCATTTCATACGTTCCTAGTATATCGGTTTTGATAGCACACGGACACAAGGCACAGAACATTACCCCGCTCTTTGCAAAATGGTAGTCCGTCTGAAAATGATGAATTACGTAGGTCATTAAAAACTTCATTTTTATATAAATTTTATTTGAATATACTGTATAGATGATTAACGACAACAATGATTCCTTTAAAAAAACACTCTCATTAATAGAAAAATAATTTACGAATTAGAAGAATTGTTGTCTAGTTAATGTTGTTAATATACATTTGCAGCATATCGCAGAAAATGATGCCTACATTATTATGAAAAATGCCTCTTAGTGATTACAAAAATGTATATCACATATGCAAAAATAGTAATGAATATCACATATTCAAAAATAGTAATGAATATCACATATTCAAAAATAGTAATGAATATCACATATTCAAAAATAGTAAAAATAGTAATATATATAACATATTCAAAAACAGTAATGCAGATCGCATATTCAAAAACAGTAATATATATAACATATTCAAAAATAGTAATGTACATAACATATGCAAAAATAGTAATGCAGATCACATATGCAAAAATAGTAATGTATATAACATATGCAAATATAGTAATGTATATAACATATGCAAAAATGTATATCACATATGCAAAAAAATTTCTTATTATAATATGTTGTACTGTGGTATTCAGGTCTTGTTATAAAGCATATAATCAGTGTTGCCGCGTGCTGGTGTGGAGGTGCCCCGCACAAAGGCGCTTGGTCAGCAGGGACGCCATTTTAAAACTACGAATTTTTATGCAATTCGTGAAATAAAACTTTGCTGCAAGGATTGCACAACTTAAAATAAACAGTAAACAACGGTTAGCCTCGCTTTGCTTTGAAGTACTACTACTACTACTACTACTACCTAAGTGACACGTCGGGTGAAATTCAGAGTGTGAGGTCCATTACTAGGTATTGCGTATTTATTTACCTTATCCATTACTTGTATCTGTAGTTTCTGGAAAAAGAAAATTTTCAAAACTAAAATTAATAAATAATTATTTGGGATCAAATGTGTCCGAAGAAAGCCTTGTCGTTTGTCAACTATATCAACAGAAAATGCTATTATGGATATACTAGATATAAAAAATCCAAAGTATTTGTGGTGGCTAAATCTGGGAGGACAAATATGTAATAAAATGACGTATGAAATGTGCCAAGGGGCCCAAAGGATGTATTATTATGTTGCGACTGTTTTGTGATAATTGGAAAAAATGCGTGCTATATTGTTACTTATGTAGTATATATATGCGTATATATTGTATTTGTATATTAAAATAGTAAACATTTATTGAAATTAATATCATTTCAATTTGCCGATTTCATTTATTGGGGGCGTTGAAATTCAACTTTGCACAAAGGCGCTTTTTACCCACGGGGCGGCTCTGCATATACAGGGTGCACCTGTTGACTTATTCTGAACTTGCAACATCTTTTCTATTATCCAACTTATGCAAAATTACTGCACTGCCGATATTTTGATCAGATCATTTTAATTTAATGTAATGTACGTATACTTTCTCCCGGTATTTATTCGACAGAAAGTACGTATACTTTCTGTCGAATAAATACCGGGAATTTCTCAATAAAATACCAACTGTTTCATTTATATTTGATTGGTTTAATCATCTAAATTAATTTTGTTAGGCCCCATTTGATGCGACACATTTTTGCCAAAGAATATTCTATTTGTCAAAGTACCTCTTATAGGAACTTTCCTGCATGGCCAGCAGATCCTTCTGCGAAATTTTTTTTATGGCTTTAATGGTCTCAACGTTTTCCACGAAGTGGTAATTTGAGTTTAGGAAACAAAAAAATCACACAGGGCCATGTCTAGAAAACACCGC
>QLNU02003225.1:89077690-89088830 GCA_006491805.2 Dysdera silvatica | reverse complement strand
CAGTTCAGAATTTCTGTTGTCCATCGTTGATCACTTTGATCAGTTCTTCTTGCAATATGCCCAGCCCATCGCCATTTCAGCCCTTTTACTTTAACAATGATGTCCTCTACTCTAGTTTGCTCTCTCACCCAAGTGTTTCTTTTTCGATCTCTCCTAGTTATTCCAAGCATGCACCTCTCCATGCTCCTTTGCGTTGTCTGTAACTTTCGTATTGCTCCAACTGTTAGACTCCATGTCTCTGATCCATAAGAGAGGACTGGCAATACACACTGGTTGAAGACCTTTCTTTTTAGACACAAAGGCAATTTCCCCTTCAGGATAAAACTGTTTCTTCCAAATGCACTCCAGCCAAGTTTAATACGTCTGTTGAGTTCTTTCATAATGTTGCCATCCATTGAAATCAGCTGGCCAAGGTAAATATATGAATCAGCAATTTCTAGCTCAATGTTGTCAACTTGTATTTTTGTTTCCTCTACAAAATTATTGAACATGATCTTAGTTTTTTGTAGGTTCATCTTGAGTCCAACTTCTTCACTTCTAGTTGAGAGCTCTTGTACCATGTCTTGGAGTTCTGATGGGTTCGTTGAAAAAATAACAATGTCATCAGCAAACCGCAGATGATTTAAATATTCACCATTTATTTTTATTCCCTTGTTATTCCAATTTATCAGCTGAAAAATCATCTGTAAAGCTGAAGTAAAAAGTTTTGGAGAAATGGTATCTCCCTGCCTCACACCTTTACCAATTTTGATAGTTTTGGTATCTTTATGTAACCGAAATTTTGCACTTGCATTTTTATACACACGTTTCACCATGTCAATGTACACATCCTCAATGTCTGTTGATCTTAAAGAGTTGATGACTGCTGATGTTTTAATAGAGTCAAAGGCCTTCTCATAGTCAATAAATGCAACACACAATGGAAGTTCATATTCATGTGTTCTTTCAATTAATTCTCTTAATACTTGAATATGGTCCACTGTACTGAATCCACTTCGAAATCCAGCTTGTTCTCTTGGTTGAGCTGCATCTAATTTTTTCTGCAGGCGATGTGTTAGCACTTTTGTGAAGATTTTATAAATAGCAGGTAACAAGCTAATTGGTCGGTAATTTTTCAAATCCTCTTTATCACCTTTTTTATGCAAAAGAATTACTGTTGCAGAATCCCATTGGTTTGGTATGTTACCGCTGTTAAGACATTTGGTAAAGAATTTTGCAAGTATGTCTTCTACATATTCTCCAGCTTCTTTTAGGATATCTAATGTAATACCATCATCACCAGGGGCTCTTCCTTTCTTCATATTTTTTATTGCAAATGAAACTTCTTCTTTTAAGATTTTAGGAGCTGTTCCTTCGACTATTTCAATGTCTTCGTTTAATCCACTGTTACTTTCGTATAGATTTTTGTAGAATTCTTCAACTCTTCTAAGTATTTCTTCCCTATTTCTTGTTACGGTGCCATCCTCTCCTTTTAATGCAATGATGTGTTTCTTCCCAATAGACAAACTCCCTTTAACAACCCTAAGGCTCTTGTTGCTTTCAATGGCCTTCCTTACTAACTCACAATTGAATTTTCTTATATCTTCTTTCATGTTTTTGCGCAGAGTTTTACAAAGTTCTATGTACTCAATCCTGGAACTGGTATTTCGATTGTCCACCTTCATATCTCTTCGCCTTTTCATGAGCTGTTTCGTCTTCTCAGATAATTTGCTATTGTGCTTTTTACAGGTTACACCACCAATTTCCCCAGCAGTTTCAACTATTGTCTTAACAATGTTTTCATTTGCTTCTGAGATATCACTTTCATCAATAAGTCCTTCCAGTGCAGAAAAGCGATTTTTTAATTCCAACTTGAATGCCTCGGTATTTACTTTCAGTTTCTTTAAATCCACCCTCTTACTTACTTGTTTCCTAATGAGCTTCTGTCGTTCTAATTTAGTATTTAAGTGCACTTTACATCTCACCATTCGATGATCACTTCCAGTATTAAATCTGTTCAGTACACTGCAATCTTCAATAATTGATTTCTTGTTTGCCAGGATATAGTCAATTTCGCTAGTTCCCCCATTTGGGTGTTTCCATGTCCATTTTCTTTGCGGTTTCTTCTTAAAAAATGAATTCATGATGCTAAGATTTTCAGCTTCTGCAAATTCGATGAGTTGATCGCCACGTTCATTCCTTTCCCCATATCCGTATTTACCAACCGATGTCTCTCCTTGTTCCTGTTGTCCAATTCTTGCATTAAAATCTCCCATGATGAGCTTGATGTGTTGTTTCCCCTTGGTATGTAGCTGTTTGATTTCTTCATAAAATTCTTCAACCTCTTCGTCGGTATGACTGTATATATATATAGATATGTATGTGTGTGTACATATATATACACACATACACGCGTACACCAAATAATTTCCTTGTTTTAAATACCACTACGGACTTGAGACAAAAATTGTCTATTCTGATATAATTTTTGCTTTAAAAGAATAATTACTAGTTAGTTTTAAACGAATTTTGACATTTTGAAATATGTTGTTGATTGAACAGTCAATAAAATGAAACAAATTCCAGAATCTAGTGAAGATTAAATATTATAATAAACAAGAACTACCTTACTATACTAAAATATGTGATTCACTGTGCAACATTATATTTAGCAATACAAGCACGGCTAACACTGTTCGATTTTTTTATGTAAACTATTGACGATCCTTTCGCCCGGCAATGGCCATTCTTTCTGAAAACCTGATCGAAGGCTGAATGACATACAATATCGTATTTTCGCTGTCTCAAATGATTCATTCCGATACATATAAGCATGAAAAATCGTACTGACTTCTGCCATCGTGCGGCGAAAATTCGTTTATAAAATTTATGAAAAAGATATTGACCTATGGATCATTAACAACTTTATCACTTGTATTTATATGAGTCGAACACTACCCAGATTTAATTAAGCAATAATTTTTATCAATGGGTTTTGGCGTAGTAATACCAACGCCGATGTTGTGGGTGGTTAGATGTTGAAACTTTCGCAAAGAAATTTTTTTTTTTGTATTTGGTGGGGCACGAGCCCATGGTTGGTATTACTACGCCAAGAAACGTTGATAAAAATTGTTGCCTAACTTTATTACTGTTGATAAAAATATGAAAAGTTTAAAAAAGTCCAAATTTGAAGTAGAATTAACTTTGGCGATGAGCTCTGCCTCACAGAATTTAAACTTTTGTCCAAAATTCCAGCAGTGTTTAGCTACGTCCAAAAATCGGCCATTGCTAAACACTGTCGGAATACTTGACACAAGTTTAAATTTTCTGCGGCAAGTTCAAAGTTTACTCTACCTCAGATTTTCATAATTTTGAAACTTTGCATAGTTTTATCAACAGCGATAAAGTTGTTAACGATCCATATGACGATAACGTTTTTCCTAATGTTTATAAAAGACTTTTCATCACGCGACGATAAATGACAGTTCGATTTTTCATGTTTACATATATCCGATTGAACCATTCGAGAGAGCAAAAACATTATATTGTATTCCATTCAGACTCCGATCAGGTTTTGAGAAAGAAAAGACATCGCCGTCCAAAACGATCGTCAATCGTTTACATTCAAAATTCAGCTGTGTTAATCATGTTTTTTTTTCTTTTTGTGCGAAACTTAAAAAATACCATGTTATGTTTTACATTTATACAAGTTCTCTGTTGATTTTATACATATTTTTTCTTATATTCTTATGGCTTTTTTACACTTCCATGCATTTCCTGATTTCTTCTAAATAGTTATTCTTTAAAATGCGAGATCCTAACTAAAATGTTTATTGAAGTTGATGGACGATACAATGAAAAAGAATTAACTGAATTTGACACGGAATTCACTTTTTTAACGCTGAACCACGAAGGTCTTCTGAATTCCTAATTCAGCTAGCACGGGGCAATTAGACGAACAAAACCAAATTTTCTTTATTACAGAAAACAGTATGAAATCAAGGCCGTAGCCAAGATTTAATTTCGTGGTTGGGGGGGGGGAATTCAAAAATTTTTTACAGCATGCATCGATACAATCACAGCATGCAAGGCCGTAGCCAAGTCCCATTAAAAATTTAGTTTCGGGAGGTGGGGGGATCGTTCTCCAAATCTCCACCCAGATACGTTCATGTATGAAACCAAGATTGATATAATATTCAATGCTACAGCTATGATTATGTGTCGTAAACATTTGCATTTATCTTGAAGCCAACATATATGGAATGAATTGTTTATAAGCACGTCCAAGGGGCTTTAATTTTACGACACAAGAAAAAAGAAGGGTGTGCTACATCGGGACCTACCTTTCTCTGAGAAAACTGAAATTTTGGAAACTTGGGAAACTAAACCCCAGACTACAGTGAGCAGTTAAGTGTTATTTTCTCTTAGAGCTGTTGGCCATCGAATAGGGTTGATGGCAAGTCTGGGAAATGCATTATCACTGTACGTTCTTTTGGCGGAGTGAGATTTATTCAAAAATCCCGAAAGTTCAAGTATATATCCTCTTTGCCATGTAGTAAAATCAAACTGTAGCGCAATCGTATGATGACTTTAAATATTGAAAATTCTCTAAGCATCATCCAGTTTATTCCAAGCAGAAATCGAGATGGCCATGAACTCTAACCACATCTAGAAAATTACCAAAATGTAGGCGCAGTTAAATCCGGTGGTTGCACTTAGGGAGTTCGGCAAATCTTCGTACGTTTAGAGAACACGTCTTATCCATTAGTGAGATTGATCCTAAAATCATCATGCTGAAATTTCCCAACTACATAAATAAACCGTCCGTGAATGAACTGACATGCGGATGAAGACGGCCTAGTAATAATTTCGACCGTTTAAACATAGACTTGTTTTCTATTGATAATCCAGTATTTGTCATTGATTTACGAAGAATTATAATGTTTACACTAATGATTACATTATTTAAATTAAGTACATATGTGCACTGATTACTTCGCTTAAATATGGATTACATCATTACGATTGGTTATATCTATTGCGTTGTTTGCATATATTATTGCATTTCTTAGATTGGGTGATGCCCATTTAACGATGCCACTACTTTAATGAGATTGTGATTATATTATGCTCATACATTTCGTATTTGTATTTCTATATACATGAATGGGATAAAATATTATAACCACCCCGTTGGCCTTCAAAGCACTTGCAGGCAAACGATGGTGCATGCTGAGGTCTTGTGAGAAAATA
Source organism: Dysdera silvatica (assembly GCA_006491805.2). Lineage (NCBI taxonomy): Eukaryota > Metazoa > Arthropoda > Arachnida > Araneae > Dysderidae > Dysdera > Dysdera silvatica. The sequence goes on along the minus strand of QLNU02003225.1, from coordinate 89,083,598 downwards.
AAAATTACATATATGACAGAGTTATTTTAATCAGTGTTGTGAGTATACGCTACATAGGAAATACAGTGGACATTAATAATTTTGATAAAAGCCAAATCTTAACGGTTAGCCACTTAGCTTACGGCATTTCCGAAACGATAAATCTTAAGGAATGCTTGCGGGTAGCATTTATGAACACTTACCAAAAGTGTGTGTTCATCAGGGAACTCCTTTGAAGAAAAAGTAAACCACCAACAAGGTACGAGCTGGCCACAATTCATCAATTCAAGAGGTGAGCGAAGCCAATACCACTTACATACTAAAAGGAGGAGAACTTTGTCGTAAATCAGACATAATTTTGTTGTTGGGGGAATTAACGTGTTACCGATCAGTGTATTGGAGCTTGGTGATCTTGGTGCTGGATGGGAATTCTTAGTCATCTCTGACTGGTCTCTGTTTGTACCATTTTACTAATGACGACACTAACGACAAACACGCGAGCGTAAGAACCGAAGCTTAGAAAGAAGGAAGTCCCTTGCCCGATGCCTCACGTTTTCTTCAACACCATGTGGATGGCATATGCGTCCATGGAAGTCACTCACTTGGGGAAGTGACGAAAACTAAATCGACTGTAGGGAAAAGCAAGCCAGTAAAAGAAATTGGGCATTTGGTGTTTGATTTGTTTAAGAATCCAAAGTCATATCACACAAGTGGATCATGATTTGACGTCCATCACCTATCTGGACATCGTTACAGACTTCCATATGTAGCATCAGTATTTGCCGAAAACTTACTTTCTGCAAGATAATACGTCATTATACAATAATTTTTGCCACCCACGTATTAATTACAGCTCAAACTAGAGCTTGTGTAATTTTGGAGAAAAAGAGACGCTTTCCCCATCCTGGATTCGAACCAGGGTCCCTCCGTTTAGCCCGGAGTGTCTTGGACCGCTAGACGAATGAGGACAGGAAACAACGCTCTCTTTCTCCGTATGTAAAGGTGTTAAGGTATTATTACCCTCCGCAGGGATAACACAATTGCCAAATATGGTACCATATTTGGCAATTGTGTTATCCCTGCGGAGGGTAATAATACCTTAACATAATACGTCATGCTACAGCGCATAGATTATTCGGAAATGGTTTGTGACAATAAATAAAGGTAAATTTCAGGTGCTGGATCATCATCAATATTCCTCCAGACCTTAATTCACTCCAACAGATGTCTGATTTATGTTGAAACGTCTTAACCGCGGCTGCTATACTTCGAAACGTGGTGAAATTTAGGGATATAATGTCATTTTCTTAGAGCTATGGACAGGTACTTCTAATAGTAGTATAACATCCATACTATTCATGATCATAGGTGTTTTGGCGTCACATTAGGGTGGTGAATATAATATTAGGCACGTGGTCATAATGTTTGGCTACTTATTGTATTTATTACATAGTTCACAATGTAAGAATGATTATACCGGGCACATCGACTACGTTAACTATATCGATTTGTTGACTAATCGACGTTGGCTATATTAGGTATCACTGATAGCACTGGTTACGTTGAATACATTGATAGCGTTTGTCTCACCAACCACGTTGACTAAATTGACAGAGTTGATTAGGATTTTTAGTGTTACAATGTTTACAATAATAAGTTTCAATTTTTGCATTTAATTTTATTTTGAATATTTTTCGTTAAGTTTTATAAATAAATACGACGAAAATAACGTTTTTTATACATCTTAATTATTTCTTTGACTAAATTTCATTAAACTAGGTGACTGTTTTTAATAATATAACAAACAGTTATTTCGACACTGGCGTAAGGTTTAAAAACACGACGTTTCGGGAGCCAACTGCTCCCTTTGTCAAGTGAAGGCAGAAATTCTGCCTTCACTTGACAAAGGGAGCTCCTGGTGAAACTCTGTATTGTTTCGTTTAATAATATATTATGTGCAGTCTAAAGAGAAGAGAATTACTACAATTAATGGTTCGCATTTACGGGAGAGGATATTTCATCTCAGACATTAGAGCATATATAGTATAAAACAGAATTAAACAGGTATCAGAAAATAATTTTCAACTTGTAACGTATAAAATTATTCCTACTAAAATATTTTAGTAAATACACTCAGCGTTACACAAGTCCTCAAAGTGACAGAAATAAATTTCAATTTACATGAAAATGATTTAAGAGAGCATTATACCCCAGCACATTCAAAACTATTCGGCAAATTATAGTAAAAAGTATCTTTATTGAATTTGTGAAAGAAAATAGGTCGTTATTTTCCACAGTATAACGATGTTTAAGAGGAATGTGTTGTAGTTGATCGCTTGAATTTTGATGTCATTTATTTGCATAAACATCTCTGTTATATTTTATCGCGCAAGGACAGCGACATAAATATATCTTGAACATTTTTCCACAACTTTACAATTTACAAAGATTCCAATATAATGCAGAAACCCCGATTGTCCGAATTTTGTCTAACGACGAAATCCTAGTTATACGAAATGATCAGTTGCACTAGTTTTTAGAATCATTTTCTTTTGTATGCACTCGTTCAATATTTTTTATATATTATTATATTTATATTTATTATATATTATTATATTTATATTTTTTATATATTCTTATTATATTTATATTTATTATATATTATTATTATATTTATATTTATTATATATTATTATTATATTTATATTTATTTATATTTATTATATATTATTATTATATTTATATTTATTATATATTATTATTATATTTATATTATTATTATTATATTTATATTTATTATATATTATCATATATTATATATTATTTATTGTATATTATTATATATTATACAATATTTATTGAGAAAAATCAATATTATGCAAAAATATACATATTTTTTCAATATATTTGGGTCTTTGAGAGGGGTTGATATAAATAAATGTCGAACATACACAAAATATGTATATACTTTGTATACATATCATATGTACAAAAATATCTATTTGTAATAAACAAAGTTAATATTTTCATTAACACAAACACATGCTTTATGGCATATTTTGATATTAATAGTTTAGTATTGTGTAATTAGACGGTTCGTTTTTAATAAATAGTGCAGTTTCTTAGCACTTACACTTTTAATTGAATTTTCGAATTACCCGAAAATTCCTTTATCAAAAATCGAATCCGTTCTTTTTTTTTTATTTATAGGGGTTCTACTGTATGTGAATAAAAATTATTCAGTCAAACGCTCGCAGCCTGATATCAAAAGGGAGCCATCTTCAAATGAGCGTCATCTCCTTAAACAAAAATCACAATTCATATACGTCATTATGATGGTGATTATGACATATACACGTGAATTGGCTCTTTTCACTGGAGGAAGAATGTTAAACTATTGGCTGCGGCCCACTTTTGCAGTCACGCTACGTTACTGGTTTGCCAGTTGAGTCTTAGAAATTCAAATTTTAAAAATAAAAAACGGACTTTGCATGACGGAAGCCTCAGCAATTTGAGAAAGTTAGCTGCAACGTCGAAATTTCGTCTTAATCATCTTGATTGAAGAAGGGAGTTGGCTAATGACTTTTGTTCGGGAAACTCAACTGTGGATGCTTTGTTTGAATCGATCATTCAACAATCGATTGAACCACTTATCGAAAGAGCAACGCATACGACACAACCATTCATAAATAATCTTCGGTATTGGCGGGATGCGGTATGCAAGGAAAGATGAGGTTGCAGTATTGGAATTTCTTGACAATACCGATTAACTTGAAGTCTTGTTATTAGCACACGATTTCAAAGTTTGGCATATTTTAACATTATTGTGCAAATCGATATATTGAAGTCCCCAGACAGGTACCTTCCTGTTATATGTCTTAAAATATGAATAGCGCTGTAGTAGATATACAGCCATACATACGAGCAAATTATGAAACAGGCCGTATACTGCCTTATTAAATACCCTATTTATATTAAAATTTAGCATATTTCAGTACATGAAAAGTTGTATAATATACTGAAATAGTGTATTGAGACTTTATAGTATTTATTTTATATAAATCGAACACTACGCTGATTAAATTAAGAAACAAATTAAACAAACACTTTGCAATTTGGTTTAAATAGTAGTCCATGTACTACACCATTCTGCGAAATAACTGGCAACAATATATATACGTTCGTAAAGAGATTATATATTGTCCTTCGTAGCTCAGTGGGTAGAGCCTCCGCCCGGCAAGTGGAAGGTCGTGGGTTCAGGCCCCACCGAAGGCAGAAATATTTATTTTCTTTCGAACGTTTCACCATCTAATCACGCCATACCATCGGCGTCGGTATCACTACGCCAATAAACGTTGATTGTTTGACATTGTTGTTTACTTTATAGCATATTGCGATCATTTTATTTCAGGAGTATACACTTTTTACTTGAATAGAATCAACTCAGACTGCATTCGCCCATCTTGCACAGGTTTCACTATCACATACACACTCATTGCAGTTTCTGTGGACTTTTCCTGTAAACGCAGCGCTGTCAGTTATGGCCACCTTTTCCCCTGCTACACAAGAAGCAAACATCATCTCGTTAGAAAGAGAAAGTAATTAAATTTCACCTAAATGAGACGAAGTCCACTTCCAGTACTTGTATAGTTCAGTGGTATCGATTAGCACCAAAATATTAAAAAAGGGGTTGCTATAAATGTCTATCTCATAGCAAAACTGCCCAGATGAATTGATACATGTCGAGAGGTTAGAGAGAAAAAAGTGAGGAAGGAACTTGAGATATTTAGCGACCGCAAATTCTAATTTTCTGAACCCCTTTCGCGCCAGCAAAGCAAATATAACGCAGCCTAAATCAAACAAGAGTTCCGAACGGTCACTAATGAATTCTCATTTCGCATGGGCGCTTTTAGATTAGAACAGCTTCCGCTTCTGTGTCGTCGGAATAAACTTTTGGTGACATTTTAAGTCTTCCAAGTCGTGGCTGAACATCTAACTTCTTAAACCTATTTACGAAGTCTTTATTTCATTTCCCTTCGGTGGTTATTCATTAGCAGAAGTAAAGTTGTGTTACAGGGATGCAATTCATGTATATATTCCTGTTGTGATGCCAATTTCCATAATTGTAATCGCAGGCTTAATGCCAGTGCTGGTATCAACGAAATTCTTAACTTTTCGTAAGATTTAAATTAGGTCGTTATTTATTTACGTTATTATGAACACAATTTCTTGTCATAACTGCTGGGGTTATTCATTTTCCAAGGCGAAACTTGCATGCCTCTTCTTCCCAACTTTGAGCAAATTTTCAAGCTTAGTGTATCTTCAATGAAACTTTCATTACGCCAATAATGATGTAGATTCTGCATTAATTAATTACCACCATAATTAAAAGCAATATGCGAACGTAATATTTCATTGGAAAATCATGTTTATAAATATTTAATCAAAATGAATTCGAATTTTGTTTACGTGGGTGGGGAAAACCGAAAGCTAATTTTAAAATAATTCGTGAAATTGCTTTTGGTTATTTAAATTTTCCACATTTTGTGCCAAGAACATGGATGTTCCTTTTAAAGACGTTACTCGTTTACTTATAGTGAAAGAATTTAGTTATGAAGATTATAGCTAAAATTTTACGTAGCATCGGAGAAAACAAATACAGGAAACCAACCCTAATGAACAAAACCAATAGCTGACATCTCTATTCAACGACCACTTTTCAAATTCGCAGACCCAATATTTGCTACATCCCAATTCTCCTGAATAGCGGTCACCTCAAATAGAAAGGAACAAATAGTGAAGTTCCGGGAATGCACTATTCTGAAGTTTAGAGAACAATAACGTAATTGAGCTTGCATAATAACGTTAAAAATTTGCCGACAACTGTTTTCGCGAAGATGAATAAAATTCTCGAAACGAACAGAGATGA
>QLNU02003225.1:89066923-89077590 GCA_006491805.2 Dysdera silvatica | reverse complement strand
TTGTTCGACAGGCAGAATGTTATATTGCAGTAAAGCATTTTGTTTCCGATCTGTCATTCCGATTTATTAATTTGATTGTCTTGTGTTGCAAATTCTTTAAAATGCATTTATTAACCATGCCCAAATTACCCCAAATACTATTACAGTAAATCAGATGGCTGTTTATCAATGAATGGTATAATTCTAGTAACATATTTTGCGGTAGATTTTTACCTCATCTTCTCAAAATTCCTATGCTTTTACTTTTTTTTGTAATTGTATATGTAATCATTCCAATTTAATTTTGTGGTTAGTTGTACTCCTAGGAATTCAATCTTATCCATCAATATCAATTTTTTTGGTGTCAATTATTAAAGACATTTTTATTTCATCTTTAATTCTTTTATTTTACTTGAAAAAATTAATAACTGATTTATTTATAACTTCAATTGGTTTACATTAAACCATTTTTCGTGTTTTTTTATTTCGTTTATGATAGTATCTTCATTTTTCTACGTTTCTTCTAGTTATTATCACGCTAGTATCGTCAGCAAACGATGTTATATTTCCAACATCGGATACATTGAATATGTCATTGATGTATAAAGAATATAAGAAAATATTAATTTTAATTCTTTTATCCGATTTTGTTTTTAACTATTTTATTTTGCTGTATTATTTTTACACATATTAAATTCTCTCACTTGTTTCCTTTATGCGAAATATCTCAACATTAAATTCTAAAATACAGTGAAAGTTATTAAAAAAATTAAATGTGATATTTTTCATACATTAATATGCAAACTTGTTCAAAATAGAGATTTTTAACTGAACAGTCAGAGGATTTGGAATTACTTAATAACATGAATAATTTAAGTTAATTATGAAAAATGTAGTTATAAAGGTGATTATGAAATCGGGAAACGGATTCGAAAAATCGAGTTTACACTATGGTGTCCAGGGAGTGAAAGATTATTTTGCGCCACGCTTTTAATAACGCTTAATTTTTGTTTGTGAGCTTTCCAAATGCTTCATGCTATGCCGGGATCTACGGTTTTCCAAGAAACCCAACCCACCTACGGCCTAGAGAAATGAACCCAGAACTGCAGTCAACAGTTAGTTGTGAAGTTTATCAATGGATATAATGGGTAAATATGAAGACAATGTTATTTTTTTATTTTACATTTTTTTATATTATCGGAAAATTAGGCATTTGGAGTAGCGAAAACGATGAAAATATATTTCAAAACTTGTTTGAAATTTACAGAATCTGCTTTTGCAAAAACTTCATTACACTTCTTATTTTTTATTAATACTTCTTTCCATTATAGTTTTTATGCAGTAAAATAATTCTATAATTTTAATAAGAATTCATGAATATAACTTGCATTAAAAATAATGAAAAAAAATTTCACATGGAAAAATTGGAAAGAAAAAATTAATATTTATTTTGATTACGTTCTTTATAAATACACCAAATGTATTTAATATATCAAATATTAAAATCGCAGGAGATTCAAAACGGCAAGTATGCATGAACGTATATCTGCAACTGAATAACAGGATATATCAAATTACACTCTTATCGATTTTATTTTAATTGAAAATAAATGTAATGTGCAAACAAATGCAAATAAGCGGAGAAAATTTTGGATAATTAATTTAAAAACATCAATGTTTTATGACTTAAAAACTTCACTTCTGCATTTTGTTCTTGACTAAAATTTAAATTTTTTTGTCTGATTTTATCGGTTACTATAAAACTCCTGTTGAAGTGTAAATAAAAATTCAAGTTTCGCTATGAGGAAAAGGTATGCAAATAGAAAACTATCTTTTTGCACTTTGAGAAATGCGTTGATTTTTCTCAGCAATGAAAAACACATTGAGAATACTAGGCAGTTGATATAACCGTAAAAAAATAAATAGCGGCATAGATATAAACAAATATAGAAAATATATATGAAAACAAATATAGATGATAGATATGAAAACAAATATAGATGATAGATATGAAAATAAATATAGATTGCTGATAAAGGACACTAAAGTAAAAATTGAAGAAAATGAGACAGACCAGACAAAAGTTGAAGAAATTGTTATTAACAAAGCCTGGGGATATTTCGATATAAACTGATTATCCAAAAATAAAAGACATTTTTAGCTCTAAATAAGAGGATCTAAAATGTTAGGAAAATATTTTCACAAAACGGCAATGTTATTCCTTCGTCGAAGGTAAAAACTTCCAAAGCGAAGCATTCCTTACGCATATAAACCTTAACGAGCACAAGTTGTTGATCACAGATGAGCCAGACAATTGAAAGTTAAGCAATTTATTTTAACCCGCAAAACAATTCTGTGGGTTTCCAGGAATCAGACGTTCTAACAACACAAATGGAATCTCTTCCATTTAAGAAATCCTGCCGTACCACTCAAACCCAAGAGCACGGCCACGAATGTTAAAAATATCGAACGATATAATTGAATGGAAGCGAGTTAATTATAAGCACAATTCGATATAATAAATTATAACAAATTCATTAACCCGGACTCATGCACACAATACCTGTCTTAAACACAATTGGTCAACCACGATAGGACTTGATTTACAGTGGATTTCCGTCTCACTATAACGGCCAGCTCCAATGAACAACTGGTCAGCAGCTTGCGAATATACTGAACCAGTGCTAATATATTAACCGAACCTTTGGCCTTGATAAGATAAATTAGAGGCATAATATAACCCAATACTTGTGCATCTATTCAAAAATTATTACACAAAATAAATATGTAAATGACTAAATACACACAACTAGCTTACTTAACCAAATAAATAGCAAAAAAAAAAGGACTTATCACTTCAAATTGTAGTTTTCCAGACCTAGACCGTTACCATATCACTTCAGTTCAAGGGCAGACACAGGGGTCATGACCCCCAAAATATATTTTTTCACTGTAAAAAATTCCAACTTTCATGATAAATGAAGGGTGTTATTCCAAGACCATGGCAAATTCTGTCCTTGACCACCCCCTAAAATGTAAGTCTGTGTCCGCCCCTGCTATAGTCAATCATTCATTAGTATCACAGGTGATGGATCGGTTCAATCTTTCTGGTCGACGCTTGTTTCTCCATGATTAATCGGAATTTCTCTCGATATTTCGTAGAGGTTACTTCCGCTTGTTCTCAACGCAATGTCTTATACATAACGTCGGTTGACTGCTCAACATCGGTTGACGCTATGACTCAAGAACCTCGCTGCCGCCTCAAAACATCGTTGCTTGGCTCGTGAAGCCTTCTGCTCTAGCAATCATACCATATATGGCTGCTACATCGCATACTTAGCCACAACTAGGATCACGGAGTGTAAGTTACTATTTATTCACCGGGGTTACTGTTAATTCGTCAGTACATTTAATACCGCTTAGTTTCTGCTTAATCTCTGCATCATTACCTCTGAACGGTTTCTATCGCCTCTCACGTATACCATTCCTTACAATGTGCATAACCATGGTCTGATGACGTCATGGACGATATAGGCCCACAGAAACCACCCCATGACAATAAAGTAAACAATGCAGCGTTATCGAGATGGCCCCGTTGGCCAAGTAGCTCACCCGAAATTATGAGAAACATCGTTACAAAGGTAAATATTTATGAAATCGGGAAACGGATTCGAATAATAGCGTTTACATTATGATGTCTAGGGAGTAAAAGAGTATTTTGCACCACGGTTCTAATAACGCTTAATTTTTATTTATGAGTTTACTAAGCAAGGTTAGCAAGGGTGATGTTGCACCGGGACCTAGAATTTTCCAAGAAATACGAACCTCCTATGGCCTAGGGAAATGACACCTGAGCTACAGTCAGCAATTAGTCGTTAAGTTTTTTGTATTGGCATCGTTGGGGGGGTCGAACCATATATATATATATATATATATATATATATATATATATATATATATAGGGCTCTAGGCGAATGCGTTAGCACAGCGGGGCCCAAGAACACTCGGAAAAAACGCACATGGAGAAAATTTTTAGATGCCTTATCCAATGAATTGGATATAATGGATAACTATGAAGACAATTATACTTTTTTGCCATCTATAAGGGTAGACATACGTGCACTAATATTTCCTATTTCGCAATGAATGTACTGCACAAATCTAAAACTCGAAATAATCTACTCAGAGTTTTCAAGATTATTAAGGGGGCTTCAAGCACGTTATATTCATCTATATATTACATTACTATATATTATTAAAAGTACTATAGTCTATCTAAAGTCTGTATATTATATTGATTACTATATATTATTAAAAGTACTATAGTCTATCTAGAGTCTGTATATTATATTGATTACTATATATTATTAAAAGTACGAGTATAATTAAAGTTCTAAATTATTGAAGGTAGAATACTTGCGCCCCGCAGTCCCGTGTAACTCTACCTTTGCAACAATCTTAGAAAATAAACAATAAACTCTACCAACTGAAATATTTAAGTACTGCATAAGATGTAGGCTGATATTATTCGCCAAAAGATAACATCGTATAAAAATGGAAAAGCAGAGTTTATGAACTACAAAAAATGCCAAACATCTAGATTGGTAATTTTCACTAAGTTCAATCAAAATTTGAGACTTTATTCCAAATATTTCGGTTTCAAAATCAGACAATCATTATTAGGAGGATAATGTATATATAAAATGGTGAAAAAAAACAACAAAACAAATTATTATATATACAATTGAATGTTTCAAGTACATCACGTTATTTGTTGTCTGGTGACATCTAAAATATATTACTCTGATCTTTAGGTGCAAATATTTTAAGTATTTTTAATAATTGCAAAATATTGAAAGAAGTGGGTGGAAAGGAGAAAGAATTACGAAATGGATGAGGAAAGATAGAACGAAATAAAAAATTACTTAAAGCCGTTTTTGGGCGAGTTGGTAGTACTTTTGGGGAATGGGTTTAGGTGTATTTAGAGGAACGATCTTGTACGAAGGATTCACATCTTTCTAAGAAAAGTCTACTTGTAAGATTTGAAATATTCCCGTGTGAAAACTCCCGTATTATCCCAAGTGGAATGGGTTTTTCTTCTTTTGAAGAATATGCTGGGATAAACGTAAATTGTTAGCGTTATTTTCTGTATAGTACTGAGGTTCTCACGTTTTCTTCTTTGTGCGATAGTTCTCGAAGTTTGGACCATGTATGGTGACAGTCAGAGCAGGGAATACGGTGAATGGCGTTAATGTTCTGGTTTGTGATATTTTGTCTTCTGAATTAACCAATCGCTATCAGAGTGTTGAGTGAAATTTGTAAGTTGATTTTACTGTTATGGTATTGAGAATTTTAATATTCTGTTTTACATTCATTGCATGTATATGCATTCAATTCCGCTTAATCAAGACACCATAATAAAAAAGATTGGATTAAGATGATGTGGTTATTTCAGCATTTTTATAACCTCCTCTCGACGAATTTTCATCGATTGTACATTCGTGAGATCAAGAACAAACACTTTGCGATAGCTCGTTTCAGAACTATCAAAGAGACTAAAATAACTAATTAAACCCTATCTGAACTTAAATAATCTTAACTGGGCTCTTTGGGGTTTTCTCCGCAAAATAATTTATGCAGCAATGATGTACAGAACAAATTCTATTAAACACGCTAAATGGATTGATTTGAAATTGCGTTTTTTCCTCAAAGAAAAACTGTGATACTCATTGGATAATTCTACCCCCCCCCCCAACTTTCTTCACTTGCAGTACGCTTCTAAAGTATATTATTTCTATAATCCACAACATGTGTTCATTCTAACGTAGTCTTCATTACTAATTTTCTTAAAAGTATTTCTTTAAATCTAAAAATGAGTTGAAAAATTCAACCTTATTCATTCGACACACCTTATAAATCTAATTGAATCTAATTTATAATTTTATCCCACCTGTGTTACTATTTTAGCTTAACACAGAACTTTATCCAATTTTGTGTCATCGTTTTCTCAAATGTGGCCCAATTATTGTATTAACATTAATTATCATTATATTCTAATTTTGGCTCACGGAAATGCTGTTTAAATCAGTTAAAGAACTATTTAACGTTTTTATATTCCAAATATTTCAGAAAGTAACAAACTTCAATAGAATCGTAAAATAATTTTTGGAAGAGAATCCCGTAACAAGCTTCGGCTTTATATTCTCTTGCAATTCTAACCCAAATCATAAACGTAAAATGTAAAAAGATTTCTTCTATGTTTTTTCTCAAAGCGCTGATGGTATGTACCTCACGAAAATGTATACAAAATTGGGTTAAATAAACATTATTATTTTTATTATTATTACTACCATGGGACTAGAACATTTTGATCCAATTAAGCGGCTACCCCAAATAGGTGAATTTAACATAAAACGAAACAATGAATGTGTTTCAATACTACGTACATAATATATAATACATGTAGGAAAATAATATAGACAATAAAAAAGGAATAAATAATAAAATAAATTATGTTCATGCTATATAGTATCTAATTCAATATTACTCCGCAAATCGAGACCTATGACGCCAATGTGCGTCACTCTGGTGCCAGCGCTGCGTCACCACAACGCTAGCACACACGTGAAAGCGCTCGGTCCCCACATTGATGATAAACTTTAAGTGATGTGTATCTGAAGTCCTGTTGTATTATATATAAGATTGCATCATACACTCTTTTGCAAAAAGAAAAAAAAAAAAACACCCCTAAAAAATTATCCGATCATCTCAAAATTTCGCATGCAAATTCCTTTAGAACAGGTATGCAAGTGATTGAACTTCGATCATAGCGCGCATTTCTACTGCGCAACTGGCATCGTATGAAAAAGGTAAAAATTGCAGATGGTTTATTTTTTCTCGTTGTCGGCGTTGCAGTTCCCTGGAGACGCAACCAATAATGCCGTTACGACGTTGACGAGGACCTTATAACCAATTGGATGACTTCGAACGTGGTCGCATACCCGGGATGCGTGAATCGGGCTGGTCCTACCGAGCAATAGGCTGCCACTTGCACCGTACGGACACTGCTGTTCAAAGGTGTTGGCAGCAACCCTAGGATAGTAAACACATAGCGATATTCCTTGGGCAATTTTGATATATAAAAGTGATCATTTTGATGACAAGACAATACTTTTTATGATATTCGCCAAAATTGTCTAACCAGTGCGATGTTTGTTTGTTTGGATTTTTTATGGCGCAAGAGCATCTGGGCTATACTGCGCCAACCAACCAATGAGAAAGCTGTCTACATATGTTAACACCTTCGCAGGTTAGCCTAAGACGAATTACATAAGACTTATTTCTGCATGTGTGTGGCGTAAAGCACTATTCACGTTAATTGGAAATTTAAATTCAAAACCGAAATGTAGGCCCAGCTTTTTGATAGATTTTACTCAGAAGTAGGCGATGACTTTGTTTGACGGTTACAATACTAAAATTACTAGTCCGAACATGAAATCTATTCAATTGGCTGAAACAAACTGCGCGTGTGTTTTGCTTTTGAAATTAAATTACCAAATAATGTGCCTACTGTTTTACACCCCACCCATACAGAAACAAGTTTTCTGTAATTCGTCTTAAACTAACCCTCGAAGGTGTTAACAGATGCAGACAGCTTCCTCATTGGTTGGACTATTTTGGCAAATCACCAAAATGAAGATGGCTTTTGTATCTCGAAATTGTCCCAGGAATACCGCTGGGTGGTTATTATTTGAATGTTGCACCATATATATATATATATATATACACATATCTCTATATATACATATCTCTATATATGGATACACATATATATGATATCTCTTATATATACATATATACATATCTCTATATATGTTACATATATATATCTCTATATATACATACATATCTCTATATATTACAGAAAGATCATATATACACATATATATATATCTCTATATATATTACAGGTATATCTCTATATATACATATATATACATACATATATATATACATATATATATACATATATATATACATATATATATACATATATATATATACATATATATATATCTCATATACATATATATACATTCTATATATTATATATATCTATATATACATATATGACCACGCCAGCGCGCATGCGTCATGGACAATAGATATGAACACCTACATCATGCGCACCTACTATACGATTACAAAGCTAGAAACAGACATGACAAATTACAGACCCACACTTCACGCCAAATTCGCACAACAGTACCCACACCTGGACATCAGTATAGAAAGGATAACAACCCAACGCAGGAACATAATAACCAGAAATCTCTTAGCAGAGCCCATACTACAAAGGTTAAGAGATGAAGTCGCCAATGACCTGGCAAACACTTCAACCAGTGTGGCCAACCCTGAAGCACCAGCTAGTGGCGCAAGAGAACCGCTCCAAACAAGCATAGAAGAGAGGAGGGACGTGGAGAAAATGGAAGAAGGTTTCCAATGTGCCCTGGCGGAATATGAAGGCTCGGATGCCGCAACAAGGCCAAGAATACCACGCCAACCGGCATCTTGGAAACTCTGCAAAGCAACCAAGATCCTCAATGAACATACTCTACCACTACACCTACAGAACCACAACTCCCTACAGGAAATACACACCGCCATATACTGTGCAGCAGTAGCGGCATCACGCGCCAATGGGTACGAAGTAAGGAACGAAGGCCGAAGTAACAGAGGAAACAAAGCCCAACCACCATGGCAAGTGAGACTGCAAAAAAGAATAGAAGAGCTCCGCAGCAGCATAGGGCGAATAACCCAGTACATGCAGGGAAATAGGAGTAAGAAATTAGTGAGGAAAGTGAAGATGGCCCTTAAGAGAAATAGGATTCATACAAGACACGAAGAGCCCAATAAACACATCAGCGAATATCTGGATACCCTCAAACAAAAACTGGGTGTATACGCCAGAAGACTCCGAAGATACAAAGACTATACCAACAGAAAACAACAGAACATGCAATTCCAAGCAAACCAGAAGGCCTTCTACAGGAAGCTTCGAGAGACCCCAGCGAACAAAGACAAGTACGAAGCCCCAAAGCCAGCAGAAATAGAGACCTTCTGGAAGACACTATGGTCCAATGAAGTACAGCACAAAAGCGCCCCCTGGATTCAGCAAGAAATGGAGGCTACGAGAGGAATAGAGGAGATGGAGTACACGGGCATCACGATAGAGGAACTCCAGCAGGTAATCCAACGTACGCACAACTGGAAAGCACCCGGTATTGACGGCATACACAACTTCTGGTACAAGAAATTTACCAGCGCCCATGGCCCATTAGCCAAGGAACTTACGGCGATAATTGAAGACCCCAGCAAAATGCCTGAATTCCTCTGCAAGGGAATAACTTACCTCCTACCGAAGGACCAGGATACCAGTAACCCAGCGAAATACCGACCCATTACGTGCCTTAACACCCTGTACAAGATACTCACGGGGTGCATCTCTGAAAAAATAAGCCGGCACAGCGAAAGCAACAACTTAATGACGGAAGAACAAAAGGGATGCCAGAAAGGGACTCTGGGATGTAAAGAGCAGCTTACCATCGACTCAGTTATCCTGGAACAAGCAAGAAAACAAAAGCGAAAACTCAACACCGCATACATAGACTACAAGAAGGCTTTCGACTCTGTTCCGCACTCGTGGCTCCTTGAAATACTCAGCATATACAAAGTGCATCCCTCAATCATCCGATTCCTACAGAGCAGCATGAAACAATGGAGAACCCGGTTACAGCTAAACACGCCAGACAGTAAAATAGAAACGGCCGAGATCCCCATCCGCCGCGGAATCTTTCAAGGAGACGCACTAAGCCCCCAGTGGTTCTGCTTGGCGTTAAACCCCTTGTCAAGGATGCTGAACACAAGTAAATACGGATACATGCTGAAGAAAGACAAGAGAAACCTACATAAAGTCTCCCACCTCATGTACGTAGATGACATCAAGCTATACGCGCCAACAATCACCCAACTCCGACAACTCATCAGTATAACAGAGACATTCTCCAAGGACATAGGAATGGAATTCGGCCTCGATAAGTGCAAAATACAGAAGAATAGCAAAGAAGATTTACCAGGCATCGAACTCGAAGACGGGAGACTACTGAAGACCTTGGACGAGGGCGAAACCTACAAATACCTAGGGATAATGCAAAAACGGCAACAGGAGCACAAGAAAGTCAAAGTCCAGCTCACGCAAGCATTCCAAGAAAGACTTAGAAGCATTGTGAAGACGAAACTGAGCGGGAAGAACACCACGCAAGCAATTAACGCATATGCGGTACCAGTGCTCACCTACTCCTTCGGGATCATCAAATGGTCCAACACTGAACTAGAACAACTCCAGCGGAAAATGAGAACCATCCAGAGAAGAGCCGGACAACTACACCCTGCAACGGCAATTGAACGGCAAACACTACCCCGGGAAGAAGGAGGACGCGGACAAGCGGACCTCAAAGACTTACATGACAAGCAGATCCAGAGCATGAGGCAATACTTCCAGTTGAAGAGTCCCCGATCGCCACTCATCCAAGCCATAATACAAGCAGATGCAAATTACACGCCACTAAACCTGTGTAGTACCGAAGAGCGTGTCCTGGAAACAGCCAACGAACAGAAACTGAGAACTT
>QLNU02003225.1:89040180-89066823 GCA_006491805.2 Dysdera silvatica | reverse complement strand
CGTAGAAAAGACGGCTTACAAACTGCGGTACTAGGACACCCCTTCCCCCACAACTGCGATTTAAAATTACTTTGCGCACTTTCACACACAACCTCATCCTCCCCACCTCTGGGATTCATACTAGATCCATCAATGCCCTCCACCTGCCAATCAAATTTTTATGATCCAAAGATCCTTTCATTTTTGCTCATGTTGTACAGTCCGAAAATTCAGAAGTCTGTCCTGCAGGTAAATAATAAATAGCTTGATAATAAAAGTTAGTATCGAAAAATTACCCTTGATCCAGTAGCGTACGCAGAAAATATCCACGAGTTATTGGTTCGAATGAGAGGGTTTACCTCTACATCATATAGGTCCCGTGGACATATTGTTAATATTTTCCTAATTGCGGGGGGGTCATGGCTCACATGAGCCCATTCCATACGCCCATGTCTTAAGCGATTTTAAATTATGACTATGGGCGTCAGGGAAGGGCCGGGCACACAGGGCTTGGATTTCCATTTATTATGGAAATAATTTAATACGAAACAAATTCAATGGTTCGGTTCGTAAATAGCTTGCCAAAAATTCGACATTCTCGCCAAAAACTGGCGACGGACAAATTTAGGAAACTAAATTCAAGGGGCGAGCCAAACTTTCAAACACAATTTTCATTGGCTCGAAATTGTTAACTCCCACATTCCAGAGATGTACGGCGAACAAGATACAGGTTTTTTGATAACACAGGCCACATGCGGTCTATTGGACGAATACGTCCATTATGGGTTTAACTTTCCTGTTTTATCCAATCATGTTTTTTGTTCATTTATAATCATAACTCCCTGGATATTTATTTCCGGCCCCCCCCCCCATATAAAGGTCCATAATGGTTCATTTTGCACAAGGATAACGGCTATATATTTTTGATACGGTATTTTCGGAACACCCTGTATACACATACGTACATATATACAGAGAGTGAAAGATGGAGGAAATATATACCAATTTATATTAAGCACTTGGGAAACGTGCTTTCAAAAGTTATTGAATGCTTATACATCAGTATTTTCAAAACATATTTAATAGTCTATTCCATAAATCCGAAGAAAATATGCATGAAGGAATTGTTGATATTCTGTAAATTTGAGGCAGATGGAAGAAATTTTTCCAGCCGATGATCCGGAAGACTTCAATCCCATGTGACAGATAGTCTGAGGTTGAAAGTGAATCTTCTTTCCTATTCCATTTATTTCATGTAGAAGGTATAGCAAAATAACGTTACCTTTTCCTGCAGAAATGAAAATTCTATTTTTATAAGTATTAGGAAAACGTATTCGGTAGCATTCCAAGTCAAAATTTAAACAATTTATTATTTTGAAAAGTGGTGAAATTTATTTTCGTGACTCGATGGAAGCGAGAATTTTTGCAGATTTTTCTTTTCAGAGACTAATGCAAGCAGATTTCCTTTGTCAAAATTTTTTTGTGTTCCGTTTGAAGGTAAAAGAAGAACCAGAAACAGAAAAGTATTGTCTCTTTTTCTCTAAAGTTTTCACGATTTAGAACAATTTTAAGACCTATTATTTATGTTCGATGTTTGTTTATTTACAACGCTTTTGAACTAAGTAAATTTATATTGCAAGAAAAGATTTTTTGAACTATTACTATTTTGCAATTAAAAGGAAAGCTCGTTTCTTTTAAGTTTTAAACTAATTTTAAACTAATTATAAGGTTGTCGGAAAATTAATGTGATTCATAAAGATTTCTCTTAACAGATGAGGTTATTTTATCATTTCATTTTATGTATTTCTATTCTATTTTATGTAGCTGAGATTTTCTAATATACTAATTTATTTGGTATCTTATTTTATAAGCATTAGTTTCCGCGAATTTGGCTCATCCAAAATTCATTTTCACATTTTAATTTTTTTTATTAATTGAATTAAATGCACAATTACCATATACTTGTCAGATTCATCGGAAATTATATATATAAAAAATTTCACAGACAATCATGAATTTTATCACAGTTACTATAGATCTAATGCATTACTTTTTCCAGAAATGAATTGTTACACAGAATCAAACGTAAACTTTATTACCGATTTTGTTTAGATACTGGAATTATTTATTGTGTAAAATTTCAAACTTTCACTTAGTGTCAATATGTAAGTTCCCTCATTTCAATAGAGTGAATATTTTTAAATAGTTTGATTTCTTTGAAAGATAATGATAAAAAAAGACAAAGGTCAAAGTTATGAAAGTAGTTATATATTCATAGTAAAAAGATTTAAGATACAAAGCGTTTATTTATCTTTTCCTTAGTTTTTAATAATTTTGTATAGAAATATGTCAACTTTGCATAAATAAATTTAAAATTTCAATCCCAAAGCCAACAAAAAATTTTGCAGAGGAAGTTTTTTAAATATCGAATACGGAAGTTTAGCTATTCAAATATTTTATTTTAAGTTGCTGAAGATTTTTTTAATCGCTATTTTACATTTTCGTAAATAAGCATCCTTATAAGTATCGTGTTTACAAACTCCTTTAAGCGATTATTTTCGATTTCGCATCCAGTTCTTTCTTTCGTATCTCTCTTCACACCAACGTTGGAGCTTTTCGTGTCGTATTTAGGCACGGTGAAGCCTACCAACACTTTTTTCTTAACCTTCTACACTACTTTCGTTTTGAGGTGTAAACAGCAAGCTTGAAAGGATGCCATTTTGACTGACTTTCAGTTTTCATATCGCTTTTCAATCCCAATTTCTGCAACATCGTTTATTTCTACATTTTATGCGGGTCAAGTGGCATGTAACCCAATCAGAAAGGGAGATTAAACTTCAAAAAAAAAGTTATTCAAAGAGACCGAATTACTCCTTAATGTAAAATATATAATATAAGATATATTCTAAAAGCATTCAGGAGGCAAGTGTACTTCCTGTTTATAGTCATATTAAAATAGGTGATTCCTGTGCCGATAGAGTATATAAACAAAACTCAATCATATACAATTGTTTAAATATATTAGTGTTGCTTTTACAACATGGAGCCCAGGGTCGCAAACCACTCACAGTGCCAATTCTAAAACCGTCCAGGAATCACAATTATTTACAACCAGCACACAAAATTCACAAAATACAAGTCAGGGCAGCTTATCCAGTGATAGATGATTAAGGCATCGGATCTTGTACCTCACATATACTGATTGTAAAGGCTTGTGCAAATTTGTTCATAGTGAAACTTGATATTCGCTCGCAGAGGAGAGCTTGGTTGACACCTGTAGCTGAATGGGAAAGAGCACTCGACTGCTCATCAGGAGTTTGTGGACTCGGTTCTCAAGAGGCTCCGAGAAACGGTTCTTTGCGAGTAATTTATTGTCTAAGTTTACCACATCACCGGTCATGATGGGAATTGTTTGACTTTATAAACTCAGATGTATATTAAAAGTTGAATAATATGCTGTTAACTATTTTAAATTTAATTAAGAAGCAAATGTTGTATATTAAATGGCAAATCTTAAGAGAATAATCTTATGAACGACTCAGGTCCATAGCTAGACGCTTGTTACGGGGGGCTTAAAATTCTTTAATATTTTAATGTATTTTATTAATATATTTAATAACATAAATATCTAAGTAGGCTATTATATTTAACATCAATGAATAAATTTCTTAACTTAAATTTTGCATTAAAAACTTATAAATTTTAGTGTATACGTCTCAATTTCCCTTATCCTTAGCATATTGTAGGTGAAAAATCAAATAAAAGCAATATGTAAACAAGATCTACCGTAAAATGCTATTTTGAGTACATTTCCAACGTCAAAGAACAATTTGCTTTGCCATGTACAATTCTATGCAAGACAAAAAATTTAGAATGAATTTCTACAAAAATTTATATTGAGAAAGAATATTTTCCAAGAGGACCTCAGCTCCCACTATACTCAGACTAGCTGTGGCTCTGGAACGATTTTTACCCATTTTTGGAATTCCGAAAAATTGATGATTAGCTTGTAAAAAGGGTAAATTTTTTTCAAATAATGTTTTTTCGCATAAAAGTAAGCAAGTTTCCATATGTGTGCAACAAATCCTACTAAGATTTATTTTATTCAGGATGAATTATTCATATAAACTTTCAGTTTTATGATGAGTGTTACATTGGCGTCACTACGGGTTAAGTTTTTCTTGACCCTCCTTTAAAAAAATTCAACTGTCCTATAAAATCGAAAGCAAATGAACTCCTTAGATAAAGGAAAATGGACAACGATCATTATGGAGATCCAGGCCATTCAAGGACTGTAGTTGAAAAAAAAAAAAAGGAAAATATAGATGTGTAAAAATTAGTAGAGTCTCAGTATTGATCTGGGAATGTAACATTGATCTCGAAGCCACATTGCGCTGTGAAGCGTTAATAATTAAAAATTTCGAATAAATAAATGAATAATTAGCGACCTAGATAATGGAATAACGTATTCATTTCGTAAGATTTAATCGTCATTAACTCATGTATAATAAAACTCTTGTTACCAGAAATAAAGGGGGCGTATCCGATTTCGGACAATCCGCAAATTCCTTTTTTAATGTAAAGATATAAAAAAGGGAAAATATTACACAAATTATCAAACAAAACTATTTACCTATACACGCGTTTAATGACATGCTATCAAGTTGTCATATTGTGAAAAATATCATAAATACATGTATATGTTAAGACGTTAACTTCTTTGGGAACAGTATAATGCTTTTTGCATATATCCGATATATAACATTTGTATTTTTTCATGAAATTTTTCGGCGCAAGGACTATAAGGATCATGCTGCGCCAGGGAGCGACTGGGTCCTCTCAAAGAGCGCATACCTTGGATTTTTGGAGGGCACGAGTCCTTGCCCGTTTGGAGGCGCGGGTCTAATCACCCATGAGGGTGAACCTGCCAGAGAGCGGTGATCCAGTCCGCCCTTGTGCTGCCCCAGTTTACAGAAGAATCCGAACCTCTTGAGGTCTAGCAAACCAAACCCCTAACTGCGATGAACAGTTAATTGGTAAGCTCTTATTTTTTGAACACCATTGAGAGTCGACTCCGAGATAATCGGCATGCTAGACGAACGCGTTATCACTCCATAGCCACCTTTTTTATTGATTCTTTTGGGAGTCTAGTGTACACTAGAAAAAAACTCATGAGCGTTTCTGTCTAGAACGGTGAACGAATGTCCACTTAGAAACAACAATAATAATAAAATATAACCGCAGCAATCAATTTCGGTTATATGAAATTCGAATAATCAGGATTCTACTATTATATTCTAAAAATACACAAACATTTCTTTCGCATTATAACCGTATGTAGGTTCTGAACGTGTAACCCAGCTCTGTTTGAAGCAATGGTTCTCCACAATTTTGCCCGTGCACTACAGGTCTGCCAACTCGTTATTTGAACGAATCAACCAACCAGGGAGTCCGTTACACCACCTACACCCCCGAAAACTCAAAGTTCTCGTTCCCGCTAAATATTCAAATTACAAGAAAGAAAAAGAAAATTGCTCAAATTATTATTCCATACATTTTATGCATTACATAAATTGTAATAATCTTTAGTGTGTAGCAATTTTTCAAAGAAAAATACGGATAGGGATATAAGGAGGGAGAAGGTATCATATGAAGTAAAATCCTGCCACCTCAAAAATTATCAACTGCTTGTGAATGGGTTAAATGTCCAAGAAGAAATGTACAAATTTTGTTTTCCTCCAAATAAAAAAAAATGAACACTTTGTGTAAATAGGGATGAATTATTTCATTTCTGTTGAATATTTTATTTCGTTTCTTTTCTGGTAAGTACATTTTATAAAAAAAATTAAAATTTTGAAGGTAAATTTGACACCTCCTCCAAATTTTACGCCTTCAACAAAGATTTACACGCCCTCTGAGCAAATATTCTGACAGGCACCCTGATATGAACCATTAGGCCCATCTATGATGAACGAGCAAAATGATTTGGTCACAAAATGATTTCAGAAACCGCGACCGTGTACACTTCATATTACACCTCAGGATGCCGGTTCCCCCCGACATCTTCTAAGTTATTTTTATCTAGCACAATCATTGTCTCATTACAGGCAGAAATCTCCGGCACCCACACTTGAGCTTAAGACAGAACATTTAAAATATAAGAGAAACATCGACTTGACAGAGACTCGAACTGGTGTCCCTCTACTAGATTCGGAGTGCATTAATAGCTGGGCAATGACAAAAACACACCAAAAAAAAATGACAAAATTATGCCCCTGTGGCTTTGTGCGTTAACCATTATTTGGCAGTTTTGTTAATTTTGAGAAGTGAAATAACACCTTGCTATATCACTACAGTTTGTCTACTGATCTCAGTTCGCAATCTTCCCCCAACCCGTGTTGAAGGATTTAGTAAAGGAGAAAGACTAGGACAACGTATATTTAAAGCAAGATGTGTAAATCGATTTCGATTGTTAACGCTTCTTTCTTATCGATTACCTTAGTCAGCTATAATTACCTTTGCATGATTCAACAACGATTTGGCGTTTCTTGACTTGCCAACAGCTGTGCATTTTGCCGTGCTTATTTGGTTCGTAATGAATTGTCGGCGGAACTATATCCCCAGCTTATTTGACAGTTGTGCTTGCTCAAGGATTTGACCCTTCAGTCTTGGTGCACAGTTCTACAATCTCTACAAGGTCATCTAGCATATATGCTCTTTTACTTCAAGACCAGAATCCGCATTTTATAAATCATTGAAACCAAAATCTAACCATTCTTTCAAACACTGTTCCCTCCCTTTCTACGACTCAAATTTGATTTGCTGCAGTGGTCAACTAATTTTTAAAACGAAAATTAACCGCACCCGGATGGTGTATTTTTTTGTCGATAGCATTTAGCAATACAGAATTTTTCAAGAAAGTACAGGAGTGTATGTATGTATGCCAATTTATATCAACCAGACCAACATTTTCGCCAACCTTTCGGACCTCATGAACCACTAAATTCATAATTTTAAATCCCGCAGACCACATTCCGTGAATTTACTGCAATATAAAGGTGGAAATTGCATTCAGAATATGAGAATTTCTTAGAATATTATTTTTGTTTTATTATTAATAAATCATTAAAAATGCACATAATGTCCGGATCTTAATTCGGACCACCAAAATGTTATCGCGGACCACCGGTTGGCTACCGCTGAACAAGACCATGCAAGTTTCCCATTCATGCATCCTTTTTTGCATAACGCATGTGTACTAAGTAATTGCTTAACACAGGTCGACGATTCGAAATGTTAATGATTCTTGAATCACATTAACATTTTAGACCATAGGACCTTGTAAAAAGCTACTCACATAAAAGCTGTAAAATGTTCACATACCTTACTGCAGGTGCTGTAAGTTTTATAGGTACAGAATAACTTCGAAAGTAGTTTGTTGCTGCGTGCTTTCTATCACTAAAGATGTTATTGTTGTCTCAGCGCCTTAATTTCCTTTGTATATCCTCTCCTAACTCTGAAAGCTTCCCAAGAATCTTAACAGTATCACCATCAACCTCTTTTCATGGTGATGTTGCATAAAGAAAATTAAGTATTTCAAGGATCTACTTGAGTAAATTTGAAAGTAGCCGTTTCGCGGAGCGAAAACGGTGGGATTTAAATTGATGCAAAGTTTAGTCAGAGTTTTGTTACACCACGCTGCAAGTGCTGATAACTTTCACGGCAGTTTTCATAATCAAAATGTTATAATGGCGGAGATAACTACTAATTTAAGATACGCTTAAACTCCTCGTTATCTAAAGAGTTTAGCGTTATCTAATATGCATTTCACTGGCTGAAATCCGTGAGAGTATGTTGGGGTTATAAGGTATCTTGTTTCCACACTATAATTTGTAGGCGCTACTTTAAAGGGGGCTTTAGCTCAGCTGCGCAGTGGCACAAATCGCGATCTAGGAGGGCAGAAGTCGTAAATCGAAGGTAAGATTTGACAGTATATAAAGGATATATAGTTTATAATCGACATGTATTTTTATTTATTTTTTAAATTTTATAAAGCGCTTTAAAAAATTGAGTTTCTAAGTTTAGTTATACATAACTTTTTGAGGTCCGCGATTATTTTGATGTACACACGAACTGCTGGATGCGTATTTTTTTATCATAATAATTAGCTGCTACCACGTAATATTTTTAATTTTCTTTAGTAGCAGTCGTGATTTTTCGAAACAAAATTTTTCACGTTTGGAAGACAAAAAGCCCCCTGTAGGAGAGAAATTCTGCAGTTGAGGGACCATGTTTACCATCAACTGGACCTAGGAATAGAAATGAAAGCAAGACATCCGCTTGTCTTGAAATCAAAAACCAAATTAAGTGGTTTAATAGTAAAATTAAAGTGCTTTAAACACAGCCTAATTATAATAAATTATTAAATTTTTCTTATTTAACTGAATTTTACGAATTATTTAACTGAAACCACCGAACTTTATATCGCACTCTATTCCTATCACTACATGCCTTCCAGTATGCACGGTATTTTAATTCACGCATCAGACATTTTTTAGGCAGGACATCTACCGATAAGGATGTTGTCCAAAGAAGTCCTTGATTTCCACAACATAGGTTTAGGGAGATATCCAGAGAGAAACACAAGGAAATGTTATATTTTCGGAATTATTAATTCCTTCTATTCGTTTCTATTTTTTTTAGACCCAGTTATTTCTAAAATTTCAAATGTGCGAAGACAAGCTATCTCCTATAAAAAAAAACAAAAATCAAGGTTTAATGAAGACTCTTCAATTATAATTTAAGAACCACCAGAAGATTCGCAGCAAGATTACGATGTTCGCCAGCCACAAGAATAACATGCGTTACTTCAACATTCTTTTCTCTTCCACCCTTGCAAACAGTGTTTATGTATGAATGCATATTTCAAACAAATAAATAAAACCGCGAATTATAACTGTTATAAAGCTTATATATACTTAGTCTTGCTCAGATACATAAATACGTCAATAACTTCCCTGGTTATTTCTACCTATAATCTGTTCGCGCAGACCTGACGTCTGAACCCGTCTGGTAACGGGATCGGACGTGAACTCCAGGCGAATGGACTTAATCTCAATTTTCTTGATCCTATTTTTCTTGATTTAAGACTATTTTCCATCTTAAAATCTCAATCATTATTTAACTCAGACTTTTGCGCTCCTAGATTGGGGTTTGCCCCACTGTGCGGTGTAGCGTGGGTTGCTAACATTCGGGGCAAGTTAAGTGTTGTGCCTGTTAAAACCCATTAGTACTCCCTTCCAAAATGTCCATTATTGAAATTTTGCGCCCGAGGATTTCGCCCCAGTAGCACCCCACACACTACGCCACGGCCTTAGCTTCCTTCAGGCGCCAAAAAATACTCTGAGGGGAGCAAAACTGTTATACAGTAAATAGAAACTACAGAATGTATTTATATTTTAAGATCTTTTATTGTTTATGTTTTGCCCTGTCTTTGGTTCAACTTACTTGAATGTAAATGCTGTGTTTTGCAATTTATGGCTTTCCAATATTGTCTTTAAGTTGGCACATCTGCTATATAGTATATAAATTTCTTATTTCTTGTGATGTTTGTTAGGATCGTTGTTTTTGAAAATTGGTTTCATTTTTGCAACGGTAAAACTACTGTATCCATAGGCGAATTTATCAGTTTATCGTCCCTTCCTAGCTCTTTGTCCCCTCCCCCAACCAGTGGTAGGAACGTAAAAAGTGTTACATTTAAAAAACATCAAAGACTTTTGTATCGACAGTAAATATATTGAAAAAGAAACTCATGACACAAGTAAACAAAAAACTGCACCACAAAAGGAATTATTTTTCAAATAATCAATATTCAGCGGAAGAGGGCGCCAAATTGTGGGCCGGCGACGGTCAACACATTGGCGTAGGCAGCTCTTCTTCTTTCGAATTTCAAAAGGACTTGCATGCAACCAAATAGAGTTTCTAAAAAATTTAAATTTACAGTTGACAATATATCTAAAAATAGTAATTTATTTGTATTGTCATGATATTTATTTTTTTCCGTCATTGCAAGAAAATTTGCTTATAAAGAAGATTTGTTATTCTTATTTATCATCAAATGAAATAAAAATTAATTTTATGAAGATCTTAATTTCACTAATTTAATAAGTCAGCATAAATGTTTTTTGAAAGAGCAAACTTTCAAAGTAAGGGTGTAAGTGAAAACTAAGAAAAAAATATTTCTGAATTTACAAATAAGGCAATTAAATTAACTAAATCTCAAAGGGACTCGCAAAACAACTTTTAATTTAAAAACAAATTCTCGTAAGCTTTCCATAGTTTAATTAACTAATTAAAATCATTTTTATTTTGTGTATTCAGTAGGGACCTGTAATAAATCATTTATATTGTAATTTTTGTTTTGTTTTTGCTCTATTGTATCCAAGATAAATAGATTTGACATTTTAATAGCAGAATTCCGCCAAAAGTGAAAATTAAACTATTTATAAGCTCTTTATATATAAAACAGAAGTCCTCTAATTTTAAAATATGCAAATTTGATTTTTATTTCGGAAGTTTACATTTACTTATGGGAAGGCTAGCTCATAATATCAATTTTGACGACATTGTAGTTATTTAAGGAGTTAAAATATCGTGCAATCTGTATTATGGCTTAGAAATTAATTGTAAAACTTTGATTCGGCAATCCCTAAATTTACATTCTTTTAAGAATCACCAAATTTCGCATCGTGGTAGCTAGAATTTAAAGAGAAAACGAATTCTCGGGTCTCTTTCCTCATCCAAAGAAATTTCCATTTCGAGTTTTAAAGATAGTTTTCCTCTTACGTAACACTGAGGGGTTTGTCAAAGTGGCTGCGATTGCGATTGCTTTTACGTCGAACAAACGAAGAAAGCTTTGAAGAATCAACTAAAAATTAAGGTTTATTAAAACCGATGAATTCCAAAAGTATTCTACCGCCCTCCACTGTCGGATTAACAAAGACAAATCTTCCACGAAACAGATTTCTTCATTTAATAGAAACAGGATTTAAGGGAGACAAACCCAAGGGATAACAGGACTGTTTTTAATTAAAAGACACAATGAAATCCGACTCCGATGATATTCTAGAGATTGGTAAAAGATATCGTTAGAATATATAGAATCGACAATATTTGTCTACCGTTATAGAGAGAGAGAGGGACTAAGTGGAACCAAATACACTCCATAATAGAGGATATTCACTCTGGACGTAATTTTAATATAATTTTATATTAGATAAATTATTAAATAATATTACGATTAATAACGTAGATGAACAACAAAAAACTGGCCACTAATTTTTTAAGTTCAAAGGGAGAAATAAAATTTTAGAAAGTCATTTCGAAGGGGTGAAAAATTATTTTGTTATCAGCTTAGGAAAACTGTTCGTCTCTATTCGAAAACAACCTGCATTTGTGCATTCAGAATTATGCCGTGGTATTGAATGTTCAGAGACTATTTTAACTTAAAAGTGTTTTGGGCACAACATATGATTGAAGTTTGAAGGGCGCAAAATTATCGTTACCTACTCGTTCATTCAAAATATATTATGGCTATAAACAAATTCGATAAGCATTAGCAACATAGAAATATCGCCAGAATCATGGCAAATACATGTATAGGGATTATCCTTGTTCACAGATTTCACTGTATTTAGTCAGTGCTATGTAGTATTTTTATCAAATACTGTTAGTATGACCATCAAATAATCGATACTGCATATTATTTCAATATTCAGCTACGTTTTTAATACTAAAAGTATTATCTTAAACCAGGTTTATGGATGGTGATTCAAAATAGATATTTCCGCAACGCTCGTTTTAACCGTCAGTCGTAGAAACTAAACTTGTTGGGATAAATAATTTTCAAATTATAAATAGATGTCGGATATGTTATTTTACAAAAGATATATGTACAAAAATAATTCAATATTTTTAAATAGGAAAACATATTTCCCTATATCCAATTAGTTAACTATTGTCCGTTCACAAAAAGAAGTCTTGCGGAAAAGCTGGTTTCGTAGCGCTGGCACCGGCTGTTTCTCGCTTTTCCACTGGACTTCTTTTGGAAGTCTTCACATTTCTACGTAAAACAGCTTCGGAGTTATCAGAAGATGCATTTCATTACCGAAAATTTTATAGATGTTTTGGCGACTTTTGGCGAAATGAAGGCAACTGTGGGGAACTATATTTAGAAAAAAATGAATCGCACGCACCTGAACTTGTTTTGCGCGACATGCAAACTTAGTATTATATAATTTTCTCCATTTTGTAGATGGCCCTTGTTAAATAAATGACGAACTCCAGAATTAAAATATTCGATATTTCTGCGAACTTTTCAAGTAGAAACAAGAAGTAAATTTATTAATTTTTTAATTTTATTAGACATACAGTGCAATATTTTTCGGATAACAAATGTTTTGGTAGCGGGCACTTATACAAAGTTAAATTCTATAATTTGTATATATGCAATCCCTTGCAATATAACCTATTCAACATCTTTACGTAATTTAAACACTTTTTCACCTGAATATTTTTACTACTTACGATTAAAAAGATAATTGCAGTGACATATTTTGGTTAACCTTATATTTCATAGGATGCTAACTAATAAAGATAAATCTTTTAATTAATCTACAAGGTGTTCATAAAAGTATAAAATTTCAAAAATTTATTTTCATCGAAATTACAATAGACAAGAACTTTATTCTTTTTTATTTACTTGGCTAACAGTTGAGCATAGGTCTGCATTACAGTTTTGCATAGTTGGAATGTCTCCACATGCGTCTCGTTCCCTACTATCGTATATAAAAGAAATCTACCCTGTGTAAACAAAAGTTTAGTTTAAATCACATTCGCTTCAAAATGTAGGATGTTCCACTGAGGAAGGTTTTTGTTAATGCGATCTTTAAGCATATCAAGAGAAATTACATTTTGTAAATAACGGGGTGTTCTCTAATACGCCTTTCTAAAATTTCGTTTCACGTGACAATTTTGTCTCCATAAACCATATTGCATAAGCAGTCTTCTGCTGCTTCGATGTCATCACATTTGTTTTTGGGATTTATTACGTTCTATGAACGTTCATTGTCATATTCTAGCTATGCATAAAAAACAAGGTTCCCACGTAATCAGAAATAATCAAGTTTCTAACTGGTTTTTATTTTGATGCAAATAGAAGTTTAAATTGCATACTTCTTTTATGAACGCCCTTTAGTTTAAACTCTACAGTTATGCGATTAATTATGGAAATGATAAAAAGTTAATAATTTCTTTAAAGAATGTTGGGTAAATGACTTTTTAAACGCATGTTTGAATGAGGCGAAAGCAGTTGTTTAAGGAGTATAGTTCGTGCGCAGAAAGTTGACCGATGGTGCTGTTAGAATTCACGGGATGATGACACAAACGGGCTAGTTCATCACAGAAGAAGGGAGGGAAGAACGTCATTTCAGAACTTGTTTTTGGAGCAGACAAACGTTCTCTAAAATTCAGCTCTGAAATGATGTCCTATTCTTCTGTAATCGGTTAGGCTGTTTGTGACGTCAGCTCCCATTAATTCTAACGGTACCATTGGGCAACTTTTCGTGAACGAACTGAATATGGCATTTTAAACGTATGTTTGGATGATGTGGAAGCAATTGCTTAAGAAGTAGGTTGTAAAACTTCAGTGCCAGCTGTTGATGTATTCGGGCCTCGCGAAAACACATTACATGCGAAAATGCGAATGAAAGAATTTATTTGCCAGAAACTAGCTCATACCACAAAGTTTTTACTTTATTATTTTGGATAAAGCAATATCAAAAGCGAAAGAAACATTTGCAAATCCTAAGCATGTATAATTCTTCTTAATTCCGAAAAAAGCAAAGGAAGATATACTCGAAAAATACCTTTTTATAATGTAACTAATTTTGAGCTAATAAACTATATGGTCTAATAACATCAAACAAAGTTATTCAGCTTTGAATAATATTTTTATCAAAATGGTATTACCGGACTCATTTAACCATGGCCTTGGTTTAAAATCAGTCACCATCAGGATTTCATCGAAATGTGATTCTACACAATTTTAAAAACGCATACATTTCCTTATCGATATTTGTTTTATAAAAGTAGCGTTTTTCAATAAATGTTCTGCTTTTATACGATACCGCTTCCGTTTTGTCATCGATCTCCAATGAACGTCAAGTTTTAAAGGAATTTCAATTTAATTTGTGCTTCTCTCTGACGGTAATTGATTAGAAAATAAGGAAATGGAACAATTATCTCACAAAATCTGAATGGGGATTTAAAAAATAAGGGAGGACCATTAATGGAAATGAATATAATTTTCAGAAATGCATAAATTTTAATACAAAAGCCATTAAGATTATGAAGGAAAATAAATTGAGGAAAGTAAATCTTTCGAAACCGATTTACCAAAAGCGTTTTAATTAAATTAAAAATGCATTTAAGTGAACGGAAAGAGCACATTTTTCACAATAAACTTAAACTTTCAGATATTAAACGAAAATATTAAATCCAAAATTTCAAATAACGTAATTGGAAGCATGGCGACGTGGTCTGAGTAGGGGCATATTCCCCATTCTGAAAAAAAAAATTCAAGTACATTAAACAGCGTTTAAAATTTTACTGTACAAATGTGAACAGCCTAATGCAGTCCAAATCTGTTTACACCGAGAAGTAATGAAATATGTTTAGTTACATTCAAAACACTCAAAGGATGAAAAGTCCTTTAGTGCGAAAGAAAACTTGTTACAACCAATAACATGAAAGCAAACTTTCTCCTTAATTTGGGGAGATTAAGTCCAAAAATAAATTTTCCCTTTTTGTACAAAGAAAAGGGAATTTTTTTTAAGTTCTAACATTCGAAAGTCCTGCTTCTGAAGATAGTGTAACTGAGAAGCTGTAAATAATTATGAATCGAACAATGATAGCAATGAGAGGACTAACCATCTGCTCTCCACTAACATATATATTAGTCAACCTATATACTATAATGTGGCGAAAATGTAAAAATTGTACATATTTTATGTATTTATATATTTGTATATGATTTTTGTAAGTGATATTTCTGCTTTTGTCACTTTTCTTGTCACGTTTTCGGTCTTCATTTCTATGTTAACTCGGTTTTAACGAGAATCTTAATATAATGAAGAAAAATACCGGTTCTTTCATGCTCGGTATAAACGGGGTCGAATGTATTACTTTTTCTGACCTTGGGTATAACCTGGACCTTTGGAACGCCGATACATCAAATATAACCGACACGATAAATCCTCCAAAGAACATGAATTCATAACAAGTATATATCATTAGATTCAGTTAGCTATAAAGCTAATTTTTAATACTTCGTTTAATTAACAAAAGCAGTATTTAATCTTATTTTTACAAAAATTTCTTACAGCTATCAAAAATGGTTTTTGCATCTGTCTGTCTTACCTGGCATTTTAAGTAATTATACATGTTCTTTATTTTAAAGTTCAAAACGTTATATTTCTTACAATTATCCCTTAAAATCACTATTCCGAGGCTTTTCTGTAGCGTCATGATAACGGGGTCACCTAATGTGTCATTGGTTGGTTTTATTTTTATGACGCAAGGACATCAAGAGTTATTCTGCTCTGGTGTGTCGTTAATCTGGGTTAAACTGCAAATGGTGAAAAAAAGCTTACAGACTAGCCCCCTGTTGTACTTTGTTCGGGGGTTGGTTCCATAGGTCTTAAGCGGCATGTAGAGAGAGAGATGGACCGAGACAGACAGGTGAACACTGACGCTGGAGTAAAAAGGAATAAAATACGATCAAGACTAAAAAGGAAAACACGTTGAAAAGGATTATCAATATTAGCTAATTTACGACAAAACATTGCATAAGTAGGTGCGGACACAAGGTCAGCAGGGAGGACGTTCCACACACGGCCGACCCTGCAAACAAAGAAAAAGTAGCGAGAATTCCGCCGAGCACCAGGAATCCTAATGCACATGCCATGGGATCTAGTATGTGATGGACCAACAAGTTCAAACAGAGGAACGGAACTATCACAACGAACAAGTCCATAAAAAAAAATTAAAAATAAATAAAATAAATAAATAAAATTAAATAAATGAACCTCTAGCAAACTCGAAGGTCAGCCATAAGCCTACTCCATTCCATCGAGTGATAACTAAGGCTAGCCAAGCGATCACGATAGGATAAGTTACAAGATCCAGGAAAGAACTTAGTAAAACTCCGCAGAAGTTGCTCAAGAGGCTGAATTAAGCCAACAGAATGAGGAGACCAAACAGCAGAAGCATGTTCCAAAAGAGGAACAACAAATGCGAAAAATGCGTTTATTAACACATCACAATCATACCTACCAAAGGCCTGACGAAGGAGGTATGAAACTCTGGTTCCACTAGCAACAATAAACTCAATATGGTCACCAAATCCTAAATAGGATGACACAGCAATGCCCAAATCACAATGAGAGTCAGTATTACTAAGAGAAACACCACCAAAGCAATAGAAATACCGGGGATTACCGTAACCAAGATGCAGAGTCCTCGATTTGGTCATGGAAATGGATAACCCATTCACCACACTCTATGTATAAAGTCTATCACAAGCCTACTGTAAAGTGTAACAATCATCGAAAGATTAGATAATTCTAAAATAACGAACATCGTCTGCATAGAGGGACGACGAAACTGGCTGCAAGATCAAGGGAACATCGTAGCAAAAAGCAAAAAATGAAAGTGGATAGGAAACTAAACCCTGGACAATAGGGTGGGTCAAAAATCAAGTTTTTTCGAAATGAAAAACTATGCCCACCTCAAAAGTTGTGGTTTGGCAACGTAAATAAAATGGTAGAATTTAAAAAATGTGGCTGAATATGTTAGGGTTCCCCAAAAGGGCCAAAATTTCTGTATTTTTGACAAAAGGTTCGAGAAACGTGATGAAGTCCAGAGCTGTATTTTAACTTGCTTCAAATAACAACCATATCAACTGATGTCTCATCGAATCTTATATTAAGAGTAGAAGCATATCGATGCATAACATTTACTTCCAAAATAAATTAAAGGGTCAGTAAAGTGGCCGAATTTGGACAATTTTCTTGTGTGACTCGGGCGTCGAAAATAATCATCTATTTAATTTTGCGTAGTTCTTATCTAGTTATAAACTACCCAGGACTCAACACGAGGTGCCCCCACCCCACCCCCAACGATTAGAACACGAGCTTAAAGAAATCACTCCGCCCTGAAGTCTGCCTTGGACTCAAATTTTGGCATCATTTTTTTTTTTTAATTTAGGCAAAAAATTTAATTTCTCAAATTTAGGCAGAGCCTAGCTCTTTTAAAGCCATCTCGAGCTATGGCACCGCAGATGGTGACTGAGGCTTCAGTCACCAACTTTACAGTTCTTTCAACTGCCTGGGAATGACAGGGTATTTCAGAAGGCGGAATGTTGCGATATTCATCACCCTTTACAAGTTCCTCGAGTTCTTCATCAGTCCAGTTGAGTGTAAATGGAGGCTCAGACTCAGTGCAGTCACGCCAGTTGATCAGATTTATGCTATCGTCAGACTCAAAGTTAAGATTCGGGAATATGAATTTCCTGATGTTGTTTGCATGGGTTGCAGATTTTCTGGTTTGAAGAATACGCCTGACAGCAAGCTCGCGAAAGTGAACACGCTGGTCACATAACATTGTTGAAAGTAGGTTTTCGGGATGTGCGAAGTAAGCGTTCTGAAAACTCTTGTGAATAACTTTTTTGAGATCATCCTCCAAGTGTTGAGAAAACCTTAGACTTCGCTGTAGATTTTTTGGTCCATCCTGACATTTGTGAGTACGCTTAATTGCAAACCATGGCGGAGCATAAACTTTCATTATAAAAGTGGCAAACTTCACTAGTTGTGCCGTTGGGTTCAATGTTGTAACGTATAAACGAAATAGTCGGTTAGAAAACGTTATCCAGCGGGAATGCGCCAACTTCCCCAGAGACCTGTTAGCGAAACTTTGAGAGCATTCTCCACTGGACACGACTTGACAAATTTGCAACATATAAAGCTGATCTGTGCTGATATTTGATATGTCTACCGTTGGAAAGATGCCATTAATGGGTTCAAATTGTACAGCTGGTAGCTGTTCATATGCCAGAAGACTTTTCCCAATTTGTCCGGAAAATTCGGAGAATTGAACCTTGAAGTATTTCCGTCCAAAGTTTCCATGAGGCAGCGAAGAGGTTGTTCATCGGCTGGTAGCTGGCATTTTATCCAATGTACTGATCTTTGCAACTTCTGTTCAATTAATCGAAGCACTCTGCCATTGTTTCCGGTATTGGTTGCCTCGCCATCGCTACCAAGAAGTGTAAGATTTGAAACATCAATAGCCTTTTCCCCCAAGAAAATCCCATATGGCATTACGTATGTCTCTTGCTCTTTTAGAATTTGGAACTACATGTCCAAGGAATGACGATCCAAGCTCTTCGACGATAGAAATGTGTTCTT
Organism: Dysdera silvatica; assembly: GCA_006491805.2. NCBI lineage: Eukaryota > Metazoa > Arthropoda > Arachnida > Araneae > Dysderidae > Dysdera > Dysdera silvatica. The sequence goes on along the minus strand of QLNU02003225.1, from coordinate 89,048,323 downwards.
TCGATTCCTTTTTACGATGTGATTTCCCATCTTCAGTCTTAAGTGTAATTCATGATTCATCTCGCCTGCCATGAGTGATTTTTTTTAACATTGGAAAATAATAAATCATGAAATTATACTCGAATAAACCATCATCCCACTTTACTGCGACTATTCCTATTACATTAACCGGATTATCGTGAAATTAACAAAATAGCAAAATTGTCCAAATTCGGCAACTTTTCTGATCCTTTAATTTATTTTGGAAGTAGATTTTATGCATCGATATGCTTCTATCTATAATCCAAGATTCGATGAAACATCAACTGACATGGTTATTGTTTGTTAAAATACAGCTCTGGATTTCATCACGTTTTTCGAACTTTTTGTCAAAAATATCGAAACTTTGGACCATTTGGAGAATCCTAACATATTCAGCCGCATTTTTCAAAATTTGCCACTTTATTTACCAGGAAAAACTGCAACTTTTGAGGGAGTACAGTTTCTCATTTCGAAAAAATTTTATTTTCGACCCACCCTACTGGACAACTCCGCTCGGGACATCAGCAAAAGCCGAACGCCTGGAACTTACACTAACACAATAAGACCTACATAAAAAAGGGCCACAATAATAAGCCCCAATAAGTTTGGTGGAACTCCGAACATAGCAAGTTTCTGAGACAGAATCGACCGTGGTACACGACCAAAAGCACGTTCATAATCAACATAAATAATGTCGTCTGGCAAACCCTGGTCCACAGCCAAGGTCCACGTGTTAATTGCCTGCAACATTTGAATAGTCGAAGAAGGACCAGGAAGAAAGCCAAATTGCTCACATGGAATGATACCATTCTGGATCAAAAAAAGGCAATAAAAAAACAAATTGCACTTTTCTAGCAACTTGGCAACAGTGTTTAGCAGGGAAATCGGTCGATAATTAGCCAGGTCGGAAAGACAACCTTTTTTAAAAATCGATACCACGACTGCCTCAAGCCAATAATCAGGTACACGCCCATTCAAACAACACTGCCTAAATAAAATTGACAAGGGCTCGGAAAATTCAATTTTTAATCGTTTATAAAAAAACCGGAGGAATACCATCGAGCTTAAACGAAGAACCCCGTGGTAAAGAATCAATTGCCATACAAATAACATGGGGAGAAAAGTAGCACAATACTTCATCGATATCATCTCCGATAGAAACAACAGGTCGAGGAGAATCATCCACAAATGTACGACTAAAAACTGCCACAAGGAGATTAGCTCTCTCAGGATCCCCCGAATCAATTAGACCGGCGTCATTCCTCAAAGGAGGAATAGATCGTGGAGCCCCGATTCGAGAACGAATAACACGAATAAAGGACGCCCTTTCCTGAAACCGGGATAGTAAGGTAAGACGATTGGACTCATAAAGCTCAACGACCCTACTATAATCAGAACCATAGCCAGGAAGCAATCATAATTGGAAGTTGAACGACAGCACTGAAAAGCTCGATAAGAGCGCAATTTAAGACGTGCCATAACTCTAAGATGGTGAGGGTAACGACGACGACGACGTTGAGTGGCCAAGGGAACATGAGCAACACAACTATTAATTAAAGTCGTGTAATAGGCCACCACGTCGGAATACACAAGCGGAGAATCGAACAGATCGTCAAAAAGGTGATCCTTAAACACTTCACGCAACGTATCATAATCTGCGTGCAAAAAATCTAGCCGTCCCGAAATATCAACGGTATCAGACTCCAACGACAAATTAAAGAGAATGGCCAAATGCGGCGGATTGTCGCTACTCGAAAAAGATACATATGACTCAATACAATGAAGCAAAGCAATATGATTACAAAACTAAACAGTTTTAAAAACTCGACCCCCTGGTAGGGAACATAATATATTGTTGTAATCCAAAATACGAAAGTTGTTCCACAAACTCACATTGGGCAGGAAAGCTGTATATCGGGCCGTCTCAACACAAAGAAGCTAAATTAAAATCGCCGACAATTGTCAAAGGCTGATCGAACGGAGCAAGATCGGTGAGTTCAGTTGACAAGGATCGCAAATAAACAATGTCAACAGAATTGCAAGGAGCAATGTAAACAGTCACCATGCGGTATAAAATACGACTCACCCTAACAAATCAACACAAATCATTTCAAAATTATCACAACAAGATGCAAGAACAATACGTACACAAGAAATGGCACGATGGACCATACTGCAAATACCACCTCCACCAACTCGATCACATCTAAAACAAACATGGGTGGTCAGACAGAAGAAAGCATCAGAGTTGACAGACGCAATCCACTTCTCAGCAATATACAAAGTATCGATACTTCATAAGCATCCACAAAATGAGCCAAAGCATCGACCTTGTTTACAATACTACGGGCATTAACAAAGATTACATTAATACGGCCATGATGAGAACCGTATCAACTAGAACTAGCATCCACCTGTTGAATCCTCGGCCACAATATTTTTTGGCTGACCATAAAATTCATGCACATAAACACCAGTTGGCTAATGAGCCTCGTCACTAATAGTCAAAAATCACCAATAGTCAAAAAATCATTAGATTTCTAGTGAAATTATAAATGAACTAACCTACGATGGTTGTTGAATTTTTATAGCGCAAGGACTGCAAGGGTCATTCTATGCCAAACCCATTAACTTGGGTTTGGCTCCCAATGTTATCCTAGAACGCGCGTTATGCTGTCCACTGTAATCCGAGGTTTTATTCTCTTGATAGCAGAGGATCCGATTCCACGGAAAATAGTACTTTTACGACGCAAGGGCAGTTAGTGTCATACTAAATACGAGACTTCGTCTTCATTGGAATTTGAACCTGTGAATACTTAAGGAATTACCCCCCCACCTCCCGACTATTGTGCGCAATTAGCCGTTAAGCGTTTTTGGCACCGTTGGGGGGGATCGAACTACTGGCGGATCCAAAGGGGCGAGAGCACCACCCTTGAGTCCGGATTATGACGTGGAAAAAGAATTGAAAAGTACTGGACACTTGGCTAAAAATAGGAATCGGAAACAAATCGCTCTCCCCCACCTCCCTGAGAGATTTCTGGATCCTCTCTTGGGTCAAACCTGAATTAAAGGCAAGATAAGCAAGTGGTTCTCAGCCTGGGAGGGCATGAGACAGACACTCTCACGGGAGTCGTGAAATGATTTGAGAATTTAATATTAATAACGTTTCGTTTTTCGATTTTTAAGATATATTTGAAAAAATAATTATAAAAAATAGTGACTAATAATTTAGGAATCAAATTCAATTACGTTAGGACCCTTTAGATAACGAATTCAATTATTATTTCCCTGATATTTCATCAGATGACTGATTTAGGATATAGACGAGAAATCCTCTCCTTGTTGATATTGATATACTGCTACAACGTTTTCAAGAAGAAACCATAGAACTGAAATGCTATTCAAAGGCGAAAGATGATTTTAAAACAATGGGCCTGGGTGGATTTTGGATACATTACCTTACATTGTATCCTAACATCTCCAATGTTGCCTTAAGCGTCATTGTGCCATTTTCCTCAACATATCTCTATGGGTCAGTATTTTCAATACTAAGTGCCATAAAAACAAAACAGCGTTGTGGTCTAGAGGTGGAAAGTGATCTCCCTTGTGCGTTATCCAACATCAAACCAAACACCAAATATATGTGACATAATCAAGGCAAAACAGTGTCAATCTTCGTACTGATATTTAGTGACTTGATTGTTGATCATCTGGGGTTTTTTTTCTCTTTGTGGAATGTGTGGACTATTTTATTAATTTTCTAGAATATCATGTACTGGTATAAAAGTAATGTTCGTTAAAAATAAGAAATTATAGTTATTATAAAAGCTGATGGAGGGCGACGTGGGGCCTTATGATATCTCAGAAGTGGGGCGCCAACTGCAAAAAGTTGAGAATTACTGAGATAGGCGGACACAATATCATTACACCACGGTAAGACCGATCCCACGGAAAACTAGAGTCAGGAATAGTATGATATTTGCTGTCCTTGCATCATAAAAGCATGAGTAATATACAGTAAAACCTCCCAACAACGATATCCGATATAACGATAAATCCCTCTACAACGATAATTTTTCTCGGTCCGTATAATAGTGTTGTAGAGAGGTTTTACTGTATAATGAACCCTCCCTATAACTCCCTCTACAAAGATAATATTTCTCGGTCCGTATAATATTGTTGTTGAGAGGTTTTACTGTATTTCGATGAAAATTATAAACAGCCATATATGTATTATCAGTTTCTTGTCAAATTTCTGTTGGTGGGGAGGGGTAAAAACGATTTCACAAATTCGAGGATTCTTGGATATTCTGTCGGATGTTTTTTTTTTTCTTTATTCCCCCTCGCTATCATTCCAGAAAGTTTCGACTCAGCTATATCGAGTAAAAATAGAATTTCGCCCAGAATTTTACATGAATAGTAAACGCAATGAACTGACATCGACGGATATTTGAAATTGAACGCAGTTCTGCACGAAAGTGATATGAAAGATGGCAGTGCACATATTTTATTCATTCCCGACCGTTCGCTCGTCGCGTTTTTTTGCTTGTCACATTTGAAATCAATATGTCTGTTTCTGAGCGGTTCTTGAACTTGATTTACAAAAGAAAAAAAAAGGAATCCCAGAATGTAGGAATTCTTTTTTGCCTGGGCCCGGAATGTCGGAATTTTTTAAGCAAACGGACGTTCCTTCATCCTCCGATTCGTATTGGAACCGCGGAAAATTTGTGATATTTTTTTAATGCCACTCGGCAGTAATGAATTATTTATAAAAGCTACGAATTTAGATAAAGTCTATTTTGCAGTCTATAAATTTTAGATTTAGAAAATGTCATATAAGCTTCAGAAAATGTTGTCCCATGTAACATTTTGAGAGCAATATGGCATGAAAATTGCGCCATATTTCCCCGAAGTCTGCAAATTGAAAAAATTGTCACATGCGATTAACACTCCCAAATCCCATATATAATTTAGTCATACGTATAAAAATTATGACATTAATTAGTGGTGGAAAATAATCATGGCAATTATTAAAGACATAAAATAAATATGGCGACTGCTGTATGCATAGTATGATTACGGAAACTGTTGGGTGCAGAGCAATATTAGAACAATCATTAGACGTTTTTAGTAATTATGACCACTAAGTGCATTAAAATTATTAGAGTCATAACATAAATGTTACCAGCTGTCAGATATAAATATGTCAGATTTTAAAATTCATAACTCTTTTATAAAACAGAAATAGCAAGAACATGTGTAAAACTTATAACTAAATAGCGCCTTTTTAAGTAAAACTTCTAGTAATTCTCAATTGTCGTGAGTTTCTAAAAATCCTGGACCCAATTCATGTATAAATATTGTTAAATGTTTTATTAAATATTTGATAGTTCTGAGGTCCTGTAAGACGTCCTGTTCCATTTAAAATGACACGACAACAAAATTAAATAAATGCATTTGGACATGGAAAATAAATCCCAAGAGAGCAACAAAATTCGATGTTTTCATTTTTTACGTATATACGATTAAAACAGTGTTTCAACTCTTAAACTGTACTTACTAACATAAAGGAAGTACCGTAATTGAAGGATATGTTCAAATATAATTATTTTAAGATTCAACCTATTTCAAATGAATATAAATTTATATATAAATGAAATATAGGTCGTAAAGTTATTGCTCGCGCATTGCTGTTGCCAAAATTTCAGAAAAATTGTCACGTTTCACTATCGACAAGGATTCAAAAACATATGGAAGTCAGCGAATTAAGACGTTTTTTCCATTTCCACGTCCACCAAAAAAATAAAACAAGGGGTAGGATGTAGTAAAAAGACATCCAGAGTTCGATAGTACAAGAGCTAAACCCGCATATTTTACTTGACAGAACACATTTATTTCTACGGCAAACTAGTACCAAGGATACACAGAGCTATCTACTAATAATTTCCAGTACATCACTATTCGTACCCTCTGTGATATTTAAATTTCACAGGTCTGACGGAAATCGATAACTTCAGCTCTAGTACGGATAGTGACATTGTAAATATTTATGTCTATTAAATTTATTTGCACTTCAACACAATTCTTAATCAAGGACTTATTAAACTCTTTTTTTCCGCTTCATAAAGTTCCTCTAATAGTCAGAAGAAGCCTTTGGAATATCTTCTCATCACATGATTTCAAAATGTTCACAAAAATACAACTTGTATCTTCGAGAAAAGGTGGTTTCACCCATAATGACAGGTGGCAGCCATTAGCTGGCGTTTGGAAACAGTCGAAACCAACTATCGCCAATGCTCGATCCGCCAATCAAAATACGAAGATAATGAATTTTTTGGCGCCAGTGAATTTTCCTGTCCTCCTTTCACCGTTTCTAGTAGTTAACTTGTCTTCAAACACGATTCGTTGCGACTCCGCAATATTTCGCATGTGCTTGTATACGTTGCTTCTTTTGTATCTGTATTTTTTTTTTTTTTTTACATTTTATTTATATCTCGTGGTAGTTTCTCTTTTATTAATGGCTAAATCAATCAATCTAGTATTTTTTTTTACATTTTATTTATATCTTAAGTATTTGTTTATCTTTTATCAATGGTGTAACCAACCACAAAATGGACATCTAAACTAATAACACCACTCCTAGGAACATATGAACAATATCCATGCCTGTGGAACCACAAGATTTATCGTACAAATAAGTTTTTAATAGTCTTTCTATTCTAGCATGCGCGCACACAGGCGATAATGGTGAAGCCGGTCTTAGTAGATGGGTTGTTCCATTGTAGTTTAGGGAAGGGCTTCTTGCCGTAACTGGTTTTTCCCGCGCGAAAAAACAGTTCGGGCAAGACGCCCTTCCCTAAACTGCAATGGAACAACCCGTCTGGTAAGAGTATCGGGCGACAACTGAGATCGAACGCACTATACATGGACGCTAATGAGCCCGAGTGATTTGAATTACAACGCTAATACCTAGGCAAAAGACTTTAGTTTAAAGTTGAAGGTTTTTGGTATGGAAATGCCACATAGCGCCAGTTATCCCAGCGTTATTGGGTGATGTTTTTCGCATGGCGCCAGTAATCCCTAAATGTGGAAACCCGCTTAGAAGTAAGGATGTTTCAGGGTGGTAGATAATATCATTGGGGGACAAAAGCCTTTCACGGTTTGTTTAATACAATATTTAACTCCGCAGACACAAAAGGCGGAAATTTTATGTCACGACTTACGTTTGGGGTTAAATTTCGTTTACAAAATTTAATTTTGTTCTGGAAACACCAGTTATTATATCAGCTAAAAAGGACCACAAACATAGATTTATCATTAAAGATAAATTATACAAAAGCAACCGTTAATATGTGCGGTTGACGTGCGAGTCTTTCATGTTTTACCTTCAAAAAGGAATGACGGAAATCCTGCTTTTAATTCTACTGCCATTCTTTCATTTTGACGAAAAACGTAAAAAAAAAAAAAACAGGCGTTAACGACATTTAATAATTTTCAATGTTATTTTCCTATCTTCCTTTTAAAGGTATGTGGGTTTTTTCATTCCCACTTAAACAGTTCCTTGAGCGGAAATTAAATGTAAAGTACTTACATTTTTGTTGGATGTACAGCATCGTAAATAACTACATGTTGATAAGATTCGTGGTATCCATTGTTAAGTTGAGAAGAATATGCACTTTTTAAACACCAACAATTTATTCACGTAAATTAAAAGATATTATAGATATTTCATTTAATAACGTAAGAGGTCATTTCGAGCTATGCCCGGCCGCGCTTACATTCGGTTCCAGACAAGATTCAAAGGCATTCTCCTTGAGTTTGTTGTATATTTCTTATTTATAGTTTTGATACATCCGAAACTTTATCCAATGGGACTATTGGAATTTTAACCAATGGGAAGAGATGTTACGGGAGCCAATGAAATCTTTTATAGATCCATATGGACCATGTACGCCATAAGTTCAATGCTTTGGTTATTACATATTGAGCGCGTGTACAAGACTTTCAAGCTAGCTGCTATTATATATTTAAATACATTGGAAAAACGAAATATTTAATACTATTGGATCTTAATTAATTTAATTTGGTTTAAGGGCTTTAACTTTTATTTAAAGGCATAACA
>QLNU02003225.1:89023149-89040080 GCA_006491805.2 Dysdera silvatica | reverse complement strand
TGTAATAAATTTCGTTATTTTTAGCGTATTTTACATGCAAATTCTCAGCCTAAGAAAAAACCTAGGATCCATCGCCCCACCGGTGGGTGCGCCATTGGTTCCGATAAATGTGTTCCCCGATTTAATGAATTCCTCGATTTGATGATCATTTTCATGGAAGGTGAGACTCTATTTACAAAACAATTATCTACACATGTGAAGTATATATTTAACACATACAGTAATGTAATTGAAAATATCTCACCGTATGTGTGTGGTTCCCGAATAAATGTTGTATCATAACCCGCTCGAGACCTTGCTGATGATGTCCATTACATGAACATTACAGAGGATTGTTAATGGAAGGCTAGCGATCGTTAACCAGTATAAATGTTTAAATAAAGCGCCTTAACTAGACGGAATTAGAACTAGCCATTGTACTTACTGTTAGTGTCAGTTACCGTGGGAAATAAGTACAGGCCATAACTTTCTCACGGTGGCGTATAACTAAAAGGAACGCTGAGGGTACTTTTTTACTTTTTAGACAATCATGGTCGTACAGAATTGCAACTGTTACTTTTTATTATTGTTTTGTAGTTGAACCATTTCATAATTAATATTATATAATACTTATATATACTTTATTATTATATTTATTATATATACTTTATTATTATATTTATTATATATACTTTATTATTATATTATTTATTATATATACTTTATTATTATATTTATTATATATACTTTATTATTATATTTATTATATATACTTTATTATTATATTTATTATATATACTTTATTATATTTATTATATATACTTTATTATTATATTTATTATATATGCTTTAATTATTATATATACTTTAAGTTTCTTCCATACTGGCTATTTGGTAATAAAATAATCCAATTATTGGTTATGAACGCCTATCGATTAAGATGCTCTACCTGACGCTTACTATCGGCCTATCGATTAAGATGTCATTTTTGAGGTAAACTAAAAACTATTGTCCAGTGTAGTGGTTCCAACCTGGGAGTCGCGAACAGGTTTTCTGGGGGTTTGCCACAACTATTTTTAGTTGCAATTATTTTTATAAGGAATGTCATACCAAATGGTCCCAACGCTTTTATATTTCAACATGGCTACACACATTGCAATATGCTACTAATGGTTGTTAACTTTATATCTATAATATACATTAATTTATATAATTAATATAATATATATAATTAATGTAGTATATATAATTAATATAATATATATAATTAATATAATATATAATTAATATAATTTTGTATTTAGCTTATTTCCTTTACTTCGTTAAAAATGCTTTTATTATGCAAATGTGGCGGACAAAGTGGGGTCGCGGATTACTTGGTTACTATAAAAATGGGTCGCGGCTTGAAAAAGTTGGGAAACACTGGCCTAGTGGCTCCTGAAATCTAGTCCATGTTTAGTTTTGAAATGTGCCAATGTTAATGTATTTAAGGCATCCGCTGTTGAAAAGTATTTAGAGGCTTTTTGTTGGTAGGCATCGCGTAGGTGAAAAATCAAAAGTAAATAAAAACCAATTGTATCATAACAAATTTAACTTTATCATAATGACAGCAAGTCCATATAGGAAATTCTGTGTTTTCAGTGTCTTTTTCATATAGAAGTAAAAGTTGTTTTCTATAAAAAACTATAAAAGTTGGACGAGTAAAATTTTGTCACGGGTCTGAATGTGAAAGTAAAAGGAAAGTATAGGAAATAGAAAAAAATGAATAAAATATAAAAGCAAAATGGGAATAAAAATAGTAAAAGTAACGAAAGAAGAAAATAGATTGGAAAAATTTACGAAAATAAAAGAAAAAATGTAGAAGTGAGAAAGTTCACTAAAAGGAAAATTAAGCGGAAATAAATAGAAGAAGAATAAAAACAAACAAATCCTACTAATGGTATCAGAAAAATTTTCGCAATTTTTCGGGAACTACTATTCTCTTTTTTCGACCGAAATAAAACTCGAAGTAAATTGAAGCAAACTTTGCTTGATAAACAGAACAGTAGTTGTTGAAACGTTGCGAAACTTTTTCCTATGCCGTTGGTAAGTTTTTCTTATTTTTATTCTATTTCTTTCTACTTCACTTTTTCTTTATTTAGATTTCTTCCTTTTTCTTTATTTTCCTTCATTTTCGTAAGTGCTTCCAATCTATTTTCTTCCTCTCGTTACTTTTATTGTTTATATTCCCATTTTACTTTCCTATTTTATTTATTTTCCCTTTTATTTCATATTCAGACAAGGGAAATAATTTTACTTGTCATGGTAAGCTCTGATCAATCATTGTATTCTTTTGTTTAAAATTAAAGTTCTGAACATAAAATTCTTCTCATTTTCACCATAATCGGAGCCCTACATTTTATCTTCGGCCGCAACCACTTTTGTCTGAAAAGAAACTCTTCCTAATTACGCAATAGGTGGGAAGGGTATTGATCTGCTGGAATTAAATTAGAAGAATTAAATTATGACATTCTGCAATATAGATTTTATTTGGTTCTGACGGACGAGAGCGCAGTAGCAACTCATTCACCTAGTAGGTCCTTAATCCTTGTTCGATTACCATTAGTGCCTAAAGACATTGGGGAAAAAGGACGCTTACCAATTGAATGTTCACTGTATTCTTGTGGCGGGGGGTTGGTTTCCTAGGGCTTAAGTGGTTCAAATTCTTCAGGAAAGTAAAGCTCCATGGAGGGGTAGGAGTAACTCATCAGTTTATGATAATAAAAAGAATAAATATAAAATTATTTAAGAGGAGTATGCGAAATGTCCTAGTAAGTAGTTTCTTGGAAAGTTAAGCACTAACATACTTGGCGACCAAACAGGGTCTGGAGCAGGTAAAACACTAAGTATGTACTCTGCACATCTACATTCTATACACCTGTACTTCATGATTCATGAGTAAAGATTTTGCGGTATCATATATGCAATTTTTTTTACTCCAAAAACAAAAAAAGCTCTAGTTTGAGCTACATATACGTGGGTGGCAAAAATTATTGTATAATAAATTCCCCCACGAAAAACTCACAAAAATCTCGCCCCGGAGGCTTTTCTGTGTTGACCATTATTTGGCAATTGTGTTATCCCTGTGAAGGGTAATAATATCTTACATCCTCATATACGGAGAAAAATGCGTTTGTTCTTGTCCTCATTCGTCTAGTAGGTCAAGACACCGCAGGCTCAACGCGGGGACCCTGGTTCGAATCCAGGATGAGGACGGCGCCTCTTTTTCTCCAAAAACAATAAAGCTCTAGTTTGAGCTAAATGAACGTGGGTGGCAAACATTATTGTATAATATATGCAATGTATTGTTAAATATGCCGTATTAAAGTCCAAAGTGTATGCACTTGCAAAAAGTAAATAAAGATTATTATTACCAAAAAAACAAAACTGGTATAACACTATATTATTAAACCTTTAAATCGTTCATATGCATGGATAATGCCAGTCCATTTTTTAATTGAAAATATATATATTAGAAATATTTAAACATTAACTTGAGTAATAATGAATTTAATTGCAAGTCAAGTAATTGAATTTGAAAACCCTTTCGCGACATATTCTCATAATTATTCAAACGCTATGTTTTCTCTTATCATAATATAATTAAGTATATTTCTTTGAAAACATTCCTGAATTAGAATTATTAAATATAGTCATGGCCCGAGCATGGTTTCTATCACAGATCTGAGAGCCCAGAGATACATTTCACTGATTAACTAATTCCAGAAATTGCATTTCGTTAGTAGTAATACATGTATCATTCCTCTTTATGTTACTAATTGCGTTTTTGCGTCACATGAAATTCTTCTGATTTTAATGCTTCTCATCTCCGGAAAACTGGAATTTTGGAAAGCCCATCAACTAACTGGATTTCGGAAAATGAACTAAGTAATGATATCGCGTTAATGGAGGTGAAATGGAATCTACAAATAACGTTATTCAATTAACTCTGTATTATTAATTAAAAAACAATAAAATCATCGAAAGTATAATTAAAATGATGCTTAATGCAACATGTCCCGAAAATTATGCAAGTAAAATTTTTAATATTAATGAGGTGTTTCCATAATGATCCCATAGCGATTAAATGCCAAAATTTTGGTTATTTTTTTAATCGTGCAATCGTATTGTTACATTGTAAAAATAAATATTTGGAATTCTGGTTACAAAAGGCAACATCGTTTTGTTTGGAAAAGGGTGTGAAAATATACAAAGAAACGAATGTCCGATTGGAGCTTGAGAGCAAAAGAGGAAACCAATGGTATAATGGCCTTAAGGCCCCTCATAACCTCCAAAGCACTGGCTCAGAGTTCAATTATTGAAATGTAATTTGTTCTTTATTATTATTTTTTATATTTAATTTAATTATTTTATTATTAATTTAGATATTAATAATAAAATAATTAATCAATCTTTATTGCTTGGATCTTCGATCTGTAATGATTATCATATATAAAATTAAGCAGCTAAAATGATATTATACTTTACTATGGTATTGTACATTGAATTACATATTATGATATGCATTCAAACTCGATTGTAACGAACTTCAAGAGACTGAAGGATCATCTCCGTCGTAGCTGTTATTTGGTATAATAACTATTGTCTAAAATCGTGCTTTTGTATAACCGTTAATAAATATATATAATCTATAAATCAGTATATACAATCTTACACTATTATATTTTTAAGGCTTTAGAGAGATTAATAGATAAAGAATAAGTTAAACATGAATTATTTCAGTAATGTATGACAGAGAGATATAAAAAATTATACATAGTCACTGAGCTTACATTTCATGCTTACAGCTTATATTTACCAATTAACCAATGTATTGTGCGTTCGCGCAGACCTGACGCCTGATACCGTTAGCAGACGGGTTAGTCCATTGCAGTTTAGGGAAGGGCGTCTTGCCGAAACTGGTTTTTCGCGCGGGAAAAACCAGTTCCTCCAAGACGGCCTTCCCTAAACTGCAATGGTCTAACCCGTCTGCTAACGGTATCACGCGCCAACTGAGATCGTATGCATAGTATGTATATATTAAGTAATTCGTGTTTGTTTGAGTGACTTCAATTTTGTATTTCCAAGATTACGTTTAAAACATTCAAATACTGCCGTGTGTATTTTACTAAAAATGTATTTTTATATGACTGTATTTTGAGCATTGGGGTAAGAAGTGTCGTTTCCAATGCGAGAATAATTTAAACATACTAAAATTTGAAATTTACTTCGTAAGAATTTGGAATTAAAATCTTATTTTTAAACTAAATAAAAAATTTTGAAGATAAAGGTAAAAATAAAATTGAAGAAGGGCAAGAATTAATTCGCTGCAACTATGGGCGGCAATAGGGGGGCGCGAGGGAGCGCGCCCACAAATTCAGCAAAAAATGTTTTTTATTGCGGTTTAAATTATTTTACTTTTTGGTAACAGACAACTGACATGGAATTTAATATTAGCGCATTTTTTCCTTCCTCGACCGTCCAGTTAGGCACAAATACTGTATTTATCCCCCGTTGTGCCTTTTGGCCCATACAAATATCTCCCTCCCAGACGAAACGCGAAATGCCGCCACTGGTTACAACCATGAGTTGGTTCGCTATGTCATTGCAAATATTCATTATACTCGTGATATCCCATATAATTTTATCAAAAACAACTAACGAAAATGACTAGCTCGTTATATCCGAATTTATTATAGCTATGTACTACCACTGTACATTAAACAGGATTGCGCACATTAATATAAACAAAATTTACGTATGCCTATACTGTATCTTGTAACCACGGAGCTGTCTAAAATTAAACATAAAAATCTCTTAAAATTTCTTGAATGTCACTTGAAAAGCATATACGCACGGAGAGGTCGCGTAGTGCTGGGAATTCCCCCATCATAAATCTAACCATTTTCAAATCATCGCTGTCCTATTGCGCCGCTAATCCGGGTTCGACTCCCAGCAGTGCAAAAAGAACGCTTACTCAGAGATCTCATAAAGATCGCACTGCTCACTGTAGTCCGGGGTTTGGTTCCCTAGGCCTTAAGAGGTTCGGATTCCTCGGAAAACAGTAGGTCCCGGCGCAGCATGACCACTGTAGTCTTTGAGCCGTAAAACCAAAAAGAAAGCGAAACGAAATCGAATCATCGCTGTACGGATACAGTAAACCAATTAAGTCACTCTAATCAGCAATTTGAAAAACATTCAAATATAACATTAGCAGAGCGTCAGTGGAGATTTATCGGCTTCTGATTGTTTAGTATAATAATGACCGTTCACGAATAGTTAAAGTATTATTTAAAATGATTTAGAAGATACTTGACCCGCGAGCAGGCGCGCCGATTACAGGGACACGAGAATGAGCGGGGGTGCTTGGCACCCCATCTGATTATATAGCATTATTTCATTAAAAACGTCCAATTTTACAGGGAACAATAAGTGGAATTTTCTCTTTGTCACCCTACCCCAAAAGATTGTGACTTTGAAGGCAACAGGAAAGAGTTTGGCCAGTTTCAGAAGCAAGGGTGGACGGTTCTTTTAACATATTGTAAGTTGTGGGATGTGAAACACCCCCCACGCCTGCTCGCGGGTTAATTAAATTTCAGTCTATATTATAAAACAATGGTGTCAGTCGGGGAAGCGTAATGCTCGACCGAGTTCTTTATGGCGCAAGGACAGCAAAGGTTATGGCAGGCCGGGACCGTTAGTTTCTTGAAGAATCCGTATCTCTTAAGGCCTAGGGCACCAACCCCCGGATTATAATGGAGGTTTTCTCGATAAGTGTCTATCTTTGAGTCGTTGGGAATCCAGTCAAGACTAGCACTGCCCACCACGGAGCCGCTTTTGAGCGCAAACGGAACTACCAAAACAAAAATATCCATAAATAAGAAATTGGATGAAAAGAGTAAGTTTGGAGACGAGATTTGCAAATGCGACACAAAAACTAATTGATATAGATCTTGCGTAGAATTATAGAGGGTCTTGACTGATTCAGGTTTCTTTAAAAGAATTTGTAAAATTCAACAGTTAGTGTTAGACCTGTCTATTGAAATTTGTTAAAGAATATCCTCTACTCATTTAAAACATCAAATTTAGTTTATGCTTTATACTTGAATGCATCGTTATCATCGACCATTAGCAATTTATTGCCAACTGGAGGTCGCTTTGCCATTACATGTTTGCGTAGTATGGTAAAAGCCACAGAGGATTTGAATTTTAGCTTACTCCGCTGATCAGATGGATATGCAAAGTGGAACCATAGTTTAACCCAGAATCCGAACCTCGGCCACGACAGCCAAAAAATTAACGAGTCGACATTATATTTTTTCCCTATCTGCCTGCTTTCTCCCTTTTTTTTTCTTTTCCTTTTCTTTTCTTTGCTTTGCTTTTGAGTGCAAATAGAATATTCTGTACTTTCTTTAGTATATCTTAGGCACAGCTTAATTTCCCCTATGTTTCATCTATAGGTGCTCTTCGACTTACGATGATGTTACGTCCTGACAAACCTAACGTCAGTCGTAAATGAACTTAGCGCCTGAGATTTTACCCCTCCCCCATTGATAGAGCCTCGGCCCCTGCCTATATGCGCTACACGTACCGAATAATACAGTATGTCGTCAGTTTGTTTGTTTGTTTGGCTTTTTTATGGCGCAAGAGCATCTGGGCTATACTGCGCCAAGACCGTTGTCAGCCTAGGAAAAGATTAAAACCGGAAATGAAGTTTCTGTTGCATGCGTATGTCCTTCATATCATTGTAAAATCAAAAACTCGTAAATAAAATGTAGTAGGTAGAATCATCGTAAGTCGAGAACCCTTTCTAAGAAATATTTCTTATGTCATTGCTATCTTAAAACTTCGTGTGTGTATAGATGGGTTTCAATTATTTGAATCAAGGATTCCAGTGCCCAACTCTGCATGAACTTGGTCTTTTTTGGTACATACACTGAGCCCGGACAGCAATGCTGATTCTGCTCCGGGACCTACAGTTCTCCAAGGAATTCAAGCTTCTGCAACCAAGGTAGAGTTCGTTCACGGAAAGTTGACCGATGGTACCGTTAGAATTCACGGGAGCGGACATCACAAACGGGCTAGTTCATTACAGCAGAGGGGAGGACATCATTTCAGAACTCGGTTTTTGGCGCAGACAAACGTACGCGAACAACCAGTTATGAAATGACGTCCTCCCCTCTGTTGTAATGAACTAACCCGTTTGTGACGTCAGCTCTCGTTATTTCTAACAGTACCATCGGTCAACTTTTCAAAAACGAACTATAACCAAATCCACGATTACCGTGGGCAGAACAACCAGCATACATTGTATAATACTATTGGAAATTGAACACGGATTAACGTCGTGATAGAACGTTATACTATGTTACCCTGCAGTGGTGCAGCGTGGTAATGCATTCGCCTAGTGCGCCGTTAACTCGTGTTCGACTCCCAACGGTGCAAAGAATGCTTACTCAAAGATCTCATAAAGATCGCGCTACTCAGTGTAGTCCGGGGTTTTTTTCCCTAGCACTTAATAGGTCCGGATTCCTCGGGAAATTGTATGTCCAGAGGTTTGGGTTCTTCAGAAAACAGTAGGTCCCGACGCAGCATGACCATCGTAGTCTTTGAGCCGTAAAACCACAAGCAAACATATACTATGCTACCAAAGGGCAATAGACTTATATTTTTCAAATGAATATATGCTACATCTGTTTCTTGATTTTATGGTGTAAGCACGGCAATGTTCATGCTATACTGGGCCCTACAATCATGCAAAGAATCCCAACTTTTAAGGCAATAAGAAGAGCCGCTCCTGGACGAACGATACATTAAATGAATATGTTATCATGGTACCATTGCAAGACCGGTGAGTTTAGTTGCGAATGAAGGTCTACAGATTTAGAAGTCAATTTAAGTGATAAAGTCTAGCGCTGTGCCAAATAATTAAATTATCAAAACACTGAACGATTCCGCTGGTTTATAATAGATAGGCAAAACCGCCTATTAATTCCTGCAGTGAATTATTTAGCACACCTGTAGTACGAACCATTACAGGTGTTCAGATGCAATGAATATTTGCTTTCGCTGAAGTTGCTTCAGTTACGGAGGATTTGTGGATATGGCGCAAGGTCATATATAGGACCTAGTGTATTCATCTGAAAAAGAAGGTTGCATTAGGATATAGCGCATGGTCGTATACAGGAACTAGTGTATTCATCTGAAAAAGAAGATTGCATTAGGATATGGCGCAAGGTCATATACCGGAAATAGTGTATACATCTGAAAAAGAAGGTTGCATTAACGGAATCGTAGTAATCAAAATAACTGGAATCAGGTAGTTCTGCTTTAACTTAAACGGTTATTTATCAACGAAAGCAAAATTCAATTAACTTATCTTCATAAAAAGAGTCAATAAAAGATATGAAATGCCGAGCCACTTGCTCGGGCGTTTGTGAAGGCTATAGTCCGTTCGCGCACACCTGACGCCCGATGCCGTTACCAGACGGGTTGTTTCATTGCAGTTTGGAGAAGGGCGTCTTGGGGTAACTGGTTTCTTCCGCGTGAAAAATCAGACGCCCTTCCCTAAACTGCAATGGAACAACCCGTCTGGTAACGGTATCGGGAGACAACTGAGCGCGAACGCACTATAGCCATACAATGAGCGTAAAAGCAAAACATGATTCACTCTGTTTTTATACATGGTGATACAAGTATTGCGTGAGTATTACCGCTGTCCAGCAATGTAACACACGTCATAATTATATATATATATATATACAAACTTATATACAGATTAATGGAGATAACAATGCTAATCTTCTTTATAAGGGAATACGCAGTATTTCGTTTACAAGTTCAAGTTGCATTTCTGAGTAAATTTTGGTAATAATAAGTTCAAGGAACTCAGATGCCACATTATGCTCCGTTTCCTGTCTCATACAACAAACTAAATAGGGTTGAAATCATTAATTGGTTTTGAAACGTACAACTCAAAATTAGTTCTCTAATTGTTCAATATTTGCTCTAATTATTTAGTTCAATATTTTCTCTAACAGTTCAATATAAACTCCAATAGTTCAATGTTTGTAAAATACACATACTCTTAAGAGATTCGTACATTTAGCGTGTAGGGAAACAAATAGTTTTAAAAAAGCCGCAAAATTTCCATATAAGTTAATGGATAATTTTAAGTTTTATCAATAAAATAAAATATTTTAAATGAGCTGAAGAGGCGTCCATTCACGCAATCTTCTAATTATTTACCCCATTAAAATTGTTCATTCGAAAGCCTTTAGAGATTTAAGTTATTAACTTCATAAACAAGAAAAATCGTTTTGATAACTACTTGTAAGTAGTTCACTTCGAAGATTCCTGTAATTGACTAAACTTTCCTTACAGTTTATTTAAAGTGGGTTTAAATACAATTTCTCAATAAATGTCATTAGTTGAATAATGTCCTTTCAGAAGTATGTTTCTTTTATATTACAAATTTATATTCTTCGCAATCCTCCAGGGATGTGTACATTTTTTAAAATAAATTACAATTCTTCGGCTCATACATTTTAATAATTGGAAAATTTAACGAAAATTCTCAACAAAATCTAATCTTTTAGATCTATGAGAAAACAGTAATAATCATTATAATGGTTTATGTCGGATTAGCATATTACATTATTTTTTTAAATCTATAGAGTTGGGTATGCTTCCCCCCATCTAAACGGGTGTTTAATTTTAGAATTTTATTACATTAAATGTGATTTATTTTTTAGTCATATATATTTTGGAATTTTCTGATGCAAATCAAATAATAGAAATGTTATAACTGTTTATATGTATAAAATCTTATAAACAATTTGTATGCTTTTAAAATAAATAATTCCATAAATTTTATAGAAAATGGGACAAGCAAAACAATTTGAAAGAAAACGCTTCAGTGCTTGTTTTCCTTTAAATTTGTAATTTTTAAACCATTAAATATTTTAATTTTTTTTGTCGTTAATGCTGAATGCTATCACAGCACAATAAGATTAAAAAATTTCTACACCCATCCACTACACAAAAGTCCATTGTGTTGAGAGTGTGCATTTAAAGAACACATCATCGGAAATCATCTCAGAGTACCAGAGAGTCACTATTTTTAATACTCTTTTGTTATTAGTTCTTGATAAACGTGAATATAAAAACCCAGTGAGGCCGCATTTGCGTTTGAACTAGCGGGAAGTAGATATGATCCTGGAAAAGCGAAAAAAATTTAACGATTTGAAGATTAGGTATAAGGCGTTTTTTTAATTTCCTATCGCACTCTGTATAATGAAACCGAAGGGCATTATCAGTATACCGTTTATTGTGTGTGTTTTCTAGCTCTCAGCGCTAGAGTGACGCGTGAGTCCGTCCTTCGTATAAGATGTTCTATACGGCAAACTTGTTATATACCATATAGTGATTGATGGGATATTACTGCGTAGGTAATAAAATCATTCCTGCTAACGCTAACGAAATTTTATTAATTTAATTATAACAAAAATGTAAACGAACATTGAATTAACGGAAGTTTTCGGCATTTGCAAACTCTATTTCAACCACCCGCCTTTTGGTACCTGTGACAACGTCACTAGCTTAACCATGATCTCATTTTTTGTAAGCACATGGATTTCAAACACAAAGATAAAAAATTTGTGTTGTTAAGTTAACTGTGTAGTGGGCGGCGTCTCTGGTCACGGGCTTCAAATGTTATTCTTTACAGAAAATTCTCCGTGGTACCTGTGACGCGTCCCTGCCACAGATAAACAAGTGTTTTCCAGTGTGAGTTCAAGGGAACTTTGTGGTGCTGCAACGATTTTTTAGGGGGTTCCATAAACAGTTTATAAAATACCACTGAAATTTTCAAGAAAATCTATATATTCTGCAATTTGCACCATGACAAGCCTTTATAGCATGTTATAATCGGTACACAGAAATAATAGAAAGGTGTTACCTATATTTTTATACTTAATTATGGGCTTGGTTTGATGTTTATATCCAAGAGTGGACTAGGTCGCAGACCAGCCGGCGCCCGGGCCTGTACACCCTCATGGGCTATAGGACTTGCGCCTTCGAATGAGCAAGGACTCGCGCCCTTTGAGAGGACCCAGTCCGCCCCTGTTTATATCCAGGCAGTGACAAATAATTTCCCTTTAAAACAATCTTTAATATTTTCTGTAGAGAGGTTCCGCAGCTAAGCATATGGCAAGAAAAGGCTTCTGCAAGATAAATGGTTTGAGAATCACTGAGGTATTATCTGTTCACGAAAAGAGGTCCGATGGAACAGTTACAACTATCGGTAGGTGACGTCAAACATCCGCTAGACGCTTACGACAATGTAGGACTTCAAGTTCCACACTGGTTTTTGGCGACCGCAGAAAACAAGTTCCGAAATTGGAATCCTACACTATTGTAAGCGGTTAGCCGGTTTGCGACGTCAGCTCCCGTTATTTGCTACTGTACCATCGGACTTCTTTCCGTGAACAGCCCCAAGACTGGCGTTGCGAAGTCAACAGACCACTATCGAGTGAGAAGTCGAACTATTTCTGTGGTGATAATGTAAGGAATTGATTTGTTAAAATCCAGTGCATTCATATCATTGTAGCAACATGCACGACGCTAATCTCGTTCTGCGTTTGGTCTCCCACGCCGTTTAAAGGCAAAGCAATTCAGGAGTTCGCGTTTGCGGCCTCTCATCCCGTCTCAGACAGAGAATTCCAATTTTAATCCCCAAAAAACCTTTCGGATACGAAATAAGCAAATTTAAAATTATTTTATTGGAATACTCATACTAACACCAACTCGGAACAAGCAAACTGATACCTCTGAATACATGAATCAGAACTCAGAGGAGACAATTTTCAAAGCTGGAAAAACAAGTGAGACACAGCTCGTAATAAGAACAAAGTACAAGCAACTCAGAAACGTAATAGACGAAGGAAAACACGCTACGTACGAACAACACAAAAGCACAACAGAAGGAAAACTCAGGAACTGCTGTAATGAGAGAGAAATTTGGAAAAAATAATAAAATTTCGAAACGCCTTCATCATTTTTTTTAAGTAAATAAGCATTTATTGATAATACAGCTTCTTTAATTTAATTTTTTCGACGGAAATATTTCATCAGCAATTTTTTTAGCGCAATGAAAAACTTAACAAAATGCTTTTCACTTTTTTAACTCAGTTAATTAGGGGTACAATTTTTATTTTCATAGTCAAGGGTACTTCAAAATTTTTAATGGTTTACCTATTTTCTGGAAAAATCTCAAGTAAAATGAAAAATCTTTTTCCCCAAGGCAATGATACTTTGCATAAAGAGATAAAATAGAAAGAATATTAATTTGAATGAAAAATTTAACGATTCATCATATCATCTCGGTTGAATAACTTCCATGCATATATTTATAACTTTTCTATTTTCTGTGCAAAGGAAAACAGAAAAATAAATTCCCAATTAAAATTCCGAAATTAAAATTTCAAAGTGGACTTTTGTTTGTATTTGGTTTATATTATTTACATATGCAAATAGTCGTTATTGAATTAAAAGTATCTTAAATGGAAATAAAAATACATTGAATCAAGGAATGGAATTTGATAAAAAAAAAAAGGTCCATTTCTTTGGTACCTAAAACTGACTTTAAATCCCAGCAATTAAATCACTCAACCTACACGTCTTTTTCAAACAAACAAAATATTTCAATAAAGTGTAAGTTTTCGCTTACTTCCTGATTACAAAAACAGTTTTAAAAACCTCCTTCTAAAATGCTAACATTGCTAACTTCAATAGATTTCCCCTTCTTGTTAAGGATTTTAACTTGTAAGAAGCTAACGACTGTAAAAATTTAATGAGCTTCCCTAAAAATGGTACTTTCTTTTCAGATGAATGCCCTTTTCGTCGATGTGATTGGATAGGCATACCCTTCTTCAATTCCCCAATTTCGACGCTCTGTTTCTTATGGATACATACCCACCTTGTTTGTGATTTCAAAAATATTAGCGAAAGAAACCAATAAACTGCATTCCCAGTACAATTGTTAGATGATGACAAGGGAATACAATTGGACATTTTTTGTTCTTTCCGTGTTTTCACATTCCAAATTCAAACTTTTCCATGGTCTGAAAAGATGTTCTTTCATAGAATTCTTCGATCTGAATTGCGGAGAAAGATAAGCAAACGACTCTGATTATATCTGTTAGTAACAAAAATTATTTTAAAAAAATAGCGTGTGGTCTGATTTTGGATGCAGGATGACGAGCACATTCAATTTTTCCATGCATTTATATTTTTTGTATAATCTTTCTTTGCATATTTATATGGTCTACTTTGCTGACTATACAAAAACTTAGGCTGGAGCCAGACTGGAGCCAGACTGGAGCCTCATTGAAAATGTCATCGGCCCCTCTCTCCTTGACACATATTTTTGCTCAAAATAAATTATCGTAGAACTTCGTTTTAAATTCTTTATTTTATATAAAATTGTACACAACAATTGAAATTGTACATAACAATAGAAATTGTGCCATAACAATAGAAATTGTGCACAACGATAGAAATTGTGTTAAATTACTCGTAAAGGAAAGAATGATTTCCCGGCTCCTGGTGGAACCCGAACCCACGATCTCCTGCTTGTCACCCAGGTACTCTAATCAACTACGAGGTCATGGATTCGGGTCAAGGGTGGACACAGGGGGGAGGTTACAGGGTCATGACCCCCAAAATATATTTTTTCACTGTAAAAAATTCCAACTTTCATGATAAATGAAGGGTGTTATTCCAAGACCATGGCAAATTCTGTCCTTGACCCCCCAAAATGAAAGTCTGTGTCCGCTATTGGTTCGGGTCCCACCAGGCGCCGGAAAATCATTCTTTTCTTTACGAGTAATTTAACATCTATTGTTGCCACATCATCGGCTAATATGAAAAAATGGTCATTTAATAATAGAAATTGTGCGTTGACGTTAAACATGTATTCAAACCTAATTTTCATTGTAGCTCTTCTATACATCGTGTTCTTGACAGAGGTTTGAGGGTTTATTTTCTCCTGAGAGAGGATAAAGGAAATTATAAATTTTAGTTTACCTTCATAAGTTTTCAATGTAAAATTTATTACAAAATTTATTCATTAATGTTAAATACATTAGCCGTCATAAATAGTTAATATTATAAAATACTATACAGTAAAACATTAAGGAATTGTAAGTTACCCTGTAACTTTCAGATCTCCCTCTGTGTAAAAGCGTCTATCAACGGCCGTAATAAAAACAACATGTATACAAATTTAATACATTTCGTTTGAGGGGAAAATACTGCAAGCAAAAAAAATATATTTGTACACCAGCATTATGTCGCATAAATAGAAGAGGAAAGCAAATACTACGATTTGGTTTTAATCATTAGATTTCTTTTATAATAAGAATCCATATGTGCATTTATTTTCTTAATAATTGCAAGAAATATATTTATAAAAAAATATGAAACAATTTTTTCGTGCCTAAAAAAATATTTGCACACTTTACAGAAAAATAGAAACACAAGAAATTTTCAAAATCAAAAATGTTGCTAGTATTTAATCTGCATGGCTTTTGCTTAAATTAAAGCTTGTAATTGCATGGGCATTGGTTTTGCTAATGTTTTAGTTATTTCTACACTGATTATAATACCCATTCTTCACTAAGTTTTTGCGTAAATATGGTTTTGCTGGAAATTTTTATTTTTCTTATCTTGAAAATCTAAAACAACTGTAACAAGTTCTCAACTGGATTGAGGTCTAGAGATTGTGAGCTGCATATCTAGTTAATTTTTCGCATTAAAATCGTCGTCATCGTTGTCGCCATCGACATCGTTGGTTGTTGTCGTTGTCCTGTTGAAAATAGAATGAAACCCAATTCCCAATTGCAGTATACTATCCAATAGATTACCCCACCATATCTTAATATAATGTCTAGCATTTGCATTAGAGGCGGAAAATATTTGAAAGAAAATAATAATTAAACAGAAGTAGAAGAGATAAGTTTAATATTATCGGTTTGGGTGAATAAATATGTTCGGTGAAAGACAAATGCTTCCCTTGAAATAAAGAACTTAAGATGTTAAGAACGTGGCCTTTATTGAAGGGAGGCCATATTATCAAATCTATTTGTGGCCATTTAACCTAAAATCAGTTCATTACCATCGCTATGCTTTACAAATGGCCGTAAGTTCTTTGTTTCAAGGCAAGCATTTGTCTTTTACCGCACATATTTATCCACCCAAACCGATAATATTAAACTTTCTTCTACTTCTATTTAATTATTATCTTCTTTCAAGTATTTTACGCCTCTTAATTTCGCTGCTGTAAGGTTCCGTCTTAAGTCTTCTGGCTCAATTACGTACACGAGTGAAGAATACAGCAAATAGTTGGAGAATTTACTATTGTCCCCGATGCTGAAGCAGCATCGATAGATAATTGTCGATCATATAAGGGGGGATTCCTCACCTGCCCTGCATTTTTCTTCTTTGGACCAACAGATTTCGATTTAATTTTCAAAATACTACTCACTTTTTTATTATTTATTACGTTGAGAACAATAAAAAAATTCAAATTTTTAATCTTACCTACAATGCAGTAACCAAACAAAACAACAGGATATAATTGTCTCCCACCAAATTGCTATAGAAGATATATTTTTTTAGAGCCATGTCAGCGAAAACTAAATAAATTGCTGTCCCCAAGCTCTTATAAAGTATCTTTTAAAAAGTATTTACCTAAATAAGGACTTTAAATTTGTTGTGAATTGATATAGTATAATGTTTAACTGCTTTAAAACAGAATTTCGATAGGTCTGCAAATACTCTTTTGGCATGAAAAAATTGGTTTTTATTTTTTTATAAATTTCTTTCTTTCAATTATTAAAAAAATAAATACA
>QLNU02003225.1:88983837-89011295 GCA_006491805.2 Dysdera silvatica | reverse complement strand
ATTTCGATCAATTTAATACCAGTCTCTTTGCAATTTGGTTTAAATAGTAGTCCATGTACTACACCATTCTGCGAAATAACTGGCAACAATATATATACGTTCGTAAAGAGATTATATATTGTCCTTCGTAGCTCAGTGGGTAGAGCCTCCGCCCGGCAAGTGGAAGGTCGTGGGTTCAGGTCCCACCGAAGGCAGAAATATTTATTTTCTTTCGAACGTTTCACCATCTAATCACGCCATACCATCGGCGTTGGTATCACTACGCCAATAAACGTTGATTGATTGACATTGTTGTTTGAGTATGCATGCTGCTGTGTTATACATATATCTTTATTTGATCTTCAGGAAATGATGTTTTGTATATTAGAAAATTTTATATATTTATATATATTGTAGATAAAAAATATTAATTTTTAGGAAAAATTTAGTTTTTATTTTGTTATTTTTTGTAATAACTTTATCTTAAAATGCTGAATGCAATTTTTTTATTATATGTTTTTATGTATAAAAATGTAAAGTAATAGCATCTAATATGACAATTTTTTTAGTTATATAAAAAAATAGAAACGTCGTTTTAGCGCAAATTTTTCGAGGTTTGGATATTTTATAAAAAAAATTAAAGAGATAAGACAATTTTAATTGCAAAATAATAGTCACACATATACTATGTTACTGTGAAAAAATTATTAAAAAAGGTTCAAAAATAAAAAAGTTGACTTTTTCTGTCCCGGACCCTTTTAAAATAGAGAAACTATAGTTGTAGTTGTAACGTTATTAAAAACATTCCGTTTGAAAGTTGAAATAATAACACGTCAATGAAAACGCTGCCATGCAGAAAAGAGAGCTATATAATACAATCTAACAAAAGGTATAATTACATCAAATAAATGACAAAGCGTATTTTTTTATTTCGTACTAAATACACTACGCCGAAAAATATAACCGCATTCCTTAGATTTAAAAAATAATAATTTCGAACGAAGTTACCCATTATACAATTTTTGTTTAAAATTGGGGGGACATGGAACGCTAATCCCAACATTGAGGGGGGCGAGCCCCCCTGCCCCCGCTAACGGCGCCCATGACATTAGGTGATTGGAATCAACCTGAGTAACAAAATTAGATACATTACCTCATTTGGATTACTTTTGCTTTACATATCTAAATTCCATTCAAAGCATATAAGTAAATGGTAGCATTCAGGTTTCAAGTTCTATGCTTTTAGATCTGATTGGTCTCAAGTGTGCCTTTAACGTAACTTCGGTTACTTACCACGGTGCATTAAGAATGTGAGCCCTAATTAGGTCGCCTGTGTAAATACACATTTTGATAACCCAAGGGAGAACTACTGAGTAGCGAACTTCATTACTCGCTCGTTTAATTAAACAGTTGCGAGAAATTTTGCAGCTGTGGTTCGCACCTCGTAGTTTATAGACGATGATGCTAATTTTACTGGTATATTTTCAAATCAAGATAGGCGTTGCAAAATTGTATTTGGCCTAGTACTTAACGCGGTACATTAATAATACCTTGGCTAATATAATGGGGAAGTAAGAGTACCTGTTGATGAAATTTAAGAGCAACCAAGTTATGTTGAGAATAGAGCCAGCCTTATGCCAATATGTGTGGTAAGTGACTAGATCGGACCCTGTAATTTGTGGAAAGTTAATCATCGTTTTTATATATTTTTTTCGACAGATAAGAACAAAGTTTGTAAATTGAGCTTAACACAATAAGCTACCTGTCTTACAGCGAAATAAGCCAGCATAACACTTAACGTTTTAATTAACACTAAAAAAAATATTCGAAATATGTATATTATGAATTATCATACAAGTTAAAAAAAAATACAATCTAATGCATATACATTTGTTTGGAAAAACAAACTAATAGTAAATTTATTGCCATTTGTAATATAAATGTACGTAAGAAAAAAATGTATACAGAGTGATTCAAAACTAATGGAACAAACTGAAAGGGGTGGTAAAGGACGCCAAATAAGCCATATTTGGCGAAATCAGGTCCGCAAAGGATCCGATTTGGCTGTACAGTGAAAGTATTATTTACATCCATCTCGTTACTATGTAGGCAATTACATGAACAAAAAAATTTTTTTGACACATAATTTAAGTGATTGACCTAATAATGCAGCAGAGGCAAAAAAAACATCGGAAATTCCTTTCCTGTTCCTAAGTAGGAGTTAACAGTCATCAAAGGTATGGAAAACGATTGTTTTACCATACTGCAGGCAATTGGGAATTGTCAAGCATGTGTAATAGGTGAAGGAGAACAAAAGAAACAACTTTGGTCCAGTGAACCAATGTCCGAAAATGAGCCGTTCTGGAACTATAGGGCTGCTATTATTTGCATCCACATTAGTTAATCATGTAACAAAATTTGGAAAATTTGCCGTTCCAGTCTAAAGTCATATTGGAAATAATTCCACCACTTACTATGGTCCAAAACAACTTAATGTGGCCAAATTTAATCAATTCGTGAATTTATGGTCCAAACTTGAGCCTCGCATTTGGGCCATAAAATAGGATCAAGTGAAGGCATGGAAATTGTGCCTTCACTTGACAAAGGGAGCAGTTGGCTCCCGAAACGTTGTGTTTTTAAACCTTACGCCAGTGTCGAAATAACTGTTTGTTATGGAATCTCCTGGTGAAACTCTGTATTGTTTCATTAGTTATTATTTAATTTTCTATTGAAACTTTATATTCTTGCATTGAAACTTTATGTTCTTGCGTTGAAACTTTATGTTCTTGCATTGAAACTTTATGTTCTTGCATTGAAACTTTATATTCTTACATTGAAACTTTATATTCTTGCATTGAAACTTTATATTCTTGCTTTGATACTTTTCTACTTCATATTTCTTATCTACAATACGGGTAAACTACATCTCTATGAAAAATCTGCAGCACTTCTATGGCAAGAGAAAACTAAATCCTAATTGCGAAAACATTTGTAACTATAATTATCCATGCCATTGCCATTTGTCTTCTAATCTGTCATCATATCCATATCCACCAATAGTATTAATGCTCACTCTTGTATAATCAATCAGTCCATGCTCCAAGTATGACTTTTACACATTGGATTACTTTCTATATGCCTTTGGTAATGTGGCGGCTAGCAAGCAAGACATTTGTTTACAACGACGTGTACTTCCATCAGTCTCGCAATCAATCTAACGGTGACAAATTTCACTTTTGGTCATTCCTTCCTGTTTGGAGATGGTTGATTGATTGGCGTTTATGCCATTTCTCATAGGAACGGGAGCGTGACGGTTTCAGATGATACTGAACATGTAATTCACAGGATATTGCATTTAGATGGTCCAATACTCAAACTATAGCTATAGATTTGATTAGATCTCTTCATCATCAGTAGGAGATAATGATTTGTTTTTGTCATTAGTACGATGAGTGTTATTTCTAGCTCCTAAATAGATTCAATTTAAATCGGTGAGGAACTAACGTTACAGATATACGAAACTGGAATCAATAGCTAAATACTGACTGCTCATAATAAATGTTATTAGAAATCATAAGATGTCATGAAGCAATTAGCATTAAATTAGCATTCGATAGATACAATATACAAAGAGTCCCGTTAGAAAATCGAATTTTAGATTCGTGATTTTTGAGAAATATTTATTTACTTGCCCTCAGGAATTTCGTGCCTTTCGGGTTACCATGATAACCAAAATTAAAAAGTAAAGAATTAATCACAACTAACATTTCTTCATGCAGCTATTATTGATTCCACCAGAATATAGTGACAACAAACATTTTTCATTGGTTTTAACACAAACAAGCAAGTGAAAGAAAATCGCCTAAGGTCAATATTTAAATTTAGCGGGGTTCAATTAACATTAATTCGCGGCCCTCTAATTCACGGCCCTTTAATCTGCGACTCTCTAATCGGCGACTCTCTAATTCGAGGCCTAATTTGAGACCCTCTAATTCGAAATACTCTAATTGGCGGTCCTCTAATTCGCGACCCTCTAATTCTCAAGTAACTCGGTAGATTTGTAACGTTAACAATAGCCATCATTATTGCATTTACGGAAGACCTTTACCTTGTCCTTTTCATTGCGTATAGACAGGCAGACAGGAAAGCCAAAAGCAATAGCGGGTTCAATATCTATTGAAACCCGTTAATATATAATTATATTATTGATACAACTACAATAAAGTGGCAACAACAGCCTCCTACCTTTATTAAAAAATAACAAAAAATGTGACACTTTTTTTCTAACTGACCTCTGTAAAAACATATTCAACGTTAAAAAAATAAATAAATAAAAATAAAAATAAATCGGAATTTGTTCAAGTTGCCAAGAATTTTTAACCCGCTTCTACGTGGGCTCTCTTATTTATGTGGTGTACATTCTTAAGGTTTTACATATAGATGAAAATTATTTTGCATTCTTTATTCCAGTTTATCAGTCAATAAAAAGTTATTACTTTGGACCATAACATTTAATTGATAACTATGCTAAATTGATCTCATAATTGCATATATTTAAATTGAGTCCCTCAATACGCCTTTTAAAAAAAATCGTAAATAAAAAACTTAACATTTAGTTTCAAAGGCAGAAATCTTTTTATAACTTTTAAAAATATTTCGGCCCATTACGGCCCGTTGAATGAATATACCAATTAATTTTCAGAGAACCAGCCCATTTCAGCCCGTTGAATGTATATACCAATTAATTTTCAAAGAACCGGCCCATTCCTACCCCGTATTTGAAATGAAATATTAGGCCCAGGGCCCGACCCGCGAGTAAACGGACCGTGACCCCTGTAGGTCTCTAACTCTATACTGTATGCAATAAAGAATAGTAGTAACAATATAAATAGTATTTCTTACCGTTATGCCGAAAGGTATCAGTAACTTCTTATATTGCATCATCAGCGTAGAATTATATGGGTGTACGGGCCTCCCAATATTTTTCAATTTTACATATATTGTAATGTATAAATATCCATATTATGTGTTTGGACCCCAATAATTTTGAAAACTCTACGCCTATGCCAAGCAGCCCCCCACCCTCTCCCCGCCATTCTATCCAAACTATAAATATGTATGCCAAACCAAACTAGTTCTCTTTATACCAAATTTGACAGCCCCTCTATGTTAAACCAGATCGGCCCTCTTTATGTCAAATTTTACAGGCCCTCTATGTTAAACCGGACCGGCTATCTTCATGATAATTTGAGGCGGCTCTTCGGGCGATCGCCCAATCGTCCATATGATCAGTTCGCCCCTGATTCGTAGTCAATTACAAACCATTTTCCTGGTGATTGGGTTGGCTCTGGGAGGGAGAATAATATTCAATTTTCTAATATATACAAGTCAAAGAGCTCGGGCTTTTATTGAAAAGTGGGTGTCGATATTTAACTTCCATATAAGTATTCGCAATAATGCGAAAAACATATACATGTTGTCGAACTTTCCTAAAGTGACCACATTTTGGAAAGGACTGTAATGGTCTCCATAGACAGGTGATTATTACATAAGAGAGACTTTGATAAAGGCATGATTAAGTTGCTACCAGTTTTCTCTTTTATAAAAAATGGTCACTTTATTCAAGTTGTCAATTTGCCAATGCGGTCACTTTATTCAAGTTGTCAATTTGCCAATGTTGTCACTTTATTCAAGTTGTCAATTTGCCAATGTGGTCACTTTATTCAAGTTGTCAATTTGCCAATGCGGTCACTTTATTCAAGTTGTCAATTTGCCAATGTTGTCACTTTATTCAAGTTGTCAATTTGCCAATGTGGTCACTTTAGCAGGTCCCAGTCTATGTATATAAATGTTATATTTACGAGTTTTGCAACATATTCCGAAATAACGTGTTGTTCAAATTTTGAACGACAGGAAAACCAAAATAAATTGTAATATTTTGGACGTAATTTCAAAGCGGACTTCTCACATTGTATATCTTTAAAACTTCAATACAAACTATTTATGACATAGGGTACATAAACGTCTCTTTTAGCTTGTAAGTTAGTTAAATCACGTTTGCTAATAATTAATTAATTACTTAATATTTACTCAAGGATTCAGTGAAAATGATTCATTTAATTTCCTATAAGAGAAAATAAAAAAGTCATTATATAATGAGAATGTATTCCATTTAAGCAATTAAATACATTTCTATTAAACCGTTAATTTATAACGTTGTGAAAAGACTGTTAAAAACTAAAATAAATTTTAACTAAATTAAAAACTACTTTGAACTTTCTAGAAGGAAATTTATACTCTCTTTACAATTACGTGTGTGAGAGAAAGAGACAATAACATATCGTTTTCAGCTTTATAAAAGCATTTAATTTAATTCCCTAAAGTCAATCAGATTAAAGAACATTATAAATAATAGATGATATATAATATTAATTATATTTACTTTATATCACGTAGGATAAGCTCACCTCAGTTTTCGTCGTAGTCCCTTATACAATTTGTCGTGGATTCAGATGAGTTATTAGGTGTTGTTTATTTGTGCGGAGAAATAGAGTTATGTGTCCGTAAGGCTGGAAAAAATTGAAGATTATGGGACGTGGAAGAAAGGACAACAACCGCATTTTGGAGACGCCATTGCTGCGAACTTGTATATTATCACGATGTTTTTAAATCATAAGGAGAACATCTCTCATACTGAGTTACATTTTGCCTTGTTTAAAAAATCTGATATACTATAAATTAAGTAACGATTACAAAAAGTAAAATATGGTTAAAAAATTGTGATGGTTGGCTGCGTTTGGCAGCCAGAACTTACGTTATTTGTCTAAAATATTAACTTTTAGCATAAAAATAAGAAATCCTGTATTACGGAATTAAATGAGTTCATGATTGATATGTACTAAACAACAGAATTTTCTCAAAATGCATTTTCAGATATTTATCGTAATAACCAGTCAAGTTTTCTAGAGGGTTTCAAAAAGGTTTGATTTTTATAAATTTTTTAACCCAGCTTAAGAGAAGAGTTTTTGTCCCAGCAACATTCGTGCAGGATTTTACAAGACGGGCATCTATCTATCTATCCGTTGAATAGGAACGCCATTGGATGTTACAGCTCCATATGGGCTGACTTAAAGATATTTGCCACATGAGTATTCCCCAAACCAGATTGCGGTAGATAATGGTGGAAGCAAAGGAAATGATGGCCAGCTTTTGGATGAAATCAACTTAGCTTCAACAGAGAAGAAACGTAGTATTAGGCATAGCATACGTTAAAAGCTTATATTAAACTCAAACACCTAAAAAAATACTAACTGTCCTGACAGTAAGTAAATATCACAGTTCTAATCCTTGCATCGGCATACTTCCTACTCTAACTAATGTAGAAATCACATAATGCTCGCAGGACTCGATCTAACTATTTAAACAATAAAACAGGATACATCTCTGGGAAAAATGCTCCATAGGCTATCCCAATCGGAGTTGTTCACATCAACGCAGCGTCTATAAGACCTTTTACTTCATGGGATAATACTCTCAGCCGATATTATCCATCTAAGTCAGTAGTTCCCAACTGGTGATCCGTGGACCACTGGTGGTCCTCGAAGGAGTCCCAAATGGTCAGCGAGACGGGTCACTATTTAAAAAAAAAATTAAAAAAAAGTACTTATAAAAATTATTATTAAATATTAAAATTAATAAAAAAATGAAAGTCATGCTATAATTTTAGTATTTTGTCCCCACCTAGTGCCGTATTTCCCAATAGGCTATACTAGGCTATAGACTAGGACGGCAAAATTTTGTGTATTGAGTCTGATATAACAAAAGCAATACCATATGATATAATCAGATGTTTTGCCGAGAAGAAAGCTAGACGTCATGCTTTCCATTTAAATACCAGTGTTCGATAGGCTTTTATTTTTTGCTAAAATTAAAATTTATTTCAATAAAATTGAATTTGATTTATTATATACCAAGAAGAGATAATACTTCAATATAAGTTAATATTGTTTAATGTTTATGTTTCAATTTATGAGTTTGTTTTTCAACATATTTATTATTAATTCAGACGTTTTTGGCGTACATATGTAGCAATTTTATGTCCTGACCACTAATTGGAGAGGAGGCGGATGGGTAGGAAGGGGCGCAAAATGGTAAATGCCCCCGCCCCACCTCTAGAAGAAAAGCTGGTTACGCTCTTAAACGTAGGGACGTTCTGGTGAAAAGTAGGGACTTACCATTGATGCCACTAGGGATTTCACTTTGACAGCACTGCTTTGTTTGGCATTAGTATTCGAAACGTTGCTTTGTTTACTTCTATACATCTACATCTCCCCCCAAAAACCCGGCTCCCTTTTTTATTAAGGTCTTGCAGTCAACTCGTGTAGGGACGGATTTAAAGGTCATTCGGGGGGCGATTAATGACTTGAGTTTTGAAAATGATACCTCATTGGACCTTTACCTTGCATCTTTTCAATGTTAAATTTTCATTGAGGTGGGCTATCGCTCCACGTCCCTGAACTCGTGGAAATTTTTCGAAGTGGTCCTCAGGTAAAATTGAAGTGGAAAAATGGTCCGCGGCTTAAACTGAGTTGGGAACCAATGATCTAAGTCATCAATGGTCTGTAAGACTCGAGAACGGCCACGGTGATCCTAATTCGGCAATATTTGGAAACACCGTTCTGCTGCCCGGAAACGATACTCAGCACGTGGATTGTAACCCGGCACAACTGGTCACTTTAAACGGAAAACATTAGTTCTTTCGTAAATCTAGATTCTGCCGATTCACGATGCATAGATATCGTTTAATTATACTATCCTTGGCTTAAAACCCTGCCAGGTCTTTTACCACATCTTACTACCCGATGTTTTACTCAATGCTCCCTTCGAAGAATCATTCGAAGATCCATGGCTGCATATGATCCAGTCCTATTTTATAGCGCCTAAGAGTTTGAAGCAAGGATTAACATACTAGCAAACGTCACTTCTGCACAAAGCCAATAGGCAAAACTTCTGCTACAACGAATGGCCCAGTTGACACATACCTTTCCCTTTCGTCTTACATAGTTTATTTTATACATAGTTTGTTTATAATGTATATATATATATATATATATATATATAATAAGGGTAGTAATACCTTAACATAGTTTGTTTAGTCTTACATAGTTAATCTTACATAGTCTTACATAGTCTTACATAGTCTTACATAGTTAATCTTACATAGTCTTACATAGTTAATCTTACATAGTCTTACATAGTTTAGTCTCACATAGTTTTAATTTATAATTTTTGCGCTATGTTGTCAAAGTAACTACTATGGAAAATACGAGGAATCTCAATCCAAAATTCTGGATCGATTTCAGTGTCTGCTAGATTGCTCTAATCTTTAATACCACGGAAATGGATTAACTTACCCTATTTTAATGAATAGTCTTTTTAATTTATGTTCTATTTTTTTTATTTGCTTTTTCTTTTTTTATATTCAAGTAATAGTAAGAAACACTGACTTTCAATACTTTGAAATGAAATATGGATATAACATTATCCACTTTATCAGAGTTTTCTAAAAACAGTTCTAAATGTTTAAAGTGACAGTGGAAAGGAGCAGTTCCAAAATTAATTTCTATATGTATAAAATCATATGGTATATCAAACAAATGGTGTCCAGGCCTAAGCTTGCGCTTGAAAATTCTAAATAATAAAACATCGAGGTCTTGAGAATGGCTTCAAAAAGTATGTTCCGACAAATTTTTTTTAATCTTCTATAAAAGTTAACCATTGTAATATTTCTATTTTTATGCGTATGTCATTCCACATTATTCCAGCTTCATTTTTAATACATTTATTCCCATTTCATTAGCACTCGCAGCATATTTTACTCCACATTCCAGTTTTATCTTTCGTTGATTCTCAGAATTGCGTTGATAATATTTTGAGATTTTATGATAAATTTCTGCAAGCACAAAGAACGTTTTATGCTCCTTTTTTCCATCGAAATAAAAGGAAATTTCTGCATTATTTTCCAAAATTGAAAAGAATTCGGACGTTGAAAATGCAGACGTTGAAATGGAAAGATACGTTAATTTGGGACACCATTTGTATCCCAATGAATATGATTAATTTCACCGACCATTCAGTTCCAAACGACAATAGTAAAACCTAATAAGAAGAATCAGGCTACCCTTTTCCCGTCAAGTTAATTTAAAGTTCAAAAGCCACGGACTGATTTATTTTCCTGGACTTGATAATCTATCAAATTTCGGAAAGAATTGTATTTCTGCAATAAAATAGAATATTTCCTTTATAAACTTTCCTATTATTTTGATTGAAAGAAATGAAATTCTACAAAGGCTTAATCTTGAATATATTAGAATAAAACGGTTATTTGTGAACTGGTTTTCAAATAAAAATTATTGATATTTATGAGAATACGAAGAACGTTTCTCTGAAAAATGGGAGATTTTGCTTCAAAGAATAATATGAAGTATTTTATTTAGACAGGAAATTCACCTTAGGAGGTGTTGGTCCTTATACAGATAGGGTGCACTGATTCGTTGTATAGAAGGGGATTTTTAAAGGCACTGATTCATGATATGCAGATGGAATGAGAGACACTACTGCACAATATGATGAGGAAATAGAGGGAATTAATTACACAGCGTAAAGAAATAAAAGGCACCGTTTCATGGATGAAGAAGATGAATAGAAGGTATTGACTCGTAGATAAAGAAGAGGAGTAGAAGGTATTGACTCGTAGATAAAGAAGAGGAGTAGAAGGTATTGACTCGTAGATAAAGAAAAGGAGTAGAAGGTATTGACTCGTAGATAAAGAAAAGGAGTAGAAGGTATTGATTAATGATCGATATAGTATTATATGAGTGCTGATTCATAATATGAATAAGAGTTTTTTTATTTAAAGCCGTAAGGACAACAAAGGTCATGTTCTGCTGAAACCTACACTTTTCCAAGAAATCTGAATTTATGGCCTGGGGAATCATCTCTTGGACTACATTAAAAAGTTTATCGCTAAGCGTTTCATTTTGGCACGAAATTTTGGGAGTCGAATTCGTGTTAACATTAAGTCAAAGCGTTAACACTGTGCCACTGCAAGGTTAAGAATAAGAAGAAGGAATAAGAGAGACTACACACTTAATAGTATGGAGGAAAAAAAAATAAGTAATACTGACTTACAGTATGAAGAAGGCATTCATTTATGGTATAAAATAAATAGCATTGTTTACCAGAAACAAGAAGAAATAGAAGTCACTTCATAGTATTAAGTTCTTACTGTACTATTCCAAAAAATTTAGTACACTTACCTGAAATGTAAGGGAAAATGGGAAAGTGCCTAGCTCTTCTTTACAACGAAACTTAATATAATATATTTCTCTTTTTTATAATGTGCACTTTGAAGTACATTTCGTTGACGCTGACTGCCATTGAACAAGATTTAATGCAGTTCTCATGTGATTTAAGATGGATAAATTTAAAGGCAAAATGTTCATTTCATTTTCGTTCCCAGGAAAAGTGTTTCATGAAACCAAGCCTGCAGCCAAGCCGGTCTCATCCCCTGTTGTCCTACGCTTCTGCCCCACTTGTTCCACCCGGCTATATATAAACAATAATGATACAGTGGTAAGATATTGAAGATATTTAAATCGAACACTACGCAGATTAAATTAAACAACAATATTAATCAACGTTTTTTGGCGTAGGGATACCAGCGCTGATGTTATGGAGTAGTTAGATGGTGAAACGTTCGCAAAGAAAAGGAATGTTTTTTGTGTTCGGTGGGGTCTGAACCCACGACCTTCCACTTGCTGGGCGGAAGCTCTACCATCTGAGATACGAACGTATATAAGGACTATTTACTGAAGCCGGTTATTTCGCAGAATGGGGTAGTACATGGACTACTTTTTAAACCAAATTGCGAAGAGACCGGTATTAAATTGATCGAAAAGCCCGTTGCAGCATACGTATTTATATAAATCGAACACTACGCAGATTAAAGTAAACAACAATATTAGTCAACGTTTTTTGGCGTGGTTAGATGGGGAAACGTTTGAAAGAAATCAAATGGTTTTTGCGTTCGGTGAGGCCTGAATCTACGACATTAAGAAATAACTGGCTTCAGTAAATAGTCTTTATATACGTTCGTAAGAGATTAGATGTCGTTCGTAGCTCAGAAGGCAGAGACTCCGCCCCGCAAGTGGAAGGCCGTGGGTACAGGTCCCACCGAACGCAGAAACATTTCTTTTCTTTCGAACGTTTCGCCACCTAACCACGCCCTAACATAGGTGCTGGTATTGCTATGCCAAAAAACATTGATTAATATTGTTGTTTAATATTGAAGATACTTAAAAATTAATAATGTATAAAGATGCTTTTATATATATTGGTGTAAAATTTTTATATAATCATTCCTCTCCTATCACCTTCATAAAATTTTATATATAAACCTTGATATACACTAATATTACACTATTTGTAGTTTCAACTATCTGAAGAAAGCAATCAGAAGAGCGTCAAATTTATTTCTGTTTATAATTCCATAATGACTGAATTCTGTATCGGTTCTGTTACTTATATTATACCCATGATTCCTCAGGTCTCTGGTCCCCATATGCCCATTGCTTTGTCCCAATTCCCCTTCATCCTGGCGAATGCAATTTAATTTGGGCGCGTTTACCATGTTACTTTTCTTTATTTTGACTTTCGCTTTATCCATGCAAAAACCTATTTCAAAATTGTATTCGAAATAGGTATGCATAGTTTTCATTGATGAATACTTTGAAATATATTATTTAATTTGACTGCTGAAAGAAGCTGATTTTACTTTCGTTTAAAAAAATTAATTAACTCCCATTATTGGATAAAATTAAATCAAAAAATTTTATTTTATTTAAAAAATAAAATTCTTGATGCTTTGTTTAAGACAGTTGTACATGTTGAAAACATATCAATATGTATTTCTTTATTGGTTTGTCAATAAAATGAGGAACGTAAGTTAACTTTCCATTTTTTTAAATATCACAAAAAAAACAATATAAAATGTTAGATGTTTAATAAAATTCAAAGTAACTTAATGTTGACATCATTATTTTAAAATTGGTGAAAATTGACGAGATTTGGAGAAATGTTTGATATAAAAACTTGAGTGATAAGAAGATGCTACGAAAAAGCATTATGAAAAATGTTGCAAAAAATGGTGCTAGAAAAAATATTACATATAAAATTACAAAGAAATCTCTGGAATTAAATTCAGTGAAAATGCTTTCAAGGTTAATATTTTAGCTGTATAATAATGAAAGAATTTCATCAATAAATTCTTAATCTGCTACAAAAGATTAAAAAACCAAAAATCATTAAGTAGTTCTACGCAAGGGTAAGTTTTCACTTAAAATTTCCCAACGAAATGAAATAAGCTTAAAATTATAAATGTGGAACATAGAATTTCTTGCGTCTCTACGACATAAGTAGAATAAAGATTATGCTGCGCCTAGAACTATAATTTTCCGAGAAATCTGAACCTGTTCTACCAAGGGAAACATGCCCTGGTCTATGGGGAATAGAAAAAGGCCACCCATTCCACTATACCATTGGGAATCCAACTCAAGATAACGGCCCTATGAAGGAATGATTTACTGGTATGCTTGAGCCCTAGACCTGTATTTTCTCTTGAAATACGAACTTCTTAAGACTAAGGGAACCAACTCTTGTACTACAAGTTGTTGGGTGCCAAACCTGTATTGGCGACGTGCTAGTTGAACGTGCTGCCACCACATCACAGCAGGACCGTCAAACACAGGAAACCTGTGAAGCTGATTTCAAGCAACTTTTGTCATATTGGGCATTGGTGTTTAGCTTTTCCTGCAATTTCATTGATGGTTTGAAAATAAAAACCAATTAGAAATCTTTCTTCATCTATCTTTTTAATAAATTCTTAACCTTCCTAACTATTATATCTTTTACTCTTCTACGAAATGCAGTTTATTTCGTCCATGAAAACCTTCATTCCATAATGTTATTCCCATGTTGTTGTAGCATATTCTTTTGGGTCATGTTCCCCATTTCAAAATATTTTCTTGGTCTCGGCTGACCTTTAGTTATGGTGAATGGTAGGCTCTCCTTTCAACACAAAGGGGAAAAGGTTCTTCCAAATCCACATCTGAAAAACGTGATCCTGTCCCTTAGATATTTTGTAACGGTTTGTCTAGTTGATATCAGCTTTCAAAAGGGATATGGTTTCTTGTGTGAGATTTCTCTAGCTTCTTGAAAACTTTTAAAACTTTGTAATTTTAAACTCTGAAACATCATCGCCGGAATTTAATTTTTTAGAGAGGTACTTTGAATTAAATTTTTTGTCATTTTGATTACATTTCGCGTACTATGAGTCGAAACTTTAAAAATAGATGCTTTCTGAGAACACCCACGATTACATTAATATCGTTATTTTTTTTTTCTTTTACAGCTGACAGAAATGAATCTTTGGTATAAGTAAATTAAGAATCTTTTGGGACATCATATGGCCTTATGCTTTTGTTAATCATACAAAAGTGTTTTACAAATCACGACTTTATCCGATTACTGAAGTCTTAGCCGCTTATTCTCTTATTTTGTCATTATTTGGTGAAATAAATATGAAGATTATTAATGTAGTTCAACAAATAGCCCATCAATGTGTAAAATTAGTTGCAATATTATTACTGTTTAATCAGCGCAAGCATATAATAAGCTGCCTTGGCGACACGCATATAGACAAACCAACTAGTATTATTTATACACATATAGAATGTTCCGAAAACACTGGACCAAAGGTATATATCCGTGATCCTTGTGCAAAATGGACCATAATGGATCCCTGCATGATTGTCGTAATTGAATATCCATAGAGTTATGCATACTTTTCGTTCTCAGAGGCGGGATCTCTAATGACCAATGGAGCTTACCGACGAAGAATTAGCCCGCCTGAACATCTCAACTCCTGCGCGGGGTTGCGAAATAGCAGCGACGAACTGGTTTCGATGTGTGTTGGCGGTTTCTTGTGATTGCTGAAATTGGCGCAATTTGATAGAATAAGATTTTATCACTCCTACGTAGGGCTGGAAACTTTCCCCGGTGGGGCATTAAGAACATGGGGGCCCTTAGGTCCGGAGCAGACCCCTTGGTGCAGAAGTAAAAAAGTTTAGTTTGAAAAGTCAAATTTTAGAGATCGCAACATCTATTAAGGAAGTTTTCCTAAAGTGTGTTTCCATTTTTGCTACGATTGGCCGCGCATGCACTAGAAAAGAAATAGTGCATTGCACAGGGGCCCCGTACGGGCAACGGGGGGCCCGGCACTAAAAGGAACAAATTCTCAGCCCGGTATACGAGTACGTCAGCAAAAGTCCATAGACGGACGCTTTACCAACTGCTCTACTAGGACGCCCCCTTTCCCCTTGCAGTTTAAAATTGCCTTGAGCACTTTTATGCAGGTGCCCCTCCCCCAGCTCTGGGATTCATACTAGATCCGTCAATGA
The DNA here is from genome assembly GCA_006491805.2 of Dysdera silvatica. Taxonomy (NCBI): domain Eukaryota; kingdom Metazoa; phylum Arthropoda; class Arachnida; order Araneae; family Dysderidae; genus Dysdera; species Dysdera silvatica. The sequence continues at coordinate 88,995,798 of QLNU02003225.1, read as the reverse complement.
CTTCCGCCTGCCGATCATAAACACTTTTATGCTCCGAAGGTTCTTTTACTTTCGCTCAAAAATTCACAAATCCGTTCTGCGGGTAAATAATAAATAGCTTGATAATAATAGTATCGAAAAATTACCCTTGATGCAGTAGCGTACGCAGAAAATTCCCAAAGGAGAGTTTCGAATCATAGGTTACCTCTACATCATAGCTTAGTTCCCATAGACCTATTTTTAATTTTCTTCCAATTGCGGGAGGGTTATGGCTCACATCAACCCCACTTTCGTACACTTATGCCTTGATCGATTCTTAATTATAAGTATATGGCTGGGGGCACATGGCTTAAATCTCCATTTACTGTGGGAAAAAATTTAATACGGAAAAGTCAATGCTTCGCGTTCGGTTCGTAAATAGCTTACTTCTTGCCAAAAATTAGCGACGGCGAAATTTGGGAAATTAAATTCAAGAGGAGAGGCCAAACTTTCAAATACAATTTTCATTGGCTCGAAATTGTTAACTTCTACCTTCCAGAGATGCACAGCTAATAAGATACCAATTTCTTGATAATACAGCCCAGATGCAGTGTATTGGACAACTAAGTGCATTATGGGAGTAAATTTTCTTTTTCATCCAGTCATGCTTTGTTATTTGTTTATAGCCATAACTCTATGGATATTTATTTCCAACCCTCATGTAGCGGTCAATTATGGTCCATTTTGCACAAGAATCACGGCTATATACTTTTGATCCGGTGATTTCGGAACACCCTGCATATGCACTTACGTTACCTCAGGACCACGCTTGGCGGGGCAAGATGGGCGACCTCCCAGGGTCGCTAAAATAGTTCAGTACAATTACCAAAAAAAAAAAAAAACAATTTTCAGCGGCCCTTATACTTTTGAAAGAGTATTTGGTCAATTTACTTCTTTCATGTGACGTTATACTTCCTATAATGCTCGTGCAGCTTGTAAATGATGGGTAAAATAAATACATGTGTTATTAATCAAATGCATTTGTATCAGTAAACTATGTACGTTATCACGTTTCTTTGTGGTGGGCATATGGTCATTGCAGAGACCCCGGTTTCCAAAATGCGATAGATAATTTCGCTACACAGAAAAGCTAGAAAGATTATTTTGTAAGTTATAATAGAAAAATAAAAGTAGCTATATTCATTAAGTTATCTTTTCGGTATAATTAAAATGATAATGAATTATAATAATTCCTATTTTATTTAATTAATTCTTATCTACCATTTTTAATTTAACCTTCATTATCTTTCTTTCATCTTTATCTTTAATGTTTAGATCTACTTCATTTTGTAATGTTAACCCTTGTCAGTAGTTTTATCGTTATGTTAAAACATTTTTGAGGGCCTCTGAAATCTGTTTCTTAGAGGACCACTAACACTGTGAGCGTGACCCTGTATTGTCTATTACGGTTTCCAAAACAATCCCTTTTAAATATATAAAGCGAAATTTTAGAATACTCTGCTGATAAAAAAAAAGACAAGGCAATTACATGATTATAAGGGAATTATAGCACATCAATTTCGAAGAAATAATATTATATGGAAAAAAAAGGGGGGAAGGAATGGAAAGAGTGTAGGCACCTATACGCACGAACACATTACATGTTTTATTTTTTTGCATAACTTCTAGCTATTGTTAAATTTCTCAAACGCAGTGTACCCGATTTTAAATTGTGCGTGTATAATAATGATGGTAAAAAGGAATTATTTTTTAGATAATGGTTTGTGAGAGCTATATAAGGAAGAAAGGGCATCAAATCTTTTGCCGTGTAACGAAAACAGCAATTTTTGAGAAGGAGAAAATAAACGAAAAAGCAAATCGTACCAGGATATGAATCTGAATGAAATGACGAACGAGAAGACGATGGAGCTTTTTTTGCATCCGAGATAATTTCACTAATAATTTAATTTTTGCTGAAGGAAGTTTTTATGGAAAGAGGGGCTAAAGTGCAATATTGGATAAAACGGGTTTTCGTAGAAAAGATTAGAACGCTAAAGGTAAATACCTTATACTTTTTCTGTACCAAAATGATAGAAAAGCGTAACAAAGTTATTTTTGCGCTAACCCCATATAAATGAATAAAATTACAAAAATTAAGTATGGAGTGGTATATAAGGTAATATTTCAAACACATTGACTCACACATAAAGCCACCTGGGCTAGTGTTTTGTGATATTTCGTGGGGAATTTATAAACCATGGAGTAGTGTATACCCAACTTATGCAACGTAATATTCAAATTTCAGGCGCACCTGATCGAAGCTTAATATTGCGCAACTTCAACAAGAAGGACACAGGTTCTTTTATAATTGATATTTAATACATAAAAGTGGCACGTGATCAATACATACAAGCATCGCAATTAAAATTCATTCAGCAGCCTAGGCCGTGACTATACTAAATCTTGCAACCAAATTACTTTAACAAGACGAGTTATTCCGATCTACATACAGACTTAGTAGTTTAAGCTACCAGTTCGTGATAGTCTCTAGTCTATAAATCCACTTGTGTTTAACCAATGAAAGTTCCGCTATATAACATTGAAGACACTTACGCAAAAAAAAGCAGACGCGGTCTATCCAAGGGATTCTCCAACTGGTACTAACGGATCATCGATTTATCGGTTGATTCGCCTACAAGCACCTCTCGGCATCAATCAGTAGCATGGCACACTATCGTCAATGATAGGATTGGTGTCTCATCTCACTGGCGGCATTCTTAGGTCTCCAACGTTGTAGAAATTAAGGTCACTCGACATATGGCGGCCTCGTCACGTGATATACCCCACAAGGCCTCCATCAATTGGCACTGGACGGGCACTAGTACTACTGCTGCTGCGGTCCCATCTCTATGGTAGCAACTTCAGGCATACACTGCTCTCAACAGATACATCATTATAAAGGGATTCCTACTCACCAAAGCGAGAAACTTCTTATTTTTAGCATCTCAATCGATAGGCAACCATCAGTCGTGACCGATTATTTCAAATCTTACTATATTTAGCCGTCAATTTCAGGATTATCCACAGATACTAACAGATACAGTTCTCGTATATTACTGGGACTTCATCTCTGCTCATAACGCCAAATTAGAAAAAGACTGGAACGGAGTTCCCCTTATTCTTCTTATTCCGAACAGTCGCTCTCCCAATACGTCTTTGTTTAACCTCCATATTTATACCTTTTCGCATCCCTCCAGAACGTTCCACCCCTCCTGAGTCCTGCCATTGGCTAGTTCAACTCGGGCACAAGACCGTTCTGAAAAAGTCTGGAAGGATGCTCTTTGTCTGCTCAACCTCCTTTGTAAAACCTTCCCCACAAATCTATAAATATACTGACACGTATAAAATTACATCTAACATTAACAACCATTTTACTACCTCCGGATTCGCGTAAATAATCTTTACGTAACATATGCAAACGTTTTAAATAAGCAAAGGTAGTAAAATATGTCTTCTCTACGCCCAACTAATTTAAAAGTTAATTACACTTGATCAATTTTTAATCTTGACATAAATATATATATATATATATATATGTGTGTGTATATATTAATTATATGTGCTTTCTATTCTAGTATATAATATGTGAATGAGAATCAATGGCAGGGTTTTCTTAACATTTATACAATAATTTTGTACAAAATGGCATTAAGATGAAAAATCTAACAGGCTGCACACATTTTTAATACGTATGTTCATAGTTATTCGACCATAATAATTCAAGACTTTTTTCTTCCTGAGCTTTTGGAGATTTGGCGAGAATAGCCCATTTATTATATTATGTATTAAATGATTTAATAAATATATGCTGCGAGTGAAAAATTTCTATTTAATCTCATATATCAGTTTCAAAGTTGAGATCCCAAAGGATGATAAACGGCAGTAATTTATTATTCGAATGTCATTTTAAACGCTAGTTTTGAAATCCAACTCGCGTATTTTGGGACGAAAGAACTAAAGTTCGAACAAAGCGGAAATACATATGAATTGGATGTGAAATAAAAATATGAAAAATTGCAGTGGCATTGTATGATTAAGAAAAGAGGTTGGGGTGACGTGGAAACGAATGGCCCAGGATAGACTTGTGTGGAAAGCATTTGGAGAGACCTTCATCCAGCAGTGGATAGATAATGGTTGAATATGATGATGATGATATATATATATATATATGAGTAAAATAAAGAGTATATGAAAATCATTACATGAGGAGGCGAATTTTCAAAGCAAGTAATACTGGTAAAATATTGCGTATTCCCCATAAAAAGAGTAGCATCGTTATCTCCATTAATCTGTAGCCGTCGTATAAGTTTGTGTGTGTGTGTGTGTATATATATATTTTATGTAAAAAAAACTTCTAAATATAGAACAATAAAAACTACAACCGAACAAACCCAAAAATCACCAAACCTCATAACAAAAACCAAGACCAAATTTAAGAACGAATTTGAAACTTGAAAAATTGAAAAGAAAAAATATTGAAAATAACCCGAGGTGCAGAACTTCGTCAGGGGAGAATCCTCCCTAGGAGCGATAAATAAATAGGAGCGTTTCTGTTAGCAATGCCAGCATTTGTTAAAATGGCATGCATTCTCCCAACGCCCTTAAAAATTAGAATTATAAAAGAAATAAAATAAAAATAATACCACAAATAATATAAAGAATAAAATGAAGAAGGAAATATATATATATATATATATTATGGCAGCGATATAAAGGCAAAAAGACGCAATAACAAAATCAAATAGAAAAAACATGAGATTGTAACTGTATAAAGCTGAAGAGGAGATGGTTCAAGCATATAAAATATTGTATCGTCGAAATGTTGTGATAATCTTTGCTTCCCTCGGGCAGCTTGGGCTTCCTCAGATCTAATATTCTTTATCTAATACGGCCCAGGCGGATATCAATTTCTATAATTTAATATAAAACAAATATATATTGTATGTGGAATTGTGTATCTGTTTAAATAAAGTTTGTATTGAAAAAAAGGAACTGTGATAAAACTGCGAAGATGTGAAAGTAAATTAATATGCAATGTTACAAAATTAAAAAGCCGAGTTTATGGGGCTGTGCCGACGTTGTTAGAAATGGAGTAGTTACATCATTTTAAAAATATTGAATATTTTATCCCTTTAAGTTTTCCTTTAATATTTTTCAGTTAATACGCTTTTTCTTTTCATTGTGAATAGATTTGTTTGCCACTGCAAAACTACATTACGTGAGATGAAAAAGACGATATTCTTAATTCCGGTAACGAAGATAGGACCACAAGCATGAGCCATCTGTTAGAATTAAAAAAAAAGTCATAATTAATAACTTATCACAGCAAGTATTAACAATTATTTTTTTTCTACGATGCTGAGAAGTGACATAAAATTCGATCTGAGCAAATGTTTCAACAATATTGCAAAGATATAAAATCAAACATATAATATCGCAGCGTATGTTGATATAAGGTCAGAGCTATATAAACTCAAGTCCATATAAGATCGCACCGATATAAAATGAAGTCGGTATAAGATCGCAGAGATATGAAATGAAGTCGATATAAGATCGCAGCGATATAAAATGAAGTCGGTATGACATCGTAACGATGCAACTTATACCAAGCGTAACACGCCAAAATAAATTCGAGTGACCGAATATCGTAACGATATAAAATAGGCTCAAGAAAGATGATTAAATAATAGAAACTGAAACATAAAAAGGATATAGAATTATGATGATATGGAATTGAACCGGCATCAAATTAAAATAGAGTAAATAGAATAAATACACAAAATTTTAAGAAATTCGCTAATAATTTCCAATTAATTTTAGGTGGGTAAAATACCAAAATTAATTGATGAACATAATTAAATAAATAAAAATAACATATATATATATATATATGTTATATATATAATATAATAATATAATAATATATAATAATATATTAATATATAATATATAATAATATATTAATATAATAATATTATTATATATATATATATAAAATAACATTTGCATCTGATAATCAAAACATAGAAACAATGGATAATATTAAAGCCCTTTGACTATTATTTAATGGACAAAACCCATTTTGTCATTCAAATAAATATAATAAAACTTTCTGCAATGTTTAGAAAATCCCATTGTCACAATATTTAGATTTTGCAAATTTAGTGATAAAAAATATTAAAAAAATAAATTGAATAATGATTTTTAATTATTTACCACGTCATAATCTTTTTTTTTTAAATTGATAGGAAAAATATTTTAACTTTAATTGAAATTTTAAAATTATTCCAACAGAAATTGGAATTTTAATACCTTCCTTGTTTCCACACATTTGTATTCAAATTATCTTGCATGAATGTTTATCGTTTACTTCAAGTGCAAATAAATTTTATCCCACATTTAATAAACAAATTCCGTAATTTACATCCCCCGAGTCGAGTGCGAAAATTTCGTGTTATTTTCAATTTCCTTCTCTCATTGGAAACACAAATAAAGAAAGCGGGTGGCAGATTTAAAGGGAAATAATCAAATATGGCTACACGCATTTCCATATTTGAAAGCAATAAACGAAGAATAGTAAACTGTTGACTGCCATGAATTAGTTGAAATAAAAATATGATGAAAGTGATTGGTGTTTGTTCTCAAATTTGTGTTTTTCCTTTTTTTTTTTTTCAATTATTTGTAATCCATTTTCCATTTGGGGGACACAAGCGACGCGAACGCTGTAATCGAAATAATCGCCTACCGACGGAGATCGGCAAGCGGTTGAAAAGCGTGCTTTGTAAACATTACTGTAAATACAATTAGCATTTGCTGCTGTTTTTCCCAACGGAATGTGAAAAACGTTTCTCCCAATTAATTCTATTAATGCGCAATACATGTGAAAAAAGTTTCTCAACTTGATTACATCGTTTTCGAAAATCAGTTCACAGAAATGTAAACATTTGCAAATAATCTATGAAACCATTTATAAAGTAAATTGGCATTATTGCATGTAATACAATATATCTGCATTCTAAATGCATTAATCATATATTATAAATATATTATTTATGTATTATAAATTAAAAATATACATAATAAACATTGATAATAAAATAATCGATTATCAGTGTTAGTAAAATAATATATAATAACTTTATATATAATTAATATATAAGGGTAATAGCAAATCACCTAACTATTGTTTAGTGTTCTACTACAACCATAGGCGTATACAGAAAGTTCATAAGGGGGATTACAATAAGGTAGTTTATAATGAGGAGGTTACAGAGCTACAATTCCATATATTCATATGTTTAAAAGTTGTATGTGCACAGTGTATACAAAATTTCATTGCGGTTTGGGGGGTTACAATCACCACAAACCCCCCCTTCTGCATACGGCAGTGTCCCACTAATCATATATTCTATCAATAGTAAATACAAAGACTATATTTCCTCAAAAATATATTAGAGTTTTCAATAAAATCTGTAATAAATACTATCAACCGTGTTAACAATTTATTTAACATATAATACATGCCGTATGGTTAAACGCTATGAACAGTTGTTAAATTATATAACGTTGAATTTTTTTGTACGAGGTATGAAAAAGGCAATACGTGCATGCGGGGTTCTTTCTTCCGTGTCTCGATAAAAATATGTAGGGTTAGATTCAAAAGTCGATGACGGGCCAAAAATATTACAGATAAGTAAATATTTTTCGTATAGTATATATAATGAACTTTTAAGCACTTTCTGACCATATTTTGATAATTGGTTTGACATGGTTTTAAATATACGGAAAATACAAACCTGAATGCTTTCTAAAAATTTAAAGATGAAGAATTATGGAATTCGAAGAAAAAACTTTAAGAGTAGGGCTTATAATGTATATATCATTAAAACATAATAAACACAATTTAAAATAATAATTTAAAACTTTCATGCTGATATAGATTCCTTACTATCACCGTATGGCATATAAATTAATACGCAAAGAAATTTAAAATCCTCTACTGGAATAGAAAAAAAAGGGGAATGGGAAAATAATGAAAAAAAGATATAAAATGAGAGAGTTAATTGTCCGGTATTGTCACCCCATGTCGCATGAGGATTTTTTTAAAGGCCAGAATTAAGCCGGTCCAAAGAATTTAATTTTAAATCCCATCAGTCACAGGTTTTTTTCCTCATGGTGTCAAGTTTACCTGCTGTCACCGGACAACTTTCCTTAAGCGAAAAAAAATCATTTGCATTTTTAATAAGGTTTGCACCAGCTGTATATTATTAATGTTATTATATGTACGTATGTCTGCATATCTCTATAATAATTATAAACATATGCAAATATCTCATACACACACACATAGATCGTTGTCGTCATGTTTAGTCGTCAATTCTTAGCCTATAATTTTTAGTCTAATTGTAAGTGATATTTATTCCATCGTCCACATTTAAGCACATTTTCTCGTGCCTTTCACTCTCATCCGTCTTATAGGAATGTATTTTATACCGTGTAAATAGCATGTTTTCCCAGATTGTCATCATTTTCAACTTTGAGTAAGTGAGGCCTGCAGCAGTTGTATAATATTTAATTTTGCAAATGTATTGTTTTATTCGGAAAATTTATTATCAAGTATGGAAGAGGCGGAAATAAAATACAACGATGGAAGGCAAAATATAAATACATAAATAATATAAATATATAAGTATGACATGTATATATTTATACTATTTATACATAATTATATATGTATAAACATATGTAATTATATGTATTTATTTATATAATTATATATATATATATATATATATATATATATATATATATATATATGGCCTGCAAAAGGGTTGCTGGTATCTAACTGGAAGGAGACCCACACGCTGAACGTATGTGACGATGTGTGGAACCGGCCAGGCCAGTAACCTAGTGTCCTACCCCGCCTTCAAGTGGTGCAGGCTGAGCTTTCTATTTATGTGGCAAATTAATATTTGCTGCACGGATAGAAAGGCGGAAGGGGAGGGCTAATTCACCAACCCGTCTAGCCAGCGTGGTGAAATTATGGCTAATTCCTCCATTATGTTGACACACCAGAAACCATGGCCCCTAGTCTCCAGGTGCTGGAGTGCTCCTGATCAAGGCAGCGGTCAGTGTGGCATGAAAGCAGGGGGTGCTAAGAATCACTGGAATGGCCCAGGCTGCCGTTTGTTATTGACCTTGGCAACGTATAATGGACGATCCCTTGCTTCTGAAGCAAAACTTCAGGAATTGGAAGAAGAACTTGACAAGATCAAATGGGACATTGTAGGACTCAGTGAAGTTAGAAGAAAAGGTGAAGAGTTGGTGGAACTTAAAAGTGGACATTTGTTTTATTATAGAGGAACGGAAACTGGAAGAACAAGTGGTGTTGGCTTCTTAATCAACAAAAGAATTAAAGACTGTCTTCTGGAAGTTGAAAGTACATCAGATCGAGCAGCGAGGCTCGTTGTTCAACTAACCCAGCGATACCAACTTCAAATAGTACAGGTATATGCACCAACATCAAGCCATACCGACGAAGAGGTTGAAGAATTTTATGAAGAAATCAAAGAGTTACACACCAAAGGGAAACAACATATCAAGCTCATCATGGGGGATTTCAATGCAAGAATTGGACAACAGGAACAAGGAGAGACATCGGTTGGTAAATACGGATATGGGGAAAGGAATGAACGTGGCGATCAACTCATCGAATTTGCAGAAGCTGAAAACCTTAGCATCATGAATTCATTTTTTAAGAAGAAACCGCAAAGAAAATGGACATGGAAACACCCAAATGGGGGAACTAGTGAAATTGACTATATCCTGGCAAACAAGAAATCAATTATTGAAGATTGCAGTGTACTGAACAGATTTAATACTGGAAGTGATCATCGAATGGTGAGATGTAAAGTGCACTTAAATACTAAATTAGAACGACAGAAGCTCATTAGGAAACAAGTAAGTAAGAGGGTGGATTTAATGAAACTGAAAGTAAATACCGAGGCATTCAAGTTGGAATTAAAAAATCGCTTTTCTGCACTGGAAGGACTTATTGAAGAAGTTGATATCTCAGAAGCAAATGAAAACATTGTTAAGACAATAGTTGAAACTGCTGGGGAAATTGGTGGTGTAACCTGTAAAAAGCACAATAGCAAATTATCTGAGAAGACGAAACAGCTCATGAAAAGGCGAAGAGATATGAAGGTGGACAATCGAAATACCAGTTCCAGGATTGAGTACATAGAACTTTGTAAAACTCTGCGCAAAAGCATGAAAGAAGACATAAGAAAATTCAATTGTGAGTTAGTAAGGAAGGCCATTGAAAATAACAAGAGCCTTAGGGTTGTTAAAGGAAGTTTATCTGTTGGGAAGAAACACATCATTGCATTAAAAGGAGAGGATGGCACCGTAACAAGAAATAGGGAAGAAATACTTAGAAGAGTTGAAGAATTCTACAAAAAACTATATGAAAGTAACAGTGGATTAAACGAAGACACTGAAATAGTCGAAGGAACAGCTCCTAAAATCTTAAAAGAAGAAGTTTCATTTGCAATAAAAAGTATGAAGAAAGGAAGAGCCCCTGGCGATGATGGTATTACATTAGATATCCTAAAAGAAGCTGGAGAATATGTAGAAGACATACTTGCAAAATTCTTTACCAAATGTCTTAACAGCGGTAACATACCAAACCAATGGGATTCTGCAACAGTAATTCTTTTGCATAAAAAAGGTGATAAAGAGGATTTGAAAAATTACCGACCAATTAGCTTGTTACCTGCTATTTATAAAATCTTCACAAAAGTGCTAACACATCGCCTGCAGAAAAAATTAGATGCAGCTCAACCAAGAGAACAAGCTGGATTTCGAAGTGGATTCAGTACAGTGGACCATATTCAAGTATTAAGAGAATTAATTGAAAGAACACATGAATATGAACTTCCATTGTGTGTTGCATTTATTGACTATGAGAAGGCCTTTGACTCTATTAAAACATCAGCAGTCATCAACTCTTTAAGATCAACAGACATTGAGGATGTGTACATTGACATGGTGAAACGTGTGTATAAAAATGCAAGTGCAAAATTTCGGTTACATAAAGATACCAAAACTATCAAACTTGGCAAAGGGGTGAGGCAGGGAGATACCATTTCTCCAAAACTTTTTACTTCTGCTTTACAGATGATTTTTCAGCTGATAAATTGGAATAACAAGGGAATAAAAATAAATGGTGAATATTTAAATCATCTGCGGTTTGCTGATGACATTGTTATTTTTTCAACGGACCCATTAGAACTCCAAGACATGGTACAAGAGCTCTCAACTAGAAGTGAAGAAGTTGGACTCAAGATGAACCTACAAAAAACTAAGATCATGTTCAATAATTTTGTAGAGGAAACAAAAATACAAGTTGACAACACTGAGCTAGAAATTGCTGATTCATATATTTACCTTGGCCAGCTGATTTCAATGGATGGCAACATTATGAAAGAACTCAACAGACGTATTAAACTTGGCTGGAGTGCATTTGGAAGAAACAGTTTTATCCTGAAGGGGAAATTGCCTTTGTGTCTAAAAAGAAAGGTCTTCAACCAGTGTGTATTGCCAGTCCTCTCTTATGGATCAGAGACATGGAGTCTAACAGTTGGAGCAATACGAAAGTTACAGACAACGCAAAGGAGCATGGAGAGGTGCATGCTTGGAATAACTAGGAGAGATCGAAAAAGAAACACTTGGGTGAGAGAGCAAACTAGAGTAGAGGACATCATTGTTAAAGTAAAAGGGCTGAAATGGCGATGGGCTGGGCATATTGCAAGAAGAACTGATCAACGATGGACAACAGAAATTCTGAACTGGATTCCAAGAGACCACCGAAGACCTAGAAAACGTCCTCAAACTAGATGGGTGGATGAAATAAGAAAACAGGTTGGGGTGACGTAGAAA
>QLNU02003225.1:88965819-88981251 GCA_006491805.2 Dysdera silvatica | reverse complement strand
TAAAGAGGATTTGAAAAATTACCGACCAATTAGCTTGTTACCTGCTATTTATAAAATCTTCACAAAAGTGCTAACACATCGCCTGCAGAAAAAATTAGATGCAGCTCAACCAAGAGAACAAGCTGGATTTCGAAGTGGATTCAGTACAGTGGACCATATTCAAGTATTAAGAGAATTAATTGAAAGAACACATGAATATGAACTTCCATTGTGTGTGGCATTTATTGACTATGAGAAGGCCTTTGACTCTATTAAAACATCAGCAGTCATCAACTCTTTAAGATCAACAGACATCGAGGATGTGTACATTGACATGGTGAAACGTGTGTATAAAAATGCAAGTGCAAAATTTCGGTTACATAAAGATACCAAAACTATCAAAATTGGTAAAGGTGTGAGGCAGGGAGATACCATTTCTCCAAAACTTTTTACTTCAGCTTTACAGATGATTTTTCAGCAGATAAATTGGAATAACAAGGGAATAAAAATAAATGGTGAATATTTAAATCATTTGCGGTTTGCTGATGACATTGTTATTTTTTCAACGAACCCATCAGAACTCCAAGACATGGTACAGGAGCTCTCAACTAGAAGTAAAGAAGTTGGACTCAAGATGAACCTACAAAAAACTAAAATCATGTTCAATAATTTCGTAGAGGAAACAAAAGTACAAGTTGACAACATTGAGCTAGAAATTGCTGATTCATATATTTACCTTGGCCAGCTGATTTCAATGGATGGCAACATTATGAAAGAACTCAACAGACGTATTAAACTTGGCTGGAGTGCATTTGGAAGAAACAGTTTTATCCTGAAGGGGAAATTGCCTTTGTGTCTAAAAAGAAAGGTCTTCAACCAGTGTGTATTGCCAGTCCTCTCTTATGGATCAGAGACATGGAGTCTAACAGTTGGAGCAATACGAAAGTTACAGACAACGCAAAGGAGCATGGAGAGGTGCATGCTTGGAATAACTAGGAGAGATCGAAAAAGAAACACTTGGGTGAGAGAGCAAACTAGAGTAGAGGACATCATTGTTAAAGTAAAAGGGCTGAAATGGCGATGGGCTGGGCATATTGCAAGAAGAACTGATCAACGATGGACAACAGAAATTCTGAACTGGATTCCAAGAGACCACCGAAGACCTAGAAAACGTCCTCAAACTAGATGGGTGGATGAAATAAGAAAACAGGTTGGGGTGACGTGGAAACGAATGGCCCAGGATAGACTTGTGTGGAAAGCATTTGGAGAGACCTTCATCCAGCAGTGGATAGATAATGGTTGAATATGATGATGATGATGATATATATGTATGTATAGGTGTATGTATACAGTAATCCACAACAATGAATATAGAATTATATTTAAAACTATCATGGAGTGTGAAAATAAATATTTGATTAAAGCATACACAATTAGTGAGGAATAGCCCTCGTCGTCCTATTTAACCCGTCGTATCTATCGTAATCTATAAAACTCTATAATAACTCTATAATAAACTATATAAATCTATAAACGTCGTAATCTATAGAACTGAGGGGCGATGAAATTCGTTTGCTTCGTTTGTGATTAATGATACTTTGTGTATTCACTGAATGGAGAGAAAGGGCGATGCGTATAGGTTTCTGGTCAACTTATTCAAATCCATGACCTCGTTACTGAAGAAATTTATCACGTAGCCCCCGTATGCTCATTGGATGTCAGCATGACGACATGGAAAAATATCGCTAATCAACCGAGCTTGAAAGAAAAATGATATGAGTGTGGGAAGCATAAATCATTCAATTGTGAAAGTAATATAAAAATTACAATATCCGTGTACCACAGTACTAAAAGCGCGCCAAGTATACGTTGCCTTTCTGGGTTAGCAGTTCAATATGGACAGCGTTCTGGAATATGAAAACGTGAACGAATATGACCATTGATGTATTTTCTTCATTGTTTTGGTCAAGTGGAGCACAAGCAGTGGCACAAATTACTGCGGACGTCAACAAGAAAGGTGTCACTGGTTACCCTAACAAGACCATCGGGCAATTATTAATAATTGCTTCGAAGCACTTACATACATTCAATTGCACTTAATTCAGTGCTATCACGAGATGCATTTAATTAAATAACGTTATTATTGATTAAGTCGCAGTCTGTGATATAATCCTCAAAATATCATTTCCAATTATAGTATTACATGCAACTGTTCACCATTCCAAAAACCAGAAGGGTATTTCAGTTGGTGATGTACAAAGTAAAGAATGATATATGTATGAAGTATTTTATATTGCTGTGAATCATTAGATAAAAATTTATATTTCAAATAATGTTTCATATGGCGGAAATATGCATATTAATTTTTCATTTAATTAATAGTTAAATAAATACATTATGGGAATACAGACCCATCAGTTTCCTTTACCAATATCACATCGCTAGACTTGATGTCACAACTTGGCAAAAGAACGTAGTCACTCGACCGTGGATGACTGATAACCGATCGCCTTATTGATAGATTCCCATTTAGTGTCGTTTTGAGTGAACGAAAGGTTCAAATCCAGAAGAAATCCAAGGAAGCTTGTTTTACCCGTTTCGTAAAAAAAGTGTTGTGTGTTTCGTGTTGAGAAGAGCCTTTGCCCGTGTACCAAAAGGTGGTGGGTTCGGTTCCCAGCAGGCACCGTGAAATCATTCTTTTCTTTGCGAGCAATTTATCATCTAAAAATAATAAACGTTAAGGTGAATCTTTAGAAATATACTTAAGTTTATAAAACAAGCACACGTTGGGACCTCGGGCTCATCGAAATGCATTTATGAACCACTCAAGCTACGTACCCTTTCATGGAATGCACATACATCTCTTCATCATTATAATATACAAACATGGGTTAATGGGCTCTCACAATAATAATATACGCTTCCCCGCTCAACTCGAGTGACTAGAACATAGCTAAAAGAGCAGTTTAAAGATTTTTCTCATAATGTAATAACATTATGAGAAAAATCTTCAGACATTTTACAGTATATGAACCCTGTGTAGTACTTTGAATGTGTTGTAGAAAACTTCGTTCGAGATTCGAATCCTTTATTTGAAAATGCCAAAGAATTATAAACAAGAACATAACAAGCAGGGAATAGCTGTGAAGACTTCGTGAAACAATAGAGAAAATTTCATCTTTGTAGCTCTTCTCACTCTGGCGATATATAGGCAAGCTTATTCGTTACGTTGTAGATATTATGGTTTGAATGATGAGACATGATTGGGAGATATATATTATGTCACTATTGTCAAATTATTGAAAACTCACTTTCGAAACAGCTTAGTAATAAGATATGTACTAAAGAAGAACATTAATAGAAAAACTACAAGTTGAAACGGACAATTAAATTACGTAGTCTGAGAGATCAAAAAACGAAAAAACAAATAATGATTAAAATAAATAGATAGCCAAAGGTAAGCAAAATACGTACACATTCTATTATATCCATTTAATCCCAAGGCGGTGCTTAAACCGTTAAATCGTTGTACTCACTACGGAGATAAATTATGACTTAAAGAAATGAAACTTTAAATTTTTAAAAATGTTTGCATATTGAGCCGAACATGAAAAGTGAAAAACAATCTTGCATGTGCAAGTTTGTCTATGTGAGGGTGCTGAAATTGCCACAGCGACGGTAATGCGCATTAATGCGCAGTCAGAGAAAGACTGGGCAGCCGGCCCATCTGTCCTGGGGCTGGTTTGCTCTCATGAGTGATAGGATTCGCACCTCCGAATGGGCAAGCACTTGCGCTCTCCGAAAGTCCAATGTCTGCGCCCTTTTAGAGGACTCAGTCCGTCCCTATATGCAGTCATACCAAATACTAACCATTTGTATGTATATATATATATATATAAACCCCATACAAAACTATGCATCAACATTCGCAGATATCTTTAGGCTCTTTCGCGCTTGGTGATACTTATGCTCTTTCATGTATATTTTCAATCCCATTGAAATAAATCAAAGCACGGGCTGAACACTGGCAAAAATTAAAAGCGGTTGTGCACTGTGCAGTAATTTCCGGTTTGAAAACGACTGGTTCCGATAAGTTTCGTTCTACTAGCAGTCGGTATACGAGAATTTGTTTCCTTAAATAACAGAAATTCAAATTGATAGAAAAACTATAGGTTCCAATATAACATAACATAACAACAGCTGTCTCTTCTCCTTTACAGTACAAACTAGTTAAGGCAAATGAAATATCTAAACTTCCTAAAATAAAATAGATATCCGATTATTCTTCTTTTGAAAAAAAAAATTGTAATCAATATCT
Source organism: Dysdera silvatica (assembly GCA_006491805.2). NCBI lineage: Eukaryota > Metazoa > Arthropoda > Arachnida > Araneae > Dysderidae > Dysdera > Dysdera silvatica. Next base: position 88,976,954 of record QLNU02003225.1, on the reverse strand, counting down.
TGGTGCTCCACAGGGTTCATACACGCCCCCAATTCCCCTCCAGATATTTTGATACACATCCTTAATGAAATATAAATACCCCCCCTCCCCCGTTCAGTGTATCTACTAACACCTAAACACCCCCATCGTAAAAAAAAACTAAAAGTTATCCAAAAAACAAAAACGTAAATAATCGATTATCTCCAATCCACACCCCCTAAACATTTTGTACACCCCCAGTTTATGAATCCTGGATAAACCCCTGATATTTCATCTTACATGTAAACTATATATAATAACGTAAGTTCTATTTTAGTGAATACGTGTTGATCAAACACCAACGTGCTTTTCTTATACAGCTAGGTGATTATATAATCATTTTCATGAGTAATTCCAAAACTTAGTGAAGATTTCCATATAAATATGCAGAAATGACATTTTCCATTTCTTTTTCCTTAATGATGCCTACGAGCTAAAATTCGACCATAAAGATGAAAGTAAAATTCGTCCCATAAAGATCAAGTGCCGATTCCAGAAAAGCTTTTACAACACCAATTTACTTTATTGCCTTATTGTACCGAATGCATCATTTTTAAAACGCTTCAAAACGAAATTTGTTAAAGATTTCAAAGTCAAGAAAAAATAATTTTAGTGGTACCACATCATAAATTCTCAATTTCATAGAAATTTCAAAATAACAAATAATATTTGAATACATCCATATCTTATGGATATGCATGCACAGACAAAAAGCTGTAATTTATGCCATTGAACACAAGTGCTTAATAATGCTAAGGTACTTTCATTGGCGATTTATTTCTCTCTCAGGCGAATGTCGGATCTGAAAGGTGTCATCTCGTATGCATACCATTTTAAAATTCAAACATCCACTTTTTTATCTCTTAAGTTATGCGATAGTACAGAGGTAACGTGTTCCGTTAGCGTGTCGTTAATCTGAGTTCCACTTCAAACCGTGCCGTTAATCTGGGTTCCACTTCAAACCGTGCCGTTAATCTGGGTTCCATTTCAAACCGTGGCAAAACGACGATTAATATTACTGCAGGCCTTTAGCCAGGATGAAGGGACAACTGTGGCAAGGCAAAAGGCATATAGGGCAAAAGGCACTCGGAGATTATTCTATACATATAAATAGCCCGATATGGCAACTGGGGCACAGGCATGGGGCAACTGGTGCTACGGCCCTGCTGGCCCCGACTTAGCTTCAGGCCTGGATTACTAACTGCTCATTTTAGACCATAGGCAGCTGGTTCCCTAGGCCTTAAGAGGTTCGGATTCGACAGAGAAATGCAAGCCCACTGTTCTACTCTGGCTCACTAGTAACGCATTTGTCTATTTTGCCAATATCCCGAGTTCGACCCTCTAATTGGTTTAAAAACGTTTTCTGTTGTTTACAAAGGAGTAATAAAATCCATCGTGGTAGAGTCCATCGTGGTAGAGTCCATCGTGGGAACGGTATTAGGAAGCAAGGAACCGTCTGGACAATAGACTTTTTCTGTAGCCAACTCCGGTTGGCTTCAGATATCTTCTTAAAAAAGAAAAAAAAGCCGTAGTAAATCAGAAATTATAGTCGAAACTCAATTGGCTTTAAAAAAAAATATTATGTGATCAGAGTGGATTTACGATTTTCCTGCCTAAGCTTAATGTAATAATATTAATGAAGTAATAAACGTAACTGGAGGCATAACAGATTTTTTTTTTTGTCAAATTCTTAGTTTGACGCCCCCATATCAAATTCGTCGTGAATCGGCCCCTAAACCCCCTTTACCTACGCCACTAGTTGATTATTCATTTCTAGTTGATGGTGATGTTCTCAAATATAGTATGGCCTTTGGTCTTTATACCACCAAAATTCCAACAGCTAACCTCATCGATAGAACCATGCTTTAAATACCTGTCCTCGCATTACTTGAAAAAGATGGTTATTTGAACTTCGATAACACAGTGTACTTTTCCCACACCTACGTTTTTAGGTTCAGGTTAGAGATTCCACTCCTCCTATGAAAGTCAGAAAGTAATAAAACACAGACCACGTTTTAGAGTGGTACTAGTCCAGCGACCTTCAGGTCTATATTAGGCCGGTTTCATATCCAGGATATAAAAAGGTGTCTTCGGATGGAAATAAGTTTATAAACGGCATTTTTGATTCTTTGCCACTTTTTGCCACTCTTACGGGCGGCATGCCTACGGGCCGTAAAACTCCAATCCAGGAATCAGTACCTTATAGAGGATGTGTCTCACTTTGTATATGGACCAAGTTTTAGAAACGCTTTTATTTTTTCGAAGCAAGAGCAACAAAGGCCATTCTGTGTTGTTAATACTGTGTTTCAACGAATCCGAACTCGGCTTTTCATGGAATCAAACCCTAGACTACGGTGGACAGAAAGGTGGCACGCGTTCTAGTCAAAATGCGTTGGGAGTCGAACCTGGTTAATAGAACGATAAGCAAGTACGTTAGGGCTGTAAGGTAGTAGGCCGGAATTTTTCTGAGGAATCCAAATTTCTTAATGCCTAAAGAAGCAATCCTAGGAAAACAACGTTGGCGGTAGGAGTTTTTGGGGCACTGTTGTAGCTGGAACTGGTATTAAAAACATGCTAGGTGAATGCATTCCTGTTGCACCACCGCAGGGCCGGGAAATTTTCAATGGTACATAGTTGTAAATCTTACGTCAAATGTGTACCGAAACATTTTCACGAAAATGAATTCTCTTAATGCGCCAGGAATGTGGCAAATATGTAGTATACAGCGGAACCTGATAAATTGACCACTTTTATAAAGTGACCAATTTTTAAAAGAGAGAACTGGTAGAGAACTTAGTCAAACCTATAAAAAATCTATCGTATACGATCGATAGTGACCACCTGCCTGTGGTGACCATTCAAGTCTAGTCCTAAGGGTGGTCACTTTAGGCAGGTTCTACTGTATTTAATTTGTATTAATAGTTGAATGGTAAATTAGATATTCGAAATTTGGTATGAGTAGGCTTGTACGTGTAATAAAATTGCAAGATTACTTTGACACAACACTCCAACAAGTATGCTAAGCTCTGTCTAATCTTAATTGTTAGTTGACACTTGCTAGAGCCTGAACTTAAAACATGATTTTCTAAACCTCCCCATTAAACCGGCTTAAAGCTAATATAACAATACAGTAATGGAAATATTTTGTTATTTGAGTAATGAGAGCATAGTAATTTTCGTAATGGTAATATGATAATTTGAAATATAATAGTATTATATTTTCTTAAACGAGTTTTTCAAATAGTTGGCTTTCCCGTTGAAGACAATGTGTAGCAAACTGGTCAAAACATCGTCCTTTGATGACAAAAAGACATGTGAAAGCAATTGCTGCAAAATAACTCTTGTCACGAAAACCTCAACGAAACTATTACTCAACATCAGTTTTGCTAAAGTGACTTAAAAATGTATTCTTTTATTTAATATGATGGATCTTTTCCATCAGCATTCTGTCATGTTATTTCAGCACCTGAAGCGATTCAAGGGAAGTTCTCCGAAAAAGGCTCCTTATTTACACGAATAGGAAATCGTGATCAAAATGTAGAATCTGTTGTTTTCAGCGTACACCCGACATGCCAATTGCAGATATTAGATCCTATTTCAGATCACTTTCGATTGCTGAATCGACGCATGGCGAGACGTTAATTTCCGCTTCTACAGAACGTTATTAGCAAATGTTCTCAATTGTCTCTCGGCTAGGACTCAAATATATATCTCTTCTCTGGTTTATAATTTGGTCGATAAATAAGGTTGTTCCTGCCAGGCCGGTTATTTACTAATGCAATTTCCTGATATTACTGGAATACATTGAGAATGCATCATTGGCATAATTGCATACGTGCGTCCATAGTTTCATGCTGAAAGTGATTTCCATTTCATGTTTACGCATCCGATAAATTTCGTTTCTTCTAGATTTCATTCATGAATAGCATTCAAGGGTTTTGTATAGTTTGTGGAATTGAAAAAAAGTGGAACTTGGGCTCTTTTCTATAAAATAAATACGAATTTCTTACTATCAAATAAAAGAAAACGATACTACATCAATACAACAACAATAATAATTGGTTCTTACTAATAAATAAAGATATTCAAATCAATGGTACCATTATGGTAAATGTAGTATAATACATTTTAATTTAAATGACATTACTCGATAAAATAGACTATATATTTTGACATATTTTTAATACAATTCTTTTAAATTAAATATAATATATCATTCCAAGCAATCCTCAAAGCCTTATTGCTTCTCATACACAATAAGTAATTCATTCATTCTTTTTTTTTTATTAGATGAAATATATTTCTGCTGGATTTTTTGCATATGTCGGTATAACGAGAAGCCTATTTGATGATCAATTGCTCGCAAAGAATCGAATGGTTTTGCGGTGTCTTGTGGAAACCGAACCCACTACCTCTTGGTATCCGGTCAAAACTACTCTTATATTCTAGGTCATAGCCTACTCTTCCAACTGAACTACAGCCGACGTATCATCCTTCCCTCTGCGTGCCCATATAAAACTTTACTATAGACGAGTAACGGAGCAATGTCTGGAGTTCTTTTTAAACCAAATCAAATCGATATCAATGAAGCGGATGTTCTAAAAGCGAGATTAGCGTGATATAAAAGCAAGGGAAATTTTTATCGTTATAGCTGATGATGTGATAATATTAGATGATAAATTGCTCGCAGAGAAAAGAATGATTCCACGATGCCTGTTGGGAACCGAACCCACGACCTCTTAGTATCCCACGCTCCTAGCTTCTTTGACGTCGATTTGATTTGGTTTAAAAAGCATTCCAGGCACTTCCCTATTTCAAAAAATGCTTCTACGGTGAAGCTTTATATGCGCTCGCAGAGGGAAGGATGATAGGCCGTCTGTAGCTCAGTTGGAAGAGCCCTTGGCCAGATACCAAGAGGTCGTAGGTTCGGTTCCAAACCAGGCACCGTGAAATCATTCTTTTCTTTGCAAACAATTTATCATTTACTGTTACCGCATCATCTGCTGTGATGAGAAAAAAAAATTCACGTATGCCTACTTTAAGAAGTCTGTTATTTATAAATTTAATGTCATTGATGCAATTTTTTTTAAATAAGCCTTCGTTAATATGTATTAATTTCATCTAAGTTTGCAAATATCAGCCACATCTAATTTTCTTCCACAAAATAAGCATAATGTAATAACCAAAAATCAAGTGAAAGAGAGAGAAAGAGCTCCAAAGACACTATAGTTACTCTGACAAGATAAACTTAGATTAAGCGATACATACATATAATAATAAGTTAAGGCATTATGATGTCCATGTGACAAATAAAAAATTATTATTGTAGCTATACATTATCATGTAAATAGTTTCTCTGTCATTAATTTTACACGAAACGTTAAAAAGGGTTCAAAACCAAATATATATAACGCTTTGCCCATAAGTAGAATGGAACCTGGCAAAGTGACCACGTTGGTAAATTAACCATCTGAATAAAGTGACTACCTTGGAAAATTTATCATCTGAGTAAAGTGACCACGTTGGTAAATTAACCATCTGAATAAGGTGACTACCTTGGTAAATTGACCATTGAATAAAGTGGCCACCTGGTAAATTGACCATCTGAATAAAGTGGCCACCTGGTAAACTGGCCATCTGAATAAAGTGGCTTCATTTTATATGAAAGAACTGGTTGAGACTTGGCCGCGCCTATACCAAAATCTGGCATGTATACTGACCACTCGTCTATAGTGACCGTTACTGTCCATTTCCGAAGGTGGTCACTTTAGAAAGGTTCTACTGTATTTGGATAATTGGAGTTGATAGCCTCGAGATTTAGGGGGAAGGAAATAGATTCCTCATCAGAGCCAATAGCATTCACTTATAATTTTTTCGTTTTTCTAGGCGGAGAGGCTAAACCAACCCTAGCTTATACATTATTTACGCCAATGGATAGAACATTCTTTTTGAAAATTCATTACCAAAGCTGCATATTTTCCAAATAAGAAAGGAATTCGTTCGCCTAAAGAAAAAAAACTTCTAATAGGACCAGAAATTTCTTACTTGTCAACTGCAGCAATCTAACCTCCAATGGCGACGGAACAGCTGGATTTAACAAGTCGTGCTGATTACAAATAAGAATTAGTCCATCAAGATTAAACTAAGCCTCTAGGTTCTTTTTTATACTTACAAACACGTTTTTATAAACTCCTCCCCATATCACGATACACAAGCGAATGCAATTTCTCCAATAGGATTCACAAATGTTTTATCTGTTGCGCATAATCCAATTTTAATGAGAAAAGTATGATTTCGACGTTAAAAATGTTATTTTTATATTACAAACGGATAATGGATTTATAGGCTTGGCTGCAGTTCTTGCTATAATGAATTATTGACTAAAAATGTGCTATTTGGTAAACCTATTATACGCATTTGCGTTTATCATATGCTTACTTATATTCACTACGCAGTCACTAATTTTTCTGAAAAAGAAATCAATTACTTATGCCCCTTTTCTGTCAAATATGACTATGCTCTATTTAATTTAAACTGTTTTATGGTAAGTTATGAATGGAAATAAGCTGTAAATTGTATTAAAACTATCAATGGAAATTAATATACGGTGCTTAAGTGGTAAAAAATGACGTGACTTGAACCGTCCGGTCGTCGATCTATCTGGCATCCCACTTTCTAACGCTCAACTATAGTGCGTTCGCGCTCAGTTGTCGCCCGATACCGTTACCAGACGGGTTGTTCCATTGCAGTTTAGGGAAGGGCGTCTTGGAGGAACTGGTTTTTCGCGCGCGAAAAACCAGTTTCGGCAAGACGCCCTTCCCTAAACTGCAATGGACTAACCCGTCTGCTAACGGTATCAGGCGTCAGGTCTGCGCGAACGGACAATACACGCACTCTCATTTAACTTCGACTCTGCTCAATCGCGCCTTTCTTCAATTCCAGAACTTATTTCTCCTATTGAGAAACCTTTTAAATGCAGCAAAATTTCACCTTCACAGAAAGATACCCCCGCCATCTTATTAGCCACACTATAGCGTCCAACTTTCCAAAAAAAACGTTTATCCAAACCTACCTAAACCTGCTCGAACGGCCTTAAAAGATTTGCCAACAACGACAACCTACGCATTACAAAGGCTGACAAAGGTGGACAAGTCATCGCCCTCACCAAACAACAATATATTCTTGGTTCTTCCAACGTTATCAACACTGGTCCTTACACAACCATTTCACGTGATTCCACAGAAAACCACCGCCTTCGTCACAATAGGCTCATTAAAGCTTCGCCATTGCTCTCCCCACGCCTGAAGAAGACTCTTACCATTTATCACGCCATGCCCTCTCTTTTCTACACCCTGCCAAAAGTACACAAAGCAGGCATTCTATTTGGCTCCATCACGTCATGTATTGGGTCGGTGCCTTACAAACTTGCCAAGTTGCTAGTCACAATCATCTCTCGTCTGTCTTTTGCCAATTGTTTGACGTGCAAAAATTCTTCAGACTTCGTTTCAAAACTTCAGGCTTCCACTCCGGACAACTGCACCATGGCCACTTTGGACGTTAATTTAATGTTCACTAATATCCTCGTTGAGGGTGCCCTCGACCTTCTCAAATTGCAGCTCTCGGAGTTCCATTTCGCCCAACTGGAAATTGACTAAATAGTCAACCTTACTTCTATCTGCGTACGGTTCACGTCCTTCGTTTTCAACGGACAACACTACCAACAGACACGCGGCATGGCAATGGGCAATCCGCTTTTTCCGGTGCTATGCGATATTTACATGCATTTTTTGAGAGCCGTTTGTTTGAGAATATTGCGTTTAAACTTTGGGTAAGCTATGTTGATGACATCTTCATCTTGTGGGATGGCCCAAATGACCAAGTCAAGTCCATTCCTACTACCATCAACTCGTTTGACAACAACCTTGATTTCTCTCTTGAAATCGAGAAGACAACTCAATCCACTTTCCGTAATCAAGAAAGTTGGTTGCAACTTTGAGACGTCAGTTTATCGCAAACCATTCAGCGTCGCTCTACCACCACACTTCAGCTCTAACCACCCCCATCAGAAAAAATGGCAGCCTTCTACGCTTTCGTTCACCGTGCTTTATGACTCTGTTTCACCGATTAAGCATTTAACCAAAAAATCAAGTTCTTTACAGCAATTGCTGTGAATCGGGGCTACAACGCCGACATTATTGACGCCGCCATCACAAAATTGTCCAGACGCACAATTTCTTCTTCCTTCGTTCAATCCTCCATAAATGAATACGTTGGCGTGATTACACTTCCATATTTCCCCAAACTGAGCGGGGCTATTTCCAAACTTCTCCGACACGCAAAATTCAAATTTGTTTTTTCGCCAATAAACAAAATCCGTCCTTCACAACTTAACAACAACATCAGTGTTTTTCAGCGTTTGAGGGTTTACCAGGTTTTCTCTCAGTGTGGACTGTCATACATTGGTCAAATGAAACATTCATTAGCCCATAGACTAAGAGAACACCAACGATACATAGCTAAGGCCGAGGTCCATAAATCGTCGATAGCGGTCCATTGCCTTGAACAAGACCATAAATTCAACTTCTCTGATCCTCGCATAATTCACCAACCCAGATCACCTATCGAACTCGACTGTGTTGAAGCCTTTTTCATCAACAAGTTTCAAGACACCACAGTGAAGGATCATAGATCCACACCCTCCTTCAGCTCCGCCTGGAAAAATCTTCTTAAATCCACCTCACAGACTACTTCAACTTCCCCGGCGCCACTCGCTTTACCATAAAACTGTTTTCCCGCGTTTTTCAAACTTTTTTTTACTGTTTTCGATCCCGGAAAATTTGGCCGTATGTCAGCCAACACAGCATTCCAGAAATAATCGATTTTTCTAGAAAACCATAGCAATGACAATTATGCGACCAAGTGAACAGAATCACCACTGATCGTTCACACTTCCAGAGCCATATATAGAGAGAGAGTTCGGTCACAGGAAGTGGATGGCGCCATTTTCACTCAATCCCATTCCTCGTTCAAAATAACGTTACGCTGTTGTACTTGCTATCATCGGCGTATTTTTTAGTCTCAAAACGGAATAAAGATTAATATTACGTTTTCGAGCAAATTTTGTATTTTACCTTTAAAATAAGACATAAAAGGACTTTAAATTAGCGCGTAAAGGCTTTTATATAGGGTTGCGAATTTTTTTTTCTCCACAAGGGCATTTATAAACATGTAAATAATCTCTCAGTATTTTTCAAATTGCGTTTAGAAGTGATAATTTTGAGGTTTCTTAAAAAGCACTTACCTTCAGGTGGATAACTGTCAATTTCCTCAAAGGCTGGTAGTTAAAAGAAAGTATTATTGTAACTTTTGTTTTAAATTGTTTAACTATTTATTATTGCTTTATAAATATTTTTAACTATTGTACTACTAATTTATTTATAGTTTACTTCACTTTAAATTTACTTATTATATTTATTATATTTTTACTTTTTTAAAACGTATCTACTTTATTTAATTACTTATTATTTACTTTATTTTCTTTAATTACTTATTAGTTACTTCGTTTTATTTATTTACTCAATGGGCAATGAGATAAATGGCAAATGAGAAAATATGATTTGAATGGCATTTGGCTTTAAATTTCCAGGAATTTTCTTTCCAAATTGATAAAGTTCAAAGTGTGCCTGAATGAACAATATTTATAAATTAACAAGAAAGAAAAAAGTATTTCATTTGTAATTAAATTAGTAAATGCATGGATAAATTTTTTCACCAAACATAAAACATTGATGATCCAGGCAATTTCAAGTTGTAGTTATTTTAAATATATATTAATGTGCCTGAACAACATTAATATTTAAAACTTAATAACATATAAAATATTTTAAATTTGTACTTAAATTGTTAAATGCATGGATAAATACTTTTTATTACAGATGAAATAAATTGACGATGCATGCAATTTCAAGTTTGCAGTTATTTTATGAGCAAACATTAATATTTAAAAATTAATAACTGATATAAAAGCTTTTAAATTTGTACTTAAAATTGTAAATGCGTAGATAAACATTTTTTTTTATTATTGATAAAATACGGATAATCCACGCAATTTAAAGCTGCCATTATTTTAAAAACATAAATGTGAAACTAAAATGTTATTTAAAACATTAATGATAGGCATTGGCACTTTTATTTTACACGGTCAAATTACGGGTCAAACTTATTCCCGATATTATCTCATATTGTAATACTCCCAGATGTGAACAAAAATTATAAAGCGTGTGGCACATTTTTTACTAAAAAAAAATAAAAAAAAAAATAGAAATAAACACTTACTTCACACAAACAGGTACTTTTCACGAAGTTAAAATCTTTTCGTTTTATTTTGGCTAACCAAATTTTGCGCCGTTCTTGATCATTTTTTCCATTTGGAATGCAATATTCTTTTACTTGACCACCCTGTCGTCGTCGTCGTTGTTTGCAAAAAGGGTAGTGGGAAAGGTGGCCGCCGAAGGTGACAGCGCTGTATTCTCAGACAGGCTTTTGTCATATGATATGACGACCAGTGGACCGAGAAGGGACACTGGGGGGGAGGGGGCATTGCAGGGGATTGTCGATCGAAACAGGCGTACAGAGACGCACAGCTCACATGATTGTCGTCATTCAACGTCGACCGGAGGCCATCCACGATCAGTCCGCCCCGAAGAGTGGCCGAAATAGATGGATGGCGCGGAAGAACACCCCGGGCCAGCCGGTACTCCTACAGGAGACCACCGGACACCGTTGAGTGGGTGCGGTGCCGCGAGCGGCAGAGAACAGGAGAAAATCATTCCCCGCAACCAGGGCGCACGAGACCAGAACAATCCGGACAGGCATCACATGCCAAAGTATCATCCACCGTTGGCGAAAGCTGGCCCCCAAGCGACCGCAGCGGACGAAAACGATGACGAAATCCCGTCATGTAAAGAAGGCCAAGCACGACCCCAGCGACGAAGTCCGAATTACTAGGTAGGGCGGAGTTCGGTCCCCGAATAGTAGAAGCAGGCATCCATCCAACGCCGCCCGGCGGCCAAAGTGAATATCCCAAGCACTTCGTCTTAAGCGAGCTGGAACCAACA
>QLNU02003225.1:88944750-88959564 GCA_006491805.2 Dysdera silvatica | reverse complement strand
TTTTATTAGTGGCTACTTCATTTAAATTAGTAACCAATTTCGCGACCACAAAATCCTATATAATTTGGCTGTATATTAAATAAACATAACTTTATAAATAAAAAATACATTTGACCAACTAGTCTTTCATCTTTTATATCTTTACGTATTTTGTTCTAATTATTATCTTGATTCTATTAATATAATGAAGGATAAATTAGATGAATTTATGTACTTATCTAAAAATAATAGCCAGTTTAAATTTCCTTTACACATACATAGAAATTATACTAATTTTGAAAAATTCAGATAATACTTGTATATAAATGCCCCATGATCAAGATTACAAAGACATTTTATTTATTTTTCACACTTTTAATTAGTGATTAAAATTTGGTCGCATGCATTTCACTGAATCCGACCATCACAAATTAATTGCAGGTATGGGATCAAACTGTTCAATTGAAACTTTAGCATGTTTCACTACCAGTCTATATTCTAAAACCTCTTTACTCATACACACAGATTTGTTACCTAAGATGTGCTTAACGCAGCTCCAGATCCTCTCTACTTCAGCATTACTAATTGGGATAGTTAGCAATATAAGAAGAATGTTTTGAAAATATTTGTAGCTTTTAAATTCATCAGTTTTTAATTTGGCCAACAACTGTTTCAAATTTATTGATGGTCTAAAATACTATGCCATGACATTGTGAAATTTTCTCCACTCCACCAATGCTCCCTGTTCATCAATGTTAAATCTGCACAAAACTCTTTAATTTCTTTCTCACCGTAACTGCTGGACAATTCAAGTTTAGTGGCAGGGAAAAAGGCTGTATTTAAAATTTTTTGCAGTGCTTACACAGGTTGATCTTCCTAGGCCACTATACTGACAAATCGTGTGCTGATGGCATTAGAAGCATTTGCACACAGATCTTCAAAACTACCAACTTCAACTTTTGAATTTGTCCCAGAACATTGTCTAAGCTCAACACCTTTAAATACTGCTGTTTTAGGAAGGTTCGTTTGATCGTTTTTCATGAAGGATGATAAGTGGTTTGCAGTTTCAAAATGCAACCTTCCTGCAGAGTCAAAACACAAAAGATCTGTTTGTAATCTTTCTACAGCTTCCGTAGTACTAAAAATGCCAACATCGCATTTCTCCAGAACTTTGATATTTTGGGTATCATAAACACAAAATCAGCAAAAGCATTGAGGAAGAACATCATGTCGTACTTTAAAAGATCTTGCAGCAAGCCCTTTGCCGTAGCTTTTATACTGGTAGTGTAATGTGATGCGACATGATCTGACACTATCTCCGTCATATGCTGTACTACAACAGAGTAATTCCTTAAGACAGCTGAAACAGAAGCATTTAATGAATCAGCCCATCTTGTTTTACAAATTGGTTTTGAAATTGAGCAGTTTTGCATTTATTTCACTAAGAACTTCAGCTACTCTTTTCAGCTCTCTGGTTAATTTGGGACTACTTCTGTAGAAAGTGCTAATTCTTCTCAAAAAAGACATTGCTTTTTTAGCTGATGAGCTACTCTTGATTGCATCTTTAGGACCAGATCAAGGATATGGTTATAACACTGTATATGAATAGGAGAATTCATTAGATTTGCTAAACCATTTAGACGACTAATATTTACAAAGGCCCTGTCCACAGTGATGCAAGTAAGCCTTTCTTACCATTTACTAAGAACCGTTATCCTCAAGAAATGTAGCTATTACCTTAGCCAAACTTACAACATCAGCATTTTCCACTTTACAAGTGCCAATGAATGCATTTTTTTTATCTCGCATTCAAATTCAGGGATATACCTGATAATAACAGCTTCGTATGCAGTGCGGTTTTTTTTTGTTGTACTCCCATCAGTTGAAATAGAAATGAATTTGGCTGCATTTAGCTCTTTAATTATTTGGGTTTTAAAAGAGAGGACTACATATTTTAACAGATTTATAATTAGAAGGAATGTTTTGGTATGTCCCTCTTAATTTTGCGCCATTCAGCTTTTGTAAAGTACATTCAGATGAAAATTGGTTGGCGGCTCTGTCTTTTAGAGCAAAATAAAAAGCGATCCTCATTAAACGCATCATTTTCTCTCTTACTTGGTCACCCATCTGAATCAACTGCTGATATACTGGAGTTTATTTATATAAATCGAACACTACGCAGATTAAATTAAACAACAATATAAATCAACGTTTATTGGCGTAGTGATACCAGCGCCGATGTTATGGCGTGATTAGATGGTGAAACGTTCGAAAGAAAATAAATATTTCTGCGTTCGGTGGGACCTGAACCCACGACCTTCCACTTGCCGGGCGGAGGCTCAACCATCTGAGCTACGAACGACAATATCCAATCTCTTTACGAACGTATATAAAGACTATTTACTGATGCCGGTTATTTCGCAGACTATAATACATGGACTACTTTATAAACCAAATTAAGAAGAGACGTATTAAATTGATCGAAACGTCCGTTGCAGCATATGTATTTATATAAATCGAACACTACGCAGATTAAATTAAACAACAATATAAATCAACGTTTATTGGCCTAAATAGTTTTTATAAACGTTCGTATTGGATATTGTCGTTTGTTGCTCAGTAGGTAGAGCCTCCGCCCGGCAAGTGGAAGGTCGTGGGTTCAGGTCCCACCGAACGCAGAAATATTTATTTTCTTTCGAACGTTTCACCATCTAATCACGCCATACCATCGGCGTTGGTATCACTACGCCAATAAACGTTGATTTATATTGTTGTTTAATACTGGAGTTTCTGCAGGCTGTTCATTTGCATTTGCTTTTTCAGAGCATTTGGTATGTACGTTACTGGAAAAATAGTTATCAATAGTTTCTTTCTTTGATCGAGGTGGCCTAAATTGGGGAAGATTTTTTACAAAATTTGAACAGAATTTTTTCCTAGTTTTTGAGCCCATTCTGTGCAAATCTTACACGATATACCCCATGGACCATTTGCATCAATAATCAGATTCTCGATTCTATCTTTGGTAGTCTTATCTTCATCTCTAACTATTTTCCATTTTTTGGCGTAAATCTCTTTTTTTTCCTGTTTGGGCTGCTTTGAACAAATATTTTCTAGATAACCTAGGTCTGTATGTCTTTCATCCGGAATTTGTGTTTTAGTATTATCCCACTCGTCGACCTATTCATCAGTATTTACATCTAAAGCACTATTGGTGAAATTTCCATTGCCATCAATTGGAATCCTAGAAAAAGAAAATTAAATTCGTACATTCAGGGCTTAATTTCTAACAAAAAAAAAGTGAAGGAGCCCTAATATTATGATAAATCGATTAAAAAATCGAATGGCTGCAAAAGAATCGATAAATCATATTAATTGTTTATATCCATTTTTCTGGACAACAAAGTTTATGACTTTAATCAAAAATTCATTCTTTTTTCATGAAAGTGTCTATTTAGGGGTTCTGGCTAATATTTAAATAATTGCCAAAAATGAAGTACTGGAGCTAGGCTTTGGACGAGTCCATTTCGAAAACTGGTTTTCGGTCAATACGTCGGTAACTAAGGGTATGAGAAAATTTAGCAAAATTTTGGGGCTTGGTAGGCAAAGGGTTAAATAAGAAAGACGAATTCTTGCAATAAGAATTAACATGAGAAATTTTAGGCTTACCTTTTCACAAAAAACGATGTAATTTTTGCTGAACCATGATCCTGCGACATTTTTCTTTTTCCACCACGAGAATGTTGAATTATTTCACTATCCATTTCCTAAACACAAGTTTGTAAACGAATTGGAGAACTACAGCCATGTGTTAAGAAAGTTTGAGGAGGCGAAAGAAAAAACGCACGCGTGAAAGAGGGCTCAATAGGAAGGAAAAGTAAATTCCACCATCTTCTGCTGATTCTACCCATGTAGTCAAACCGGTTTCCGCATATCGCAATACAATGCTAACCGCGAAATGTGCTTTTGGTTTCACAGAAACTGGACTTGGGAAATTTCAAGAAATCCTTGGATGGGTAGGATTGTATTGAGGAAAAAATGTGTCGACTATGGTGGCGACTGAAGGCGTATATTTAATCGCCAGTTTTCAATATTTAGTCGCCCTGCGGCCGGTGGCGATCGTAAATTTCAACCTTTACCTCATACGGACAGTTTTTTATGGGTCTGAAATTCTAAAATATTGACATGGTCTCAACGTAGGCTCGAATCAAAAACCTGTTAGTTAGAATTTAAGGGTCTTAGTTGCTAAGTTACTAAGATGTAGTGTCTTACTTTTACTTGAAAATTTACAAGTAATTTTAATTGCATATACATCAGCGTACAATATTTATATAGCTTTATATATATTTGTATAAGAGGACGAAAATCTACTCAGAAATGATATTCTGAACATAGAGCTATCAAATATTGCAACAAGTTCGCAATATTTAATGGCTGGATTGTCGAAAAATAAAGATTACAATAAGTTAGCAATTTATTTCGTTGCCTTCAGTTGAAGCAAATATGCGAACATATGTTTTAAAAATAATACATTGATTATATGGTAGATATGAATTTATTGTATAGTTTTTACGCTCTAATGTAACTATAAATTTCTGGATACAGTACGTGTGTCTGACTGCTCAGGATTAACATTCGCGGCCCCGATTACATATTAACCACATGTTCAGATATAAATAAGCTGCGATATTTCTAAAAAGACAGTGATATGAATGCCATGTTAAACTTTTGGTTCTATTTCAACTTATCCATGGGATCACTTTCTTAAAACTCAAAATTGGAAGCTATCAAGTGACTAAGGAGAATAGAATTAAAAATTGGATTTGAATGATACTTCACTCATGTCTGCCTTTAGTATGTTTTAAAATTGTCATCGAAATGCAGAGCTTTCCGGATCCTGCAATAGCGTAGTAATAACATGTTCGCCTAGTGCCACCTTATCCCGAGTTCGACTCCAAATGGTGTCAAAATAATCGCTTATCGACTGACTGCTCACGGCAGTCCGAGGGTTAGTTATGTAGGCCATAAGAGACTATGAATCCTCAGAAAACTGTAGGTATCAGCTCAACATAACACTTGTTATCCTTGCACTGTAAAACTTCCAAGTGCACGAGATCTTTACACCACAATTCTTCTACTAAAGGAGGTACATTTCTAACTAAAATATTGTTTCTTCACAGACAAAACTGAATCCTCTGATATAACGATGATAGACAAAAGAATATTGAGTTAGAGCTTATCTCTCTTCCTTGGAAAAATAACCTCCGGCTCTTTCGTTAACACCACAGGCTTTTACTCACTTACTTGATGTCAAGGGAGTAATTTGCAGACGTTGTGTTTGCACATGTTTAAGAGACGAAAGTTCTTAGCATCCAAACTTGCTGCGCAAGTGGAAATTAAATCCCAATGAACATGTATTTTAATTATAATTATATCATGAGAAATATATTATAATGTATTTACGCCCATGCAGAGACAGTGAGAGAACTATACATTAGTGGCTGGCGAACAATCATATAATCGAGCTATTCAGCATATTTGCTGTTTACCAAAGAGATAATTCCAAGTTAGCAAACACATTATATCATATTAACTAATATTAATTGTAATTAATATTTATATATTATCATATTATGAAGTTCATTATTTTTAATTTACTTTTGAGTATTAAAAACATTCCGAGCCTACGTTATAGTTTTATGGTAACTTTCCTCATTTTTAAAAGGGATACAAAATCCTTTTTTCAAGAATATTGAGTAAAGTTTCGAAAATGTTATAGGAGAAAAATTTTGCTATAAGCGCAATGAAGTGCCGTGTAGGGAACTCCGGGTTTCCAACTAGTGCTCTACACTATTAAATAATTTCTTTAGATGTGATGCAAGGCGGCATTGTGGAAAAATAACGTAGTTTGTATTTCTTTCGATTAATTAACTGTTAAAGTTATTTATTTTAATACCAATAACGTTTACGTTTATTAGCCATTAAGGTCTTTGTTGTGGCTCATAAAATTTTTACAACTTTATGACCTCTTCTGATTGATAGTATTGGTCAGCTGATATTAGAAGGAGAAGGATTATTATGGCAGGTCTGACGACTAATTTATTGTGTAACTCTACTCATAGGCGTACGCAGAAAGTTTATAACCCGGGTTATAGGCTAAATGGGGAGATTACAGAGTTACAGATCATATATTCCTATGTCAAATATACAAAATTTCATTGCAGTGGGAGGTTACAATCCCCATCGACACCCTGTGCGTACACCAGCGACCCTAATCACCAATCTGTGGGTTCCAACCACCAATCTGTGGGTCACAGATTTACCAATCGACTTTAGCAAAAAATTCCATTTCAAATATGAAGCACAAGTGATACTTCGTTTGAAAGAAAAGCTGAAGTGGTTTTTATTTAAGAGAATAGTTTCAACTTCAATTCAGCTCCATAGAAAATATTTTAAAATTAAGACATATTTAAAAAAGATTATATGCCATGACGGGAAATGATATTTCTTTGAAAAGAAATTGTGCACTCTTGCGAGAATAACTGTTGGTTTTGAGCTTACTAAGCACAAAAGTTTTCAAAATGTAAACTGGAAACATAATAAAGTAAGAGCTGCATCTTAGGGAGCGGAATATTCAATAAGAGGTAATATTAAAACATGATTCGGAAGCTCTATCATTATAATCCTTTTGTAATTTACTTTCCTCTTGATTACAAATTTCTTATAACGCGTAATAAATTACTCGCAGTGATGCTGGTCATTCAAGCTGGAACATACTTAAAAAGGTAATAAAAATAATGTCATGAACAGTATGTGCATTATGTGGCACCGTGACTTACGCATATAAGCAGAAGTAATATGTATATAAATATGTCTACACTTTGGCTACGTAAATGTAATCTTTGAAATTTAGAATATATCTTTCGTTTGTTAATTGCATGCAACTTTATATGTTGAATAACATGTAGTGTACTATGGATATATGCAATAACTTTTTAATTTGATTTCATTTAAATAACTTTTACAATTTTTTTAAGAAATAATAGGAGTCTAGAATAGAAAATGAAATTGACAGAATTGAAAACTTCTGTCACTATAATCTTCTAACCTCAGTTTAAACTTCGAAAAAGGACAAAATTTTTCTGACACTTCGGAAAATTCTCGTTTGAGAAGAAAGCGTGTTATTAGTTTGCCGTAACATTTTTTTTTTACATTTCTTTTATTCCTTTTTTAAGAAAGATTTGAACAAAAACTGATGTTGAGCAAAATAATAAACTGTCGAACTATATTGACGTCACCTTATCATCGATTTGGGAATCTCTAATCATCGATATCTTTCAGAGCTTTGTCTTCAAGTGGAAAAATATTGAAGTTAGTACGCATAAATCATATTGGAATATATATTATGGTCAATCTGAATTTCTGGAATTGAACTAAGGTATTTCGCAAGGATCCAGAAAACTGAAATTTATAATGTATTACTGGAAATTATAATTCAAAAACATAGAAATCATTACTAATATTCAAAAGTATTTACAATTATTATTATTATGCAATAGGTGTCATGAATCGGAAACCCACGGCATGCCTGCAAACATGGTACGGAAAAAGCTTTTGGTGCCACGCAAAATGGTTTAAAAGCGAAAAAGGAAGTTGACATTACGATGTTGGGGATCCGAGTAGAGGGAAAAACATTATGACGGGGACAATTAATTAGCAGAGGACGCTTTATTAAGGTTTATAATTTTAAATTTAGAAGCTTGGCTACCTATTTAATCCTCGGCTGTTATAATAATGAGGACAATAATTAATAAACTCGCCGCAAACTTCCAGGGTCGGTTTTTCGCGGATTTCGGATGTTTTTTCAAACTTTCGTAAATTTTAGGATTATTTCTTAAATTTTGCAAATACAAACTATATCTTTAAATTTGGAATTATTTCTTCATTATTGTCAAATTTCTGTGCTATTTCACTTCAAACGTTTACAAAGCAACTCCGAGATTTTTGAGAAACTAAAAAATCGACAGCAGTATTCTGGGTAAAATCATTTGGTATATTCAAGATAGGAATTTTTAAAAGCAAATTTGAAACAAGTTAAGGTCCACGCATCGTGTATTTCAGGAAAGCTCACTTTAATTGAAAAGCAAAGAATTTCCTCCATCAATATATATATTATGAAATATTGAACATCGCCAATGCAGTCTTCTTTAAGAGACAAAACTGCTCATGGCGCTTCACAAAAGGGCATATTTCATAACGAGGGCCACCTTCGTTGTAACATATTGGGCATTATTGTCTTAAGATAACGAAAAGAAAGATATTCTTAGCCTACAACGAATTTCTTTAAAGTATAAAGGGTTTGATCCAGGTCGCTTTAAGACCCTGGACCTTTTAGAAGACTAAAGTATGTTTTTAGCCACGTCGTTTTGCGATTGTGAGGACCTGAAATGTAAATTCCAGTCGTATGCGGAACAGTGAAAGAATTTCGTGTTAGCAAACTTTTTCTAGGCCTCTACGAAAAACAAATTTTTATAAGTTACATAAATCCGTGGTCTGTTAGTAGCCACAAAAAGAGTTTATTCTGGACAATATTTTTAAACATAAAATTGTGTTGCAGGACATTACTGCCTTAAAAGAGAAAAGCTGTGTATGTAAAATATGAAGTAGCAAAGCGCCTTTCAGGTAAATGAAAATCTTAATTGTATCTAACAGCATTGAAAGAAGTCCCAGAGTCTGAATAGTTTAGAACTGCAAATGTTAATTTAAAAAACCTAATATACTGCTGATTTAGTTACATCTGCATTAAGTCTTCGTAACTGGCAAGAGTTTTTCTAACGTTAGTGTAAAAAAATTTTTTTTTAGCCTTCACGAATTTCTTTTGTTTATACCACGATTACCCCACGATTTTTTCCTACTTTTCCTGCTGTAAAATGAATGCACTAATTAAGATCAAACGAACTATTTTAAATAAGAGTTAGCTATACAAGTTTTTTCTATATCTTCGAACGTATTCGCTTCGCATTGTAACGAATAAACATAATGATGTACTGGCGTTGAAGAACAGCCTCTTGGCTTTGTAAAGAATAGAGCTCAGTTTTTACGTAAATTGAATGCCTCGCTTAATTTTCGTATTAAAACCCTTGCAAAATTCCAAAAAACGTATTTGTTAGAAGTTCAAAGAAATGTGTTTCATTTATTTTCTCAAATAATACCTTCCGATTTTTATTACACCTTTCAAAAAGAAATGTTAAGGTAAATATAGAATGTTAAAATGTTGGTCGTAAAAGTATGCAAAACTATGAATTTATAGTCAGATTTTCTGATCCCGTAAGTGAGAGTTATTATTTCCATATTACATCCATTTATTCCATTTATTTCCATCAACTTCTTTTCTCCCCACCCAACTCTCTTCATTAATTAACACTCGCATCTGCTCTCTACATACGCACAGAAGCGGACTGGGTACACTGAAAGGGCTCATACCTTGTACTATCCGAGGGCGCGAATCCTTGCCTATTTGGAGGCACGGGTCCTAGCTTCCATGAGGGCCGGGCGAAGGGGCCGTTCTTAATAATGCAATAAAAGTGCATGACTCGTTCGTAAAAGATTAGTGTTGTATGAAATGAATACTGTCAAAATGTCCGCTATGGAAAAAGTGAAAGTGGTTAAAAGAAATAATAATAATTGAATTACCGACGAACTACTTACTCACTGTAATTCAGAGGTTGAGTCCCTGAGCCTTAAAAGTTTTAGGTTCCTATAAAAAGTGTAGGTCCGCTACGCTACCCCAAAGTAGTAGTAACGTGTTAGCAAATAGTGCCATTATTTCTATTCCCAATATTGCCGTAAAACGTGTGCTGTGTTTCTGCCCAGCGTTTGGTTCTTTTGATTGTAGAGGTTCGGAAAACCTTTACATTCGGGTGCAGCCTGACCTATGACTTAAATTGCGCTATGAACATCCAAACAAATTATCGATGAGCGAAGTTCAATCAAAGTAACTTAATGTTAAGTGTTCAAGAATTCTGGGTCGGAACCGTTTTTTCCTTTGTTCATAAAGGCAGATAGTCCGCTCAGGGGCGGACACATGGGGCGGTTACAGGAGTCATGACACCCAAAATATATTTTTTCACTGTAAAAAATTCCAACTTTTATGATAAATGAAGGGTGTTATTCCAAGACCATGGCAAATTCTGTCCTTGACCCTCCTCCCCCAAAAGTAAAGTCTGCGTCCACTATTGAGTCCGCTACACCCAAAACATTTATTAACACCCCCTAAAATTCGTCGTTCATGTATCCGCTAATTATTAAAATTACCAGAAAGACAAAAAATTGAGCAAATTATTTTTCCTTACTTTTTCTGCATATGTAAATTGTAATAATCTTTTATATGCAACAATTTTTCAAAAAAAAAAAAGTAAATATGGATAAGTATACCGAGAGGGAGAAAAGTACCACATGAAGTGAAATCCTACCACCATAAAAATTATCAACTGTCTGTGAATAGGTGAAATATCCAAGAATAAGTGCTTGAATTGTCTCTTCCTCTGAATAAAACTAAACTTTTTTTTGTGCAAATATGGGCAAATTATTTCACTACTTCTGAATATTTTATTTCGTTTCTTTTCTGGTAAGTACATTTTATAAAAAAAATTAAAATTTTGAAGGTGAAGTAGGAACTCCTAAGACAAAATTTAACATCCCCAAAGAAGTTTGAACCCCCCCCCCCGCACTCTGAGCAAATATCTGGACGAGCAACTTGCATGAGGGTCCCGTAAAGAAAGACTGCTATAAGACCAGCTGGATTCGATCCATGAAGCTTTGGGTTACACCGTTAATTATCTCTGTCAAATGAGGTGGCCCACTTTAATAAGCAATAACGTATGAACTCACAACCCTCCTTATAGTAAATTCTTAATAATGTCGTTTTACTTAATGGCTATTTCCATTTACTTACGGTATTTCAGGGTATTGGATATTGCTCCAGAGAATTGCACGCATTTCGATTTACCCCTTTTTCAGCGAAATTATTTATTCCTATGTCGCTTGAAAGTCTCTAATTGAAAAGTTCACTCTATTGGTGTTGACCTACAGTTTATGGTATTTTTTTAAAAGCACCAATATACAGCGTGCCCACAAAAAGCGTCCTTGATTTTAAATAGTTATAAAATAAAATGTTCTTGAAATATTTTAAAATTTTCAGTGGCAACAGATACTCAACAATGAAATATTTTTGCATTTTTGTCTATGTTACAAACACTCGATGTGTGTCCCTTCCATAACTCCGCAAGCGTCAATTCGATAATCCAGCTCCTTCTACGCTGTCTGCAGCAAATCCGGTATTACTGAGTAATATAGCTGCTGCGTTGCGTTCCTGTAGGTCATCCAAGGTTATGGGTGGTGGAGGTAGGTACACTCTGTCTTTTACGTGCCTCCCAAAAGAAAAAATCACAAATACTTAAATCGGGTGATCTTGGAGGCCACTTAAAAAACATGTTGTCTGCATCACCAACGATCAAACCAATCCATGTGTTTGGCAGATGATTGTTCAGAAATTCACGGATGTCGAGATGCCAGTGTTGTGGTGCTCCATCTTGCTGAAAGAGGTAGTCACCACCCTCAGCAGCTACTTGCGCCATCAACCAAATGATTAGCATGTCCAGGTAACGTCCTTCATTCAGGGTTTCTCCATGGATTAGAAATGGGCGGTACACAGTCCGCATTGATACGGCACAAAATATAATAATTTTAGGAGAATCCCATTCAACCTACAGAGTCTGATGTGGATTCTCACTTCCCCACATTTGCACATTGTGCAGGTTGACTTTTCCATTTAAGTGGAAGGTCGCTTCATCACTGAAAACGATCTTTTCGGAGGGTACTATCATTTTCAATTAACATCTTGAGATTAAGGTAAAATGCAAGCCGACTGTCGTAGTCCTGGGGGTAAAACTTTTAGACCAGTTGAACCTTGTAAGGGTGAAACCGCAACCGTTTTCACAAGATCTTGCTTACCGTGCTTTTCAGAATCTCTAACTCTCGGCTAATTGTGAGAGTAGACTTTTTTTTTTGGTCTATGCAAAAAGGCTTCTTTTACGGGATCAACAACTTCCGCAGAGACGGATGGTTGGGCAGAATATCCCTTCCTCTGATCACAGAGACATCCCTTGATTTTAAAGTTCATATACCACTTCAAAATGGATTTATTAGTAAACAGATACATATTAAATTTGCATTTGGAAGTACGCTGAACAGTCACAACACTTTCTGTTTTAGCAAATTCTAGAACGCACCAGCTGCATTGTTATTGAGTGAAGGCCATTTTAAAAAATACCACTTTTTAGCTGCTGTAGAAATGTAAAAAAAAAATTTTTTTTTTTGGAAAATAAAAGAAAATGTTTAATTTTTGTGTATCTGTTGCCACTAAAATTTTTATAATATTAAAATAACTTTTTATTTTGTAACTATTTGAAATCAAGGACCCTTTTTGTTGGCAACCTGTATATTTAAAATAGCTAATTCAAATATGCAATGGGTTTACTTAAATCTAGATGGATATAAAAACCCACCCTGTGACAGTTCACACACTTTAAAAAAATATGTTCGTCCTGTGGTGGCGCAGTATGGTAACGCGGACGCTTAATGCGCCGTTAATCCAACAGTTTAAAGAACACTTACTCGGAGATCTCATGAAGATTGCGCTACTCACTGTAGTCCGGGGTTTGGTTCCCTAGGCCTTAAGAGGTTCGGATTCCTCTGAAAACAGTAGGTCCCGAAGTAGCATGACCACTATATTCCTTGAGCCGTAAGATCACAAACAAATAAGCAACTAATATGTTTTTTGTTTTATTTAGATATTTTCCTTCAAAGTTTATACAAGCGTTTGATAATATCAAAGCCAAAGTCATTTTAATATTTGTTCAGTTTTTCATTTTCAGAATGCTTTTTTAAAGAAAACATTTTTGGACTAAAGGGGCAGTACCTTGGCAGGCATGTCAGAGTTGTCACTTAAGAAAATTTTGCTAGCATGTCAATGAATAACAAGAGATACCATTTTATAAGCCTATAAAGTATTCAGCCGTTTATTTTATTGTTGTAATGTTGAAATTGTTTTGCACGATAAAACTAACCCAAAAATACACAGCCTACCGTAGGAATAAGGATTCCTAAAAGTAAGTATTACGGGAAATGGGAAAGGTGGGCCGCCGAAGGCGGCACTGTAACAAAAACTTGGAGTCCCATTTCAGAAATCTTTGGTTATTTAAAATCGCTAGGAACTACTATGTTATAAATTTACTGCCCTACATATGTTTATGAGTCGTTATTTTTGAAATAAACTTATAAAAGGTATTTTAAGAAACAGAGTCACTGATAAAAATAGTTTTGCTTGTGTATTACTAGAAGTAACGAAATATCTATCAGATTTAAAGCATTTGACATTCAATGTACGACTGTTAAAAGTTCATTAATTTTTACGATAATGTTTACGTCCTTTTTATGAAATTAACTTTCATTTTTAACCCGCGAGAAGGCGAACCGATTAGAGGAACGCTATGAAACGCGCGGGGTGCTTTGCACCCCATCTGATTATATAGCATTATTTCATTAAAAACGTCCAATTTTACAGGGAACAATAAGTGGAATTTTCTCTTTGTCACCCTACTCCGAAAGATTGTGACTTTGAAGGCAACAGGAAAGAGTTTGGCCAGTTTCTGGAGCAAAGGTAGACCGTTCTGTTTCACAAATTTTAAGTTTTGGGGTGCGAAACACCCCGCGCGGATCCTCGCGTGTTAAATTTGTATCAATCAAATTCTGCAGTGATAGATTTTCTATTGCCATCCCCATTACAAACTGCTAGACACGTGTCATCAATACTATAAATATTATTTTTAATTTTTTGACGCGCGAGCATGTGAAAAAATTCGCCGCCACTCTTCTAGACGAACTTCTAAGTTCTTCTTGACGCCCTGTAATAGTAACGCATTCTCCTAGCACGAGATTATCGAATCACCCCGGTGCCAAAATAATAAACACTTATTAGTCAACTGCTCATTATAACCGGGGATACGATTCCCTAGACTACAAACGTTCGGATTCCTCGTAAGACTGTAATTGCGGGACAGCGGTATCCTTGCTGTCCATGCTCCGCAAAACTCGCACGCAAATAAACGAGCAAATTTCTTGATGTATTCTCACCTATTCATGTGTAAGAATAATTAAAGCGTTCTTAGCTGTGAAACCGAGATTTACTCAACGGATTGACATGACCTTTGCATTACATATTTATTCAGAGTATATGTGGATGGTATTCCTTGGAGGTCCTGGGGTTGTTGCAGTGGCAGTGCGTTTGCCAAACATGTAGTTACCCGAGTTCAACTCTCTACTGTATCATATAAAGAACGCATACCGACTACATGCTCACCGTAGTCCCAGGGTTTGGTACTCTAGACCTTATGTGGTTCAGACCGATCTCGCCGTAGCATGACCCTTGCTGCCTTTTCACCGTAAAACTAACAAAAAATCCTGTATCCTTTAGCTTATATATATAACCTAATTTTTTGGAAAAATTGTTGCATCACTTTAATTTTAATTCGTTATATGTGAAGGCCCTGCGGTGGCGCAGTGTGGTAACGCGTTCTCCTATTGCGCGGCTAATCCGGGTTCGACTCCCAGCAGTGCAAAAAGAACGCTTACTCAGAGATCTCATAAAGATCGCACTGCTCACTGTAGTCCGGGGTTTGGTTCCCTAGGCCTTAAGAGGTTCGGATTCCTCGGAAAACAGTAGGTCCCGGCGCAGCATGACCACTGTAGTCTTTGAGCCGTAAAACCAAAAAGAAAGCG
>QLNU02003225.1:88923330-88939937 GCA_006491805.2 Dysdera silvatica | reverse complement strand
CCCCACCGGTTCAGACATTTGTCCCATCGCAGCACTAAATTTGAGATGCCCCTGTGGTAGAATTCGTCCGGCTGACTGTGGAACCACCGTCGGACTGCTGTCTTGGCTTCATCGTTGCACGTGAATCGCTGTCCTGCCAGGAACTTCTTCAGCGGACCGAAAACGTGGAAATCACTAGGGGCGAGGTCCGGACTGTATGGTGGGTGGTCCAGACTCTCCCAGTGAAATGACCGGAGCTTGTCGGCGGTTCTGATTGCATACAGTCCGGACCTCGCCCCTAGTGATTTCCACGTTTTCGGTCCGCTGAAGAAGTTCCTGGCAGGACAGCGATTCACGTGCAACGATGAAGCCAAGACAGCTTGAGGTTCCACAGTCAGCCGGACGAATTCTACCACAGGGGCATCTCAAATTTAGTGCTGCGATGGGACAAATGTCTGAACCGGTGTGGGGACTATGTGGAAAAATAGTGTAAGGTACGTAGAATAGTACGTATATTTGTAATTACCTGTATGTACCTTATTTTGGCTAATAAAAAATAGGGGCAAAGACTTTCTGATTCGCCCTCGTAAGATTAAATATGAAAAATAAAATAGTATTAATTAATAAATCCGCCTTTAGCAATTATCGATGGGTGAGAAACGGTTCGATTTATTTTTTAATCGCACGGTGGACAAAAAGTGGGATTAAAATTTTTAAAACGTGAAACAAAAACTGGTAATGGTATTCAAAACTGCAAGGAGAATAACAATAGGCTAGCGGTCGGTATCAGGCGATTTGATTTAACCATCTCGAAAACCAATTTCCTAAGAGGAAAAAACTAATTATCGACTTCCAAATGCATTTAGTTAGGACGCGGAAGCCATTGTTTCTGCGAAAAGGTGAGAAAAGTTGGCGGCTTTTGTCTGGGGGCAAAATTGTCTCTTGCATTAGTAGTGCGAAAATTCTAAAGTCATTACCGGAGCTTAGAAACTTTGGAGGAAAAAATAGGAAGAAAAAAAGATAGGGAAAGAAGGACAGGACAAAAAATAAGGAAACTCTTTTATCAAGTACATTAAGCAATTTTTACCCTTAGCGTTCCTTTACCCGGAAGTGAATGACTTTTCTTCCTGTCGCAAAAACGATTTTTCTTTTAATTACGTTCAAATATTTATGCAAATAAAGTCCATCGACTGCTTATAGGAAAGTTAATTTGCCATCTCTTTTTGAATATGATTGGGCTTAAATAAAAAAATCTGGCAAAGTTTTAATCAAACCTGCGCCACCTCTCCGATTTATATCAAAGAAGGTAATGAATAATTACGCGCAAAGTGCCATAGCATCTTTTTGTTTTTAAAGTTAATTGTACTACTTAAGAAATTCCCCAACCTCTTCGTAAGTGATTAAATTGACAAAGCCAATTATACAGTTTTCTAACAAAATTTTAGTACATTTTTAAGTTCTGCAAAAGTTTCTAGGAATAATTTATGCAAGTACGAAAAGAATAGAACACAGTGAAGAGTTTTACGTAGTCCTTGTCGATATATATTTAAAACAAGTGAAGATGATGCGTATGAAATATTATATAGACGTGGATAAATGAAACAGTCGAAGTATATCAGATTAATTGAAATAATATAAATGTCAATTTCAACGCAAAGCAAACATATATTTCTAACAAATTGCATTAGAGAAATAGAATATACATACTATTTTATTTAGAGGGATTTTGCTAAAACTGCGCTGAACAGAGAATATTAAAATAATCAGAATTCATTGTTTTCAAAGGCAAGTAGTCGTAGGAGAGAATAACTAAATTATAAATGCTAAAATTTTCTTCATTATTAAAATTTAAGAAGAACTAAAGGTGGCGGAATCTATTTCTATCAAATCAATGAATTTCTAACTGAATATTGATTTATTATAAATGCCAGGTGTTTGATTATTTAGTCATTATCCTTGGAAAATAGTGGAAACTGTAATAGATTTTGAGTTAACATGGGGGAGGGGCACCTCGTAGAGGCCTACTACATTAATTACACCCTAATAATTACACATAAATATAACTAACAGAGAGTTTTCGATAAGGCCCTGCTAGAAATATAGGGGAAAATTAACTCCTTTAGAATAAATACTAATTGTGATTAAAATGATCGTCAAACGATAAAATGAACGTTAATTTTATCATCAATGTCAATGGAAATGTAATCAAAATATATAAGGTACTTCGTGAGAAACGAAATTGAGATCACTGTCAAGAATAGGAGCTATGTTAAGTATAATAGGCCTTTGACAGAAAACACATTCCCTCAAAAGAGCTAACTACCCCTTGAACATAAAGTTCAGATGGAGATAATCATCATCTACTTCGCAATGATTACTTACAACAAAGATCTATTTGCATTCTGCAGTTGAAAGAAATTACCAAACCGTAGTCGAGCTTCATACGGATAAATAACTAATCGTAAATTCTGTAATGGCTTCAAAGAATGTTGCAATTGGGAAGTTGGAGGACTTCAAGGGGCTGAAAATAGCCACAGGAGCCTGAAGTACTTGCCCATGGACTTCCTCAAAGCAAATGGCGAGCTGTTCACATAAACTCCCGAAAAGGGAAATAAAAGGGGATCACCGGTATAAAATAAGAACTAAACGACTTCTCGAGAGAGGAAGAGAGAGAGAGAGAGAAAGAGAGAGAGAGAGAGAGAGAGAGGGTAGTATTCAGTGTAATCACGAATTCACGACATCAAACGAAATACTAATGCAATTTCACAATGTTAACCGGAAGAGTTGAAAAATCTATTTGCTTTGGAGTGGTACTGATATCTGAATGAGAGGATCGTTACTGCTTTAAATCGAAGTTAATAGATTTCGGGTAAGGGCCAGGAGACCGATTTAGATTTAAATACCTTTATGTTCACTAAAGGAAATTTTTAGATTGGGACATCAAACTAAAACATGATTTTGTGTTCAAATACCTCCTAATTTGGATTCAGGGTTTTGTTTACCCCATTTAAAGCTGCTTGCATCGAAGTACAGTAAAACCTCAGTTATTCAAACTTCGCTTACTAGAAATTCCAGTTAAAGGAAATGGCTTACACAGGGCCATCCTTAGCTAATACGAGTCCCGGGAAAAAAATATATATTTCGGGGGCCCATACATATACGAGTAAGAAAACAAGACAAAAACAAAATGGAATAATGTATGACTACTACATGGCACGAAATGCGAGAGCTGAAGCAAAAATATTTTTGGGGAAATTTTTAATATTACAAAAATTAAAAATTTGAGAATTACGCTTCGCGGGGCCCCTAGAAGCGCGGGGCCGGAGCATGGGCCCCGTTCAACCCTGCTTAAGGGCGGCCCTGGGCTTGCAACATTTATTGCTTTCATTAATATTACTTTTAACACTAGAACTGCGGCACTCCCGTTATACCTAAAACCGCGGCTGCGGTCATATTGACAGCCCTTGAATATTCTTTAAAAAACTATAAATAAATAATAAATAAATAAATAAACAAATTTTGATTTTGCTTCTTTAACGATACTAACATATTTAGGTTAAATCCCAATAATATTCATTTAATATTTTCAATAATTAGGTTAATTTTTACAATTAAATAAAAATTTTAGCACATGTTTTCTTTCTGGAAAATTATGATTTGCAGAAAAAACAATTATTATTATTCTCTAAAATCATAACGTCAACAATCATCCGTCAGTTGTGGATACAAGGGGAGGGGGCGATCGCCCTAGTCTTGAGCCTGGATTATATCAGGAAAACTGATTTTTAAATTTCTAGTCATAAAATTGCAAAAAAAAATGCATAAGTAAAATTTCAGCTATTATCAATTTTAAGTTAAATTGGAACAGAAATTAAAATGAATGCCAAAATGATAAGCAAACGAAAGCTATGTTCAATTTTTCAAGGTTGTTATTTGACATCGATTACAACTAATACTTCTCGTCCATTGCAATTGTTTCGCACGTTCTTTGTATTTGATCTCGTGGAAGGCGAGTGTTTTTCAGGGCCATCTGTTTTATATTACGTTCCTTTCGATTTCACGAATCGATAGAATAGCGTTAATATTTGATTAATGGCAGTAATAATTAACATTAATAATTGATTAATAATGTTTTTGTGTATCTAATTCATTCATACATGTAAATAAACTGATTGAGTGATAATCAAGCCAAATTATTTCGTTTCACATATTGAAATTCAATCAGCCAAAAAAATCTGAATAATTCCACGATGTTCGCATAATTATGATACATTATTAATTAGTTTAATTGTTTGAAATATATATATATATCAACCCAATTTATTATTATTACTTTATACATCATATTATTCTTGTTAATTGATTATTATAATAATTATTTACACAAAAAACGACAACGCGATGAAATTGATCGCTTCCGCGGTTCTAGGTCCATATGCTTATAACTACGGTTCTCTGTAATGTATTTTTTTAAAACTTTATATATATCTTTCATAGTTAATTTTTTCTAAAATGTTCACATCAGCCATAAAACTGGATGGAACGTATGATCTCAGCGAGTATTTGCCAGCATATTTCAACCAGTCGTTTAAGATATTAAGAAAGTTGACAATCAGTTCCTGAACATTGAAATTCAAGATTTCGAGACTGAAGAGGATATGAGGGACTTTCCCCAATATCATTCTCACCTCTACATGGGGAGAATTTTGAATATGCCATAGTTTTCAGGTAATATAAAAACACCTTATTGAAAATTGCAATAACTTCGCATTCTAAATCTCTACCGTATGGTATTTCCTCTGTCTTCAGAAAAAAAATAGAGTCCGCAATCTCTCCGTATAGGGTGGCTAAAGAAATCCCTCAAAATTCAGCATCCACTATACATGAAGAAATCTCATGCTTCTCCTCCAAAAGTCTCTTCCATTGGGAAAGGGAAATCTCTACCCACTTCTTATTTGATTCAAACTCGTCTATAAATTTATTGCGCGAGACCTTTATACTTTCGGTAGTACACTCGATGGTGATGTCGCCATCGAAATGCCAAGCCATGGTGGGAAATGCATATTCCAGGAACTGCAGCTTTACCTCCTCGCATAACATGCGAAAAAATTACCGGACCGGAGTACTACTCGTTGACGGGTTGGGTAAAATCACTTACTATCGAAATTATATTGTCTCACATGCACGAAAGTCTCTCCTAGATAGGTCTTCACTGCCACGAACAACCCTTGGCCTAGGTGAAAAACATTGTTTGGAAGCATGTCCAAATGGAGGAACCCTCTGCGAATCTGCAAAGGAAAAGGGAGAAAATATGAATATAGATAGATTGGGGGGGAGTGGAAAAGGGAGTGCATGGAAAGTAGATACTAGGAAAAATAATATTTTAAAATATAGAACAACTATAAAACTTGTTTAAAAAATAATTAAAAACATAACTTTTAAAAATTTTAATTTTAAACCTGAATAATAGATGATCTAAAAAAAATCACATTTTGAAAAATCGAATCGGAGAAATTTTCCAATGATTTAAATGTGAGTAATGGAACTTATTTTGAAAGCGAGGAATAAAACTCGTGGGAAAAGCTAATAATAGTTTTTTTCCTTGGGGAAGAGAAAATTTGTGCAAAAACTAAACTTTTGAAAATTGAGAAAAGAAAAAGGAGATACATACGAAGCATATATTAGGGGTGATGGCAACGATAATGAGAGAAAAAAAAAGGAATTTTAGGACTCAACGCAGTGGATGCTGATGGATCGTGGAGACGCTTCGGTGATGGTGAATCTATCCAATCGCTCGATCGTTTTCAACCCATTGAAAAACTTGGGAAATCTCCTTGAATCTGAAAAGATTGAGTAAAAAAAAATGAATATGGGTAAATCGTGAAATTTATGGTAGCAAATAGTAATAAATAGATGGAAAAATGCGAATAACGCTAACAGCGAGAATAAACAAAGAAGACTTACCAAATTAGAATGTTTGTTGGCTGTAGATTGCATCGACGCCATGGAATTCGGTAATAGAAATAGCTAGCACAACCTATCTCCAACGATGTTAAAAGCTAAATTGGCTAAAATGACGGCGTTGGGGAGTTGTTAGAAAAGAAAATAAGACCAAGAGCAATAAATGTGGTAACCTACGGCCATTTCATGCTCCGACAGGAAAAGATAGGAGATACCGACCATACATTAAGGCGTCGACAAGGAAAACACGTTGGTAACCCTGTATCGCTATCGCTCTCTCGAAACTATTTGCCGATACCAATGCACTAAAGACAAAAAGAATGCGCCCTCTAGGAAAAGTTTGACACGACGAGATTAATTTAAAGAGAAATAAGCAGCGCCCCCTAGGAAAAAATAAACATTTTCCCCCCCACCATAGGAGAAAAAATAAACAACCGTGGCGCCCCCTATAACAACCAATAGAAATACCCCTCGAAACAATAAAAATCGAAATCGGGTCCAAAATCCGTAGCCAAGGAGAGGTAGGATTACTGAGAAAATTGGCATGTCACTATCAGATATGTACATACGACAGCCAATAGAAATATTCTTGGAAATAAAAAAATTCTAAAAACCGCCACTAGGGCAGCTAGGATCGCTGAGAAAGGTTGCATATAGCGATCAAATACGTATATAAGATAACCAATACAAACATCCCTTAAAACAAAATATTTACAAAAGTTCCAAAATATCCCGCCAGGCGAGCTACAATCACTTGAGAAGGTGGCATGTAGCCATCAAATATGTATATACAAAGACGAAGAGGAATGTCCTCTGGAAACAATAAAAATCAAAATTCGTGCCAAAATCCGCCACCAGGAAGAGCTAGGGTTGTTACAAAAAGGAACACGTTACCATTTTATACATAAATACAACGATCGAGAGAAATGGCCGTTGAAACAAAATATTACAAAAAGTATCAAAATCCCCTGCTAGGTAGAAATAGGGTCGTTCAGAAAGGGACCACGTGACCATCAGATAGGCATACGCAACCACCAAGAGAAATACCTCTTGAAACAAAATATTTACAAAAAATTCCAAAATTTGCCGCTAGGAGAGCTACTATCGCTCAGAAAGGGGACGTGACCATCATATATGCACATACAACGACCAAGAGGAATGTCCCACGAAACAATAAAAATCGAAAGAAGTTCCAATCTCACGCTTACCGGATTAAAAAATAATCCAATCACCGCTTTTTTACATCAGCGAATAAAAACATCATTTTAATAACAAGGATTAAATTAATATCCCCTTAAAATTTCCTTATCAATAATGACATCTCTTATAAAATAGTTTCATACACCGTCATCGCGTAGATATCACAAACGACGCTTTTTAATATCCAATAATATCACGTGACCTCAAAAACCCTTATCAGTAAAAAAAAAACCTTATCAGAAAAAAAAAAACCTTATCTCTCCACCCCCAACGGACCCCAATTAGTCTAAGAATAAGTAATAACTGGAAGCAATGTTTTGTATTTGAAGATTTACGCACCATGAGAGAAACGATAGGAAACAGATTATCCCTTTTCGAGGAGACCCCAAAAATGCAAACACGACATTGAGAAAATTGCTGAGCCTTGCACCTTATCCTTATTAGACCTCCTACCTCGCTGGATAGGGAACAAAGGATATAACATTCTGAAGACCCCTCGAAACAAATGACAGTATAATTAAAATAATAATAAATAGACGAGATGTACCAATACATGTATTTCCCGCTAAAAATCTTATGACCCCCTGTTTACACAGTGGGGGGGGGGGGGATATCAATAAAATATAAATAACCATTAAGATATACTTATAAAACGAATTTCCCACCAAATTCTTATCACTTCACGCGCTGGAGATATGATTAAAAAGTATAAAAGCAATGATGTCACTATAAAACGAATATTAATCGTCCCTCCAAAATCCTTGTCGACGCGTCCTTACCACACCTACGGCAAGGTCCAAAGTACTCCGAAGATACATTGAAACGACGATATCATTAAAATGTAATAATTATACTATAGGATGATTATTCGTCACGCGACATAGATATAAACGATTTTCCCCCGTCAACACAGGGATGCTATTAAAAAATATAAAAAACGATGATGTCACTATAAAACAACTATTCAACAACTTCTTACTAGTACCTTATCTCCCCTCTCCTTATCAGTACCTTATATCCCCCTTCGCCCGCCTCATCTCTCCTTCGCCTGCCTACCCCCCTGATATCACTTCCGCCTCAGAATAGACGGGATAAGTACTGAGATAGAACAAGAGAAGGCACACACACACAAACACACACACACAGGATTATCTCAAATCCCACCCCGCTGCCTAAAGTTTATTGGCCAACCAATTTTAGCATCCAAATGCACTTATTAGCTGTCACCCCTTTCCTAATTTTAATGATTGTTCTTTTACGGGCCAAGGGCAGTAAAGGTCCTGTTGCCCCAGGATCTACGGTTTTGCGAGGAATCCGAACCATGTTACCAACCGTTGACCAGGGAACCAAATCTCGGATTTTTATAGGCAGAAAAACGGCGCACGCTCCATAAAACCGTTGAAAGTCTAACACGCATTTATGATACAATATACAATTACATTAAGGAGTGTTCTAGTGCTATGCAATCACCTTTGGCCTTGGGAGGGGTTGCTGTTGTGCTTATTTTCCTATGTTAGCCAATGTTAATTTTTGCTTACCCGGGGGGAGGGGTATAAAATGGCCAAAATATTGCTTACGTAATACTTGAACTCTTCTTTAACTACCCAGATTCCACCGTGAGATAGGCTTATATTTTTTCAGAGGATTCCAAACCTCTCAAGGCTTGAGGGATACCCCACTGGACCACAATGAATTAGTAGGTAAACTATTTTTCTTCTATCCCAACTTTGGGGGTCAAACCTGAATTTTTGGAACGCTAGGCTACCGCACACTCCTAGGTTTAGTAAACGAATATATTAAAAATTAAGCAAAAAAGACAATTTACAGCGATTGTGAATTGTTTAGTCAAATTCCGAAATCAAGTTTTCAGTTTATCGATTTACGGAAACTTATCTCCATGTCACCTTCTAAATTCGTTTTCTATTTCCTCTAAGCACTAGCAAATACACTTGCAACTTGAAGGAAATTCGTAAACCCCGAATTTACATTTCTTAACCGGAGAGTTCTGAGCGACAAAAAAGGAGAAACTTAAAAGAACACCAAACTCAAAAGGTTTGGAAGACATGAAAGGAAGGTTTCTAAAAATAAGAAGTTTCTACCGAAAGCTATTAGGGTTCTCAGTTCTTTTTCTTTCGCACTGAGCTGCTCAAATTCTAAATTTATCGAACTAGGTTTTCTTCGAAAGAACCTTTTCACCAACGCTTTTCCAAACTAACGAATTCTTTAGTAACTCTAAGCTCCAAAAGTTGCATTGATGCAAAATTGTTACAACAAATAAAATAATTACGTTTATATGTACCTTGGTGTATATGTATTAGTATTTTAAATACACATATTAGACAGAACTTAGACACATAATATACATGGAAAAATACTTTTAATATTATTATTCTATATTCTAAATATCGTTACAAATATAATAATAATAATAATAATAATAACAGGCCATAGTAGGCAAAAATAATGCCTTTAAAGAAATTGTAATGATACATATATGTATAATGTGTTTGTGAAAAAAATATGTATATATATTCCTTGTCAGCCGACCAATTCAGAACTCCTCATTGCTACATTTGAAGAAAATATTGCGGAGGAGAAGGTAGAGATAAGGCATCTTTTTACTGTCTCGTTCTCCGAAATTATGATTTCCGAAGTGAACTAGCTCAGTTGAGATTGAGATTTGGAAGAACATTATGATTTCCACTCCTCAACTCACTTAATAAACGTGGTCAGATTACGACTACTTTCTCCAAGAAACTTCCTCATTACGTGCAGGATTGACACTTACGGATTCAGCATAGATTACACTGACGATCACCACCCTGTAGTGGGTTGAAAAAGATCGCTGTCGATGATAATCATGTGCATATGTTTGCTTTGTAATAAAAACGACAGCGCACTGAGAGAGAATTACCCGATAATCACGAAAGATACTACACAGTGATATATAAAACATATATGAAAATGTTTCAAGTTTGGTACGAATGTGGATAAATGCTCACCCACTGTGTCTATGGAATCACAATCACTCTGACCTATCAAAGGCTTCCTAAGTTGTTGCATGCCGTACATCCATTGTACATTCATCTATAAGTATTACGTGGAGGTCGGGGGGTGATATGTATGCCTAAATGATGCATGGTACGTTACTATAAACAACCGACGGAGTTTGGGTTTCTAAGTTGAGAACGTAGGGGCTAGTCAAACTGTCGTCCATGTATTCTGATTTAGCTGTGAGGAAACATTGGGAGCAGTGGACACGTAAGGACATGCATAGATAGTGAACAGGCCATGTACAACTGCTAGCAATCTATGACATTCTGATTTACCTGTGGGGAAAACGTTGGGAGCAGTAGACACCTAAGGACACGCATCGACCACGAAAAGTCCATGCAAGACCCAGAAGACTATCAAGACTAAGTATGATGCGATCATCTTTCCCCACCCTCATCAATCATCCTTTTTAAACATCAAAGTAGCTCGGTAGCTATCAGTCTATACTGCCAAATAAAATGGAATATTTGTCAGTATTTTGAGATAAAGGTAATATAATATGCCATTGACACTTTTTAGATTGATGTCATTGTATCGGGATTTGATTTTATATACGTGTATACCTCAATTTATTGAGCTTTTTACACCATCAGTGTTTCTGGAAACCCTGCGTTGAGTCAGCCTATCGGTTCCATTCTTTCAGTGTCATGTTCGAACGCATCTGTGTGTTATAGTTTAAAAATAAATAAGCAAATTTTAATTAATAAAGCTACTGTTCACTTAATATACTAAAGTTTGATGCAAACATAGCTTTAATGCACACTAGAAACCCAAAAGTTTGCATAACTCGCTTTATTACGGTAGACAAGAATCAAACTTACTAGTTTTCTAAGGTATGCAACACTAGTATCAGCTTTGTTTACCTGTTTTAATATTCGAATAAATTGAGGACACACTGTGTTTTAGTGTTAAATCATCAAAATAACGCAAAATCAGGTTCTAAAGTTCATGTTTCGAAAGTTCTAGAAGTTTAACCATTAACAACTGCTTCAATGGACATATATTACTCTCATCAAAGCGGTCGCTAATCCTGACTACTTTTCTGATGACGGTAGATATGGCTAGCGTAGTAACTGTGAACATTTACTTAAACCTGCTTAAAATGTGCTAATTTATTTCTTTGGTTTTACTACTAATAGTAATAAAACGTTTAGATTTAACACGTTTAGCTCGAACCAATTAAAATAAGTAGCTCATTCTCGCCTATTAAGTCCTCTTTCTTCGGTAGACTATTTTGATAACCCTCTAAACTCTGGACAAATATTCATGATGCAATTAAATTCTCACTGCCTTTCATGCTTTTCGAAATATAATAGATATAAATGCTTTCCCAGGTTTAGAGAATAAGCAGTTGTAAGGAAATGGCTACGTTACTATCTCCAACTCAACAACAACTGGTGAGGACTGATCTTCAATTTCTCTGCTGCACGAACTCAACACCTTGTTCAATTCTAGCCTAATTAATGATAGATGATCTTATAAACACGGTGGATAGAAATCTTCCGCAAGACCGTGACTCCGTGGAATAATTTGCATCATTTGAGCATTGAAACATGGATTCAGAGTTCCTACCTGCCTCATGAGAAGTCTTTGATGGATTTCAGGGTTTAGCACCATCTGTGAGGGGAATGCAACCATAATGTATTTATTTCGCTGAATTAGTTGCACATGTATATGATCCATTCGATGCAGAAATGACAGATATTACCTTGGCAAGCGAATAGCTGCTGTTTCGTTGTGCTCTAGGCTAGATTAATAGAAAATATTAAAACATGTTTTAATTACTGAATTTTTTTTATTGAAAGTTTTTTAGATCGACATTTGGAAAGCCACACTTACAGCACTTCGTTAAATTCTTCATTTCTGATCTTCTAATGTTTCGCTTTGCTATCTAAGTTCACGCCTTGAAAGCACTGTTGCAGATAACATTCACTATTTCTAAACTCTCATTTCTCTGTGACCTCCAACAGCCGTAAAGCGTTACTAATTTACTAATTTTAGTTCACTTAAACCTTTTTTTTTTTACAGTTTTGAGTAACTTTCATTTTTTCCTTTAGACTTTAAAATTCTCGTGGGGAACTCATCATAATTACGAACTGGCTCTCAGATGGCAAAGTTAGGTTAATATCACAATACTCAACGATAACAACGCATGAAGAACTGGAACTGTCTAAAGCCAATTTTTAGTAGAGAGATGTTGTTCGCGCGGACGGAATATTGGAATGGTCGGTCATAAATAGCAACACCGTGTTAACAGAAAGGGGTTTACTTATAAAAATACAAAATGAACATGTGTTTCAATGGAGTAATTTGAAAGAAGTGCAGTCAATAAATTTTACTTTAGATTGTTTGCAATTTGGGTTACAAATACAGTTGAAAAATTTGAAAATTTGAATAATTTTTTTTTCGTGATGCTTACTGGATAGGTGTTGTACGAAATTCGTTTTTTGGAGGTTAGAGCTAATGTTAATCCTATGAAACACCTTCGGTTCTATTGATATGTGGTCGGTATTCGGATATTACCATCGTTTAGAGGTGACCATTAGAGGAGGTTTTAGTGTACTTTCTTTATCACCTTGAGAAGAAGGAAATGGATTAGAGTGTACGAGAAAAGAAAAAAATTAGAAGAAATAAAAAATAAGGAAAAAATAAAATAAATAAAAAATAAGAAACAAATTAAAAAAAATTAAAAAAAAAATTAAAAGAAAGAAATAAAAAATAATAAAGAAGTAAAATTCTGAAAATCTTAAAAACAGAAAACAATGCAAATAACACAAGATGACGATTTTATACCCATTTTTCTATCAACAGTTTTATATGTTTAAATTTAACTAATCCTTCAGAATTAGTTTGGACCAATATTTCTCCAAGGGCTGATCGTAAAAAAGATATATCACTAATGAAGTTTTCATTTTACAGTTTTCTTTATAAAGTGGGTTTTAGTTTGTTCTTACTCTTAAAATAATGCATTCAATACCAATCTTATTATTTTATTTTAAAAATAGTTATAATTATACTTAAATTAAATTCAAGAACATGGGATTCCAAATAAGCGAAACTTGCGAGCTTTAAGTTAGCAAAATTGAATGTATGAAACGTTGATATTCGCTAATTCTATTCAGTATTTTCTATGTTTGCTAGCTGTGTCTTTTAATATCGTTTTGATTTTCTGGGTTGTTTCGGAAATATAAAACTTACTTGAAATATTAAATCGTATAATGATAGAGAGTACGGAGTAACAGCAAAGCTTATCAACAAAGCAAGAATTTAAAAAGCCGTCATATTCAAACGTTTAAGAACCACTGTTGTTTTGACAACAGCAGTTACTTAAATGCCGATGTAATGTTTAATAACATGTCAATTCGTAGGAAGACAAGTAGAGAAGAACGAAGAGAGAATGAAAGAACAAAGTTTATACACCTGTTCGTTGAAAATTCCCATCCAAGGAAACTCCACGCAGGGAATTCTCTCTGAGGAATCCCGATTGGGAAAATTTGCCCACCGAATAACACCAGATAGCTGATCCCAAATCCAGGCTCGGTGAAAAAATTCTGACGTCCTTGTCGGAGTTTTGGAATGTTTCTTGCATGGTTTCGAGACTAATGCTCTACAGCAGCGGTCGCCAACCGGTAGTCCACGGACCACTGGTGGTTCGTGAGAGAATTTTGGTCGTCCGCAGAAAAATCTGGACATTATTTGCATTTTTAATGTTTGATTAATAATAAAACAAAAATAATATTCTAAGAAATTCTCATATTCTGAATGACAATTTTCACCTTTATATTGCACTAAATTCACGAAATGTGGTCCGCGGGATTTAAAATTATGAATTTAGTGGTCCATAAAATCCGAAAGTTTGGCGACCGCTGCTCTAAATAACAGTTTCTTAAAGTTGTTACTCTACGAAATCCTTCCTTACTACATGCCTAGTCATGAAGCTTCCTCCATAAATATTACTTAAGGGGAAAACTTACGATAACAGATATCATTTAAATGAGCAATAGTTGGCAATACATTTTTGTTTTTACTTTTTAAATATCCCCCTTATCTATCAGAAGCCGTATTTTTAATAGTTGGATTATAAGCTGAGATACGAGAGTTTTTGGAATAGGTGAATAACTGGAAGTACTGTTAATTTGAAGATTATTAAATGTTATTTCTAAAGAATTGTATTTTTCAGAACTTGGCTCACGTCAAACGCGATAACCGAAGAAGTGTTTAATGGAATCACATGTCATTTTAAATATAGATTTGTTAATACTTATTATGTATGCAATAGACTAGAATTTTCCAAAATTTTCATGGAACTTAAGTTATATCCTGCTTTCATTGGCTATATATATGTTTTTGTCTAATTTCGGGAGCTGACTAACATTTATTTATTTGGCATATCTCAAATTTTCTGATTATTCTAATTCACGGTATGCAAGTTTCTTATATATATATATATATATATAAAATGAAACCTAAAATATTTCTCTATCATTAGTATCGTCTTAATTAAGATATTTACCGTATTTGCTAACTTCGGGCCAAGATTTCCACTCGTTTCGAATATGTTTCTCAAAATAAATAATTTTGTACATTTTAGAAACAGCAACAGTGCGTTTTATCTTAGCTACAATACAATCCATTAGAAAATGCAATAAATTAAGAAATATAATCGTTTTAGAAAAGGCTAAAATAAGTAATACAACAGTATAAAAAGGCAAGCAATACTTGCAACACATTATGCAGAAGCAAGAAAACTTTTAATGAATGATAAAATTATTTATTTAGGAACTGTATTCGTGGGATGAATGGTTTTGATATTTATCGTTGTCAAGACTTTGAAGTTCAGTTTTTTCGAAGAAAGTTTTAGTTTTTTGTCAGTTCTATCTAAGTGCTGCCTTGGAGGATCAAAGCATTTACAAACCTTCTTGGAACTTTCGCTGTGTCGTACTCTATGAAATATTCATCAAAACATCTCCAAACTCACAATCAGCGCTTTGCAATTACACAATAAAATGCTTGATTAATGATGTAGAGACATCTCAACGACTTGATTTGTCGTGAATACAGCCAATCTAATAACCGTCAAAAACAGAATCAGGCGTTTTGTCCAAAATATATCGAGTAAATATGTTTTGCAGTTCATCTGCCATTTGAGCAAGTTGTCAACAAAGGAGAAGAGCAAATATGCCGTGGTAAAATCGCGCAATGTACCGGGTGTATCGTAAGTCTTGCACGCTTTTAATGTTTCGCAAGAGTATTTAAAATTTATGTATTACTTTAGAAGGACTTTCGGAATTCGAGTTTGGTTTTGAGCCAAATAAAAGTTTATTACTACAGCGGTATGCTGAATAGTTTTCCAGTGGCAGCTTGTAGAAATATAAATTTATATATATATATATATATATACAAATATATTAATGGCGGGTACACGTTGAATGCCGAACTTCCATAAATATACCGAATTCTCTATATACTAAAGTTTTGGTGAACACCTTGATTTAAAATACCTGTTTATTAATCATATCAAACAGTTGTTTCAAATATTGAAATTGTTCCATGGAACCTTTGATTTAATTTGAATTTGAATGTCGATGTATAGAAGTCATATTATTGTTCTAAAGCGAGTTATAGTATCTACCCATTAAAACAAATTATCGCTTACATGATCTCTTCTTCGTAGAATTATATAAATAATCTAAACTTCGTTGTGAAGTCAAACGACTTTTAACTTCAAAAGCAAATAGAAAAGAAATTAAAATTTTTCATTTTGCTAACTTTTATTAAAACGGTGCTTACGTTATTACCCAAGGGAATCATTAATCAACTATTTCAAAACTATTATTTATGAATATCTTATTGTAGACCCTACGTGCTATATTAAATAATTAAACAGGGAAAAACATCGTTGTTATTGCGAATTGTGAGCTTATTATACTCAGGCCAAACGTTATTTTCTCGGTTCTATTATTCTGTTATTTATGGGTGTAATATATAATAGAATTTTTTGTTTAAAATCTAATTAGTATCGTTATAAATGCGAATTTTGAAAATCCTTTTTGACTTTAAAATAGTTTATATATCATGAGAATTCATTAACTTTTAGGGGTGAATTTCCGCATAGTTAAATCTAAGATTTGTCAGAAAAGCTAACAAAATTCATGGAAAATATGTTCAAAATAACCACTACCTACAGCAGAAGTAAAAATCTTGAAATGGATGTAAATTTATAGACTAAAATTTCCTCAGCAAGTTAATTTGCCGACTCGAGCGCAATGTAAAGATTTCAGCTTACAATTATTGTTCTAAATATGCAAATGCATGCAAATTAACTTAAAGCAAGCCACGAGAATTAATACAGCTGCTGCTTTTTAGTGAAATAACTGTTTATGAGCACAAAGTTTGGGTAAAATCGAGGGCCT
>QLNU02003225.1:88907377-88923230 GCA_006491805.2 Dysdera silvatica | reverse complement strand
TATATATATATTCATGGCAGTGGATGATACTTAAATTGTTATAAAAATGCTCGAGTGTATTTCAACTTTAAATTTATAAATTAAAA
The DNA here is from genome assembly GCA_006491805.2 of Dysdera silvatica. NCBI lineage: Eukaryota > Metazoa > Arthropoda > Arachnida > Araneae > Dysderidae > Dysdera > Dysdera silvatica. The sequence goes on along the minus strand of QLNU02003225.1, from coordinate 88,923,144 downwards.
TGTACTAATAACATAAGGTCAGATCTAGTGCTTCACTTTTGAATTTGGAAAATAAATTTGAATTTGAAAGTGTGATTCGTTGATAACTGGTGATCCGCATAATTTCAAAAAATCACATAATTAAAAATGCGGTTATATACGAAGAGTAAAAATTCGATGAAATGCTAAAATTTATAAATGTAACGGTCTCCCGTTGTTTAATAATTAAATGAATCTATATTGGGATGTATAAATCTTACATTGGATGCTTTTATAATTTCAAAAATGATGAACAGAATCACATTTGTTAACTTGCAGCTGACAGTGGTCAATAGCGTTTAATATCACATTCTCGGTAACCAAAGCCGTTAACTAAATTTCGGATTATGTATTTTTGCCAGAGAATGAATGCCTCAGTACTCTGCTTCCCCCCTGGTAATCTGTGATAAGTAAAGATAATACTGAAAGTTGTCCATAAGCAATCAAAATTTAAGAAACATCAATCTAGACGAAAAACTTTTGAACATTTATTACCATATTTGTGAATAAATTAAAGTGAACTCCTGCAAGTGGAGTAGATTATATGCGCATTGGTCCAGGCGGTATGATTATCACTTTTAAACTCACTGTGCTGGACTTGATTTTCTGTAAGCTGGGTTATGTGTAGATCACATTGGAACATCAGTGCCGTTCCAAGCGATTAATAGTTCAATTTTAGGTTTTATGACGTCAAATGTAAACAAATGACTTGGATATTTCGTTTGAGATATGTGGCCGTATTTATTTGTTTGTTTTATGGTGCAAAAAGGATAGCAAATGGCCTGTTGCGCCGTAACTTATCTTTCTGAGGAAGCTGAACCTCTTAAGTCCTAGGGAATCTACCTCAGGTGTAGAGTGGGTAGTTTGTAGGCAAATATTCTATTTTAGCGACATTGGGAACCGAAAGCGGGTTAACGGACCGCTAAGCGAAAGTCTTACCACTGCATCAACGCAGGATTTTCTTTTCATTTCTAAAATTATAATGTACAAACGCTATATAAGGTATCATTTTTAAAATACTCCTTGCCAATGTTAAAACATAATCGTATTAGAATTAATCCTAGTAAAAATGTGGTTATTAAAAATTTTAAAAAATCCATTTGAAACAAAATTGGTTGCTTAAAGATCGACCTTTCACAATATCTTCAAATGATTACTTTTTTAAAAACAACTGGTATATAGGATGGTTAGTAAAGTCCTTATACACGCAGATAACTGTCGAACGGAGAGAGCTATATGTATGAACGTGATGTATAGGTATAGTAAAGTGACTATGCGCTACAAGATGAGACAACGAGCAATGCCCTAGCGGAAAAATTCAGAACGTAGAGCTGCTATCTCGAAAACTATTCAAGATACGGGGAAAAGTCAATTGCAAAATTGTTAAGCACTAGCTAGTTAGTACGAAACGATTGTTTTTGTTTTTTTTTCACCACCTTAATAGGGCAAAAATCGTGATTTAGGAAGTTTAATGGGTACAGGACGCCCCTGCGTGACAGCTTCCCTGCGAACAGATATGAATAGAGGGGAAGCTTCAGGGAGGGGCGATACTTTCATTGCACACACAATCTCGTCACAAAGCGCATGATATGCAAATGTGTACGCTACAATAATAAAATCGTATTATATCGTATTGTGAGTAATAATTTTTGAATGTTGACCAACAATGGCTCTGCTGGATGGATACCTTTAAAACCTCTTAAATTACGATTTTTGCCCTATTAAGGTGGTGAAAAAAAGTCATTTCGTACTAACTAGCTGGTGTTTAACAACTTTATAATTGACTTTTTGCCCTTATCTTGAATAGTTTTCGAGATAGCAGCTCTAAGTTCTGGATTTTTCCGCTAGGGGCGCTGCACGCAGTCTCATCTTATAACGCATAGTCACTTTACTATACCTATACATCACGTTCGTACATATAGCTCTCTCCGTTCGACAGTTATCTGCGTGTATAAGGACTTTACTAACCACCCTGTATACCTGGTAATATTTATTTAACGCAAATGCCAGACGTTTGACTATTTAGTCATTCAACTTCGAGCTTTCCAATATTTGCTAACAATACCTTGAGAAGTTTTTAATGAGCTGCACACTTTAAGATGATACGATGTCATTGGTTGGTTACTGTTACACAGTTTGCAATCAGGATTTTCGGTCAGGCCAAAGCTGAACAAGTATGCCTGCAGACAGTCATGTCCAGTTAACATGCGAAATTTTTCCGCAGCTGCAGTTCTGGGAGTATCCGAAATAATTGATCTAGGATGGAGTAGTGCGTCCCAAGGTTTATTTAAAGCTTTGTTTGAAATCTTCAAATCGTTGCTTTTTCTAAAATAGTGACGTATAAAAAGTTTCGATGAGTGAAGTGTCATGGTTTCTTATGGTCTCTGCAAGATAGATGTGCCTTTCTTGGCCAGCTGATCAGCAATTCGTTTCGTTCGTCAATCTCTGTTAGAAGATGTAACAGATGTAGACAGTGCGAGTGTGGAATTGTATGAAAATTCTGCCAATGATAAATAGCCAAGACGAGTCAGGTGAATGTTCTATCTACCAACTTTGCCATAACTGCATTACCTGTGCCTTCAGAACTCTGGAAAATCTCCAACTTTTCTCATCTTCTTATGATTTGTTGCATACGGTATACAAATGTTTCTGACTCTTCCCGTAACGCAAGTTTGTTGTAAAAAAGCATTTTCCAAAATGAAGATAATAAATCAAGATTGAGAAACATGTTTAGCAAAAAACATCTTGAATCACTGTTGCTTATGAGCATTGAAAAACAATTAACCAATGACGTATCGCCAGAAGATGTCATTAATTATTTCTGTGAAAGAAATAGAGAACTTTCTCGGCATATAACCTTCTGAGGACGGAGGACCAAAATATTGGCCAATTTGTTATACCCCCGAAAAGACAGGCCCCACCGAAATATCAATCATCTGGTGCTACAAGTGGTCCCCATGGGAAGTGGAGAGCTAACTATGATTGTTCATATCTAATTTTCAGATCCATTCACAATAGCCTTGCGCGTTACCTGTAGAACAAAAACATTTTCCTTTTTTCCCCTCTGACAAAGAAAAATTTCGGGATGGACAACATAGTTTAACCAAGAGTGTCATTTGAAAGCTTTCAAAACATTATTAGACACATATTCCAGCTTTCTTGAGAATGGCAATTAATATTGCTGTGAGGGGCCCCGGAATGTTCAAAATTTTCGCTTTTCTTGAGATTCAAAATCGCTATACATCTTGGTACCTAATGATTATTTTAAAAAATTTTTGCTGCATTAAATACTTTACTTAAATTCATTAGACACGTGTTTCGTGGTTTTTTCATAATAAATTACTCTTTGTCAGTTTTGAAGATTTAAAAAATGGCGCCATTTTTTAATCATCAAAAGTGACTAATAGTAATTTATTATGAAAATACCATGAAACACTTGTCTAATGAATTTCACCTTACTCCATCTTCGATATACTGTTTATTCCTGCTACTTCTCATCTATACAGGACACACCTTCACCTCCTCGCCATCTTTCTCTCTCTCTGCCATGGGACCTTTCTTCTGATTTCTCGCTCGTCTTGTTTTGCAGGGTCGTTCACCATTCCCCCTTCCCTGGGTTAACAGTGCCTCCCCCAGGAGGCTAAACTTTCCATAAACACATGCACAATTTATGTCTAATAAATTTGTGAAGTATTTAATGGAGAAAGAAGTTTTTTTTTTTAAATTACTTATTAGGTGCGAAGATGTAGCGATTTTAAATCACAAGAAAAGTGACAATTTTAAACATTCTGGGGAATTTCACACGAATATTAATGGCCATTCTAAAGAAATCTCGAATAAATGTTTAATAATTTCCTAAAAGCTTTCAAATAACACCATTCTTGGTAAAATATGTGTCGTCCATCCCGAAACAATGTCCTTGTAAGTTCAAATATGGATTTTAGTGGTGATAAATAAATACATAGGTATGGAGGTAAACATTTGTAATTTAGATATTTAATTATTTTTGTGACTTTTTATAAAAAAAAGTCTTTTAGCTATTTTCAATTTTTGGGAGTTTAGTTCTCTTTTCTTAATTCGCAGTATTGCAGTTCAAATTCCAGTTTGATTAATCTCGTGAGATTGACAAACATTTTTTTTTTTAAACTGAAAGCTTGGTTTCTTTGTTTTGGATTTTTATGGCGCAAGAATATCTACACATATACAAACATGGTACTTAAACTCTGAAATGAATTATTTTCCATACAATTCCAGTTTCCATGCATAGTTTAGACTTCTTATCCTGCATTTTTTAGTAGTAATAATACTCAGTTATCAATGTTTTTATTAGCTTGGAGGAAGCGGAGTCCCCCCCCCGCAAATGACGTCCTTGCTGTGGTAAGATGTGGGCCCTTCTATGTAATTGCCCGGTAAGCTTGAGCACACACACAGTACGTCCCTGGCTTCATGCATCTCGACTATGCGATCATGTTCGAAGACGTCAAAATGGCTACAAGGTCTTCGATGACATCATAAAGCATTCCTAGTTGCGTCTCCAGGAAACTGCAATGCCGACAACTAGAAAAAAAACAAAACTTGTGCAATTTTTACCTCCTTTATACGATGTCAGCTGCGCAATAGAAATGCGCTCTATGTCCGAAGTTGATACGTTAACTCGCATTGGCTTTGAAAATTTAATCGTTTGCATACTTGGTCTAAAGTAATTTGCACGCTAAATTTCGAGATGATTTGATTATTTTTTAGGGTGCTTAGTTTTTTTTTTTAAATTAGTGTATGTATATATATATATATATATATGTGTGTGTGTGTGTGTTATTGGTAAATTGAACTTAGTATAAAATATTTTACTCATACATTTCAAAAACTAGCAAAATGCGCTTCCTTTCTGTTTTACTCCATTTCCTTCATAGGATATGTATAGAAGTGTGGGGAAATGGAGTATTTTACATGATCCATCACAAAAATCTACGCAGTCAGCTAAGAAAACCAATTCCAAAAAAAGGCATTGAAAATTTTTGTACGATATTTGCCAAGAATATATATATGCGACTTTTAAGCTCTTCCAGATCCCCATTTTTTATCTTTTTCGACGTGTTTTCATTCCAACTACTAAATAATGCATAATAAAAATTCAGCAGTCGTGTAAAACAGAAAGTATCACGAAAATGATATTTTTATACAATACATTGATAATAAAATACGTAACTTTTCGTAGCAGGTCATGGTTTACTCTATGTTCATTTTCTTCATTCGGCTGAGAAAAATGAGATGTCAGTTACCAGCTGGCCCACTCAATCTAGAAAATGGACGCTTTAAGTACCATTCACGAACAGATAAGGTACTTGATCAATTTCGCACATACTTCGGCGGCACTTACAATATCTTTTAATTGAAAAACGCGAAAGCTTGGAAATGAATTTAAAAAGAAAAACAAGAAAAAATATAAATGAAAATGAGGGTAATCATGCTTAGTTTTAATGTGAATTGCAAATTTTACGATGAAAAGGGCAGATTTTATTTGCCAAATGATAACTATTACCATTTGTATTATTTTAAAGATGGAAAGATTTCCTGTGTAAGAACTTAAATCCAACTGTATTGAAAAATTTCCTTGCTTCTTTTCTTCAAGAAGACTTTTTTAAAGCAGTAATTCTCAAAGCTCATAATTATGCTAACTCTAAAAATAAGGAAAATAGCCTGATACTTACGCAAATATTTCGTCAAAAATTTTCCAAAACAAAGGCTTCAGAATCTATGGATGCATATGTAATTTAGCTTATGGAAAAAGGAGTGTCTCCCAAACTTAGGGTCGCAACCTACTGGTGAGTTTTGAGCTAAGTTTTGTGGGTCGTAAAAAATTTCATTTAACAAATTATATGTGTATATCAAATATTATATAAATATTTATTTATCTATTTATTCATTTATTACATAATTATTACAATATTAGTACATTCAAACTATTAGATTATGAAATACTTCAATTCTACTATTGATTGGATACGTGACAATTTAAAAAGTTTTGTAATCCTAAAATGGGCTGTATTACGAAGTAATTTAATATGAAACTGTTGCAAAAATAAACTTTATTTTCCAAGCTTATGGTAATTATATTATGGTAATGTTCTATGAACGCTGTATAATTACAAGTAAAAGGACAAAAGATGACTGGCAACGCTTAGTCGTCTATTCAATATGGTAAGTATGTATTTAATTGGTTAATACGTCCCATGTGCATTGATATAGAAACGCTTTCAAACAAGACTGTAGAAAAACTTATGTAAATATGCTGATAATTGATGGCACATTTTATTATACTACTTCTACATATACCCATGCACTTGACATACACATAAACTTCACATAGATATCGACAATTGACATACACGCATCATGTATGGACATGTTTGATATTTTGGCACTTGATCTAGAGATACGTTTGATAAAGATACATACGCTTGATATAGGGAAACATTTTACACAGATGTCGACATTTCATACTGACACAACATAGCTATAGACACTTGACGAAGATACATGCACTGTAGGTATATTTGACATAATACAAATACTAGATGTTCACACGACTAGACGCACATTTACAGAGCATACACTACTTGATATACAATTACTGGATATACACTGACTGCGGATATGCATAAAGTAATAATACAAGTAATATGACGTATATGCGCTACAGAAAATACATTTCAATACTACATTTTCCTCCTTATTTTCAGTACAGTATAAGACAAAAAGTATTTCAATCCAATCTTTTATAATTTCTCATTTAATACGAGATTATAAATTTATATTTTAATACTAGCCTCACAGTTTTTATGGTGGCCACATTAAATCGATAGTGGTTGAGTAGTTGAAAGTTTGCTGCAAAAACGGACCTTTTGCAAACATGTAATATTGGAAACCTTTTCATGAATTGTAAAATATGTAATAATATATGAATTGTTATTTTCGCTCTAGTGTTTATAATTTTATTTTTTATCTTCCTAGGTATTGGGATTCCGCAAATAAAGAAAGAAGATTTGTAGACGCAATTTTCATTGAACGGATATTTTAAGGACTTTTCGAACAAAACTGAAATCTATTAAAACATATGGAACCCAGTTTCTTGCAATTTATTGAAAATTGAAAAATAATTCACCCTTTGCTTTGTATCAAGCATATAAAACATTAAACAAAAGCGTGATAAATGGAGATAAACTGTTATATTCTTCATAACCAAATATAGTCAATTTCTAACTACTAATAACATTTGAACACTTACTTCAAAAATCTAAGATAAGAATATTTATGTGCTAACAACAAACTCATTGTTACTTAACGGTTGAAAAGTCCAAGACAATGGAATTCGGAGTTGCTTTTTCTTAAAGTTGATTACCAAATACAGGAATGAATTTAGGAAAGTAGACTTGATTAACTAATTTGGTTAGAAGCAGAGTAGGATAGTTGAAGAGATGACACCTTTAACTTTTTTAAAGCTGACAGTGTGTTGTATATCTTTGTCCACTCTGATGAATTTAGCAATTGCACTGTCTACTGAAGCTGAAGGAATCCCTTCTGCTGCTGCAACAATGAAAGAACGAGAAGCAGCATACACCAATTGCGGTGGAACCATGAAAGATCCAAGAGGCACCATTGCAACTCCAAGATTTCCTGAACCTTATCCAATCCCCATTAGATGCAGATGGGTGGTAGAAGCACCAGCAGATAAAGTTGTAGCATTGTATTTCACACAATATTATATGAGAGAAGGGCTTACAGTTTCAGAATATGCTTTCTTCTCCGAAACTCTGTTCTTAGGAAAGAAGGAATTTGGATCTATTAGCTCCGATAGGGAACCGACTTACCTGGTTAGTAATAAGCCAGTCCTGGTCCTGGATTTTTCGGTACGTGAAGGTGGTAACGTGCACTTGAGAGTGCGCGAACACTTACTGGACGTTTTCGGATTTAACGTCACCTATGAGATAATTGGAAGAAACGAAACTGTGCGTAAAGACCCTTGTGTTTACAATCACTGTTCTTTCACTGGATCATGTGTGGCATCGGCCTTTTTCGACGGATTCTATTGCAAGTGCTTTGCTGACTTTTTCGGGTCGGAATGTCAATATAGTCCTGGTTGCGAACCTTCGGACAGTGGTGGCTTATGCAAAAATGGAGGAACCTGCAGGTAAGGAATATTCTCATATACTACTTTAATAACACACACACACACATACACACAAACGTAAAATATTATGTAATATCAATCAAGTATCAGATGGAAATGAAATGCTTACAAACCATGTTGAAAGACAACACACAACATCCAGTAAAATTGACCCAAATGTATTTACTACTTCTGAATGATATGCCACTAATCAATATTGTGAATCAACTACGCCACCAAACCTACTTTTTTTTGCCACTATGAATTTTTAAAAGAGGAGAGTAAAAGTGTATCGAAATTACTTAGCTATCTGCTAAGAATTTTCATAGATGCAACAACTATCACATCTGAAATCTTTCGATAATTTTTGCATTCATAAAAATTGGGGATTGAACGGCTTGGTGAAGTAGAGTTTGTGTGATTGTCTATCTTTTACAATATTAGCAATTGAATATAACTATTTCCGAGATATTGCCATCATTCTACTGCTCCGTATCTTGAGGTTTGATTTCCGAAACAACAGACATTTCAAGTTCGTGTAAACTGTTGATCCCGGCGAAAAATTGTCTAAGATGTTTGTTCTCCACAGAGTGCACGAAAACTAATTTAAAGTCCTTTTTATATCTGTAGTTGCACTAAAACATAAATATCATTTATGAATTTGAATTAGTAAATAAATGAATTTGAAACTAAGAAACGGTCAGTAGATTAGCATGTGTTCAATTAAGTAAAACCTAAAACTGCATATTATGTCTTTTCGTCATTTTCTTGTCTTAATTTATTTTTTACGACAAAGAAAACTATTTATTTTTTCCCTCCTTCCTTTAAGGATACGGTTATTAAGCTGACTATTATTCTTATTATTGTTGACTCGACAAAAGCGGCAGAATATCAGAAACTAACGAAAGAAATCTCATTAAGCTGAATTGAAGAAAGTTGTCTTCGATCGTTAAGACAGACATAGTATCAAAAAGTTTACGTTTATCCACGAAATAAACGAGTTTCATCTACAGACAGATAATAACTAAAATATCTCAAATAAAGGAAATATGATTAATAATTAATGTTTAAATATTGATAATTTTTCCTACAATGCCAGATGCATTGCATCGATCCGCCGTATTTTTCGGACCTGCTCAAATATATTATTCATTGATCAAAATCCTCGCTGTCAAATCTTTTAAAATATTTCAGTTTTATTCCATAGAATTTGGACAGAACGGGTTGTGGGAAACCATTATCATACCTTTTCCTAAACCAAGAAAAGTTCCGAAGAATCTTATAAATTACCGACCTATTTCCTTAACTTGTTGCTTTTGAAAATAGATGATAAGGATTTATGTGCAATTGGTTGGTGTACTGTCTAGAAGGGGGAAACTATTCACAGGCATGCTAAAATACTTTTGGTTGAATGCCATCAACATTCGATAATCTTTTATCTCTGAAACCTCAATTAAAGAGGTTTTATTGAAAGGAAACATCTCGGATCACTTTTTTTATAACCATGAGATTTTGAATTAGAAGAATTTGACTCAAACTTGATCTAAAAGATTCATAAGAATCAAGAAGGAAAAAAAAAGCATGCTCAGTATAATGTTAAGAAGCGTCTTTGAAGTCCTTTTATTTATCTGTACACCTCTGCCCTCATTTTTTCTGTAAATTATATGAACAGTTTAACAAGAATCATACCGTGAAGTCTGTTTACAAAGATACTATCTTCAACTCTGAGCCTGTCTATAACAGTATCGTAACGCTGTCCGTAGAAAATTAGTGTAGACAGATTTCATTATATATTTAGGATTCATTTTCTGAAAAATTCGGATTTAAATAAACGTGGAATTAAATTTAAAAGTACTCACGTTCTTAGATTGAAGCATAAATATGATTGCAATTTTTTTGGCGCGATAAAAAAATTACATTCCAAATATAAATCGTTATTAAATAATGTTTTCCTTGCAAGAGTTCTCTATTCGTTTTAAATCATAATATAGGTACACAAACTATAAGTTAATTTTGGATATTTTTAGTAATTGTATTTAATTTTTAAAAACTTATCATATGATTTATTTCATCACCTTTTCTCTATACCTTATTCTACAACACATCCTTTATTGTATTTTTTTTTTGAGTTAACGATTGTGCCCTTGATTAATTTATTTTGGTATAGATTTTTTGCGTCTCTATTCTCTTATTTTGATGACGTCTAAACAATCATAAGTAATTAAAGATCGATCTGAAACAATAATGATACATTTTTTATATGCTAATTATATGAATTAGTAGTATAAAGTAGTCATCATAGAGTAATTGCTACTACTTTGTTAAATAAATTTCTTAGTTTGCAATAATTTCATAAGGGTTATTTTTTACCTTCAACAATATCTTAAAGGCACGTAGAGACAAATTACAAGAATTTACATGAGGTGCAGCCCAATTTTTACTTACTTCTATATATTTAGTTTTTGTATTGGGTAATCACACGCGTTTGAGTTAGCATAAAATATACGCATAAATGACACACTTAAAATGCAGACACATAAGTTAAAGAAGTGAAATAAAATTTGCGTAGTTTTCTATATGCTAAGTAACGGATCAACATTCCTTTCAGTACATAAATTTTCATTAATCCAGAAAGTCTTCGTCCTTAAATTGCAGTTGAAGGAAATAGTTTTCATTTACTTTTATTGAAAAGAATTCACCAGTACCCTAAGGAACAATTCTTCATCAATAACTGCAAATCGTTATTAGAGACTTGCAACAAGCGCTCGAAACAGTAAGCGTGGTGCAAGAATTAAAAATTTAAGACGTAAAAAGGAAAAACTCGTACGTCGAACGGAAAGTGATTGATGAAGCCAACTCACACACCCTCACGTTTTGTTTGACAAGGATAGAGAACTACAAAAGAAACTGGAGGTCTCTAGTTAACTTTGAAAGCGTGAGCCTCGTCATTGCAGAAGAACACGGTACTAACACAATCAACAATAAACAGCTATAAGGAATAACGAAGCAGAATTGATCAAATTTAAGATGTTGTGAAGGGGGCGTCAAAGTATTACGCAAGTAATAATTTAGTCATTTTATCCCTGGAAAGCAAAAATTAACATTTGCTAACATAGGAAATTAAGCATGTGAGGAGAATGTAGGTAGAATGCTGTATGGATAGGTAGAAGTGGGGAAGGAAGCTGGTAAGCAAGAAGCGCGACCTTGAGCAACTAAGGTCACGCCAGGGAGAGAGGTGTATCACGAAACTGGAAACGGGTGATGAGTTCTGGACAGTGTAGGCGAAGGAGATTAGAACGGGACCGCGGGTGTGAAGGAGGTTTCGGAGAAATGGGTGGGGAGAGACCTGACTCTACAGCGAACTACGAGGCGTTGCATGGCCTAAGTGTAATCATGGAGATCTAATAAACGTCTGATTGTATTTAGCACGTGTGGATTGATAACGTGTCTACGCAGCCTTATCTTTTGGTCCGTTAATAAAAGGGATAGAGATAGAATTCACGTACGGAGCGGTACGAACCGGACGATAATACGGCTCGGATGTGCAGCCAAGTGTCCTGTGACAACTAGTAACGCAAACATCGCTTCGGGTATCTCGATTTCTGATACATTCTCATAAACTATAACAACATAAGATACTCATACTCTTATAAAGCACAACAGCAACTCCCTCCCGTAAAGATGTTTACGTAATACTTGAACACTTCCTAAGCGAAAACACAAACATCCAATCGATTTCTGAATTGTTGCTTTTGAGTTAAAAAGAGGTTTAGCTACATTCAGTTGTTTGTAAAGAGTTTTTCATGTTGTGATTTTAACAATATATTTGATTAAGAGAAATGTCTTCTTGTATTAACATAAATGCTCGGTTGGTCAAAATATTTATGTAAACGAAAGCAATAATTAAATTGAAGGACAAGGTAAGGGTTAGTTTTAATTCTTATTTGATGTTATGCTTTCTTCTGGATACTGTAAAATTCCCCGCTGGAAACATCGATCTAAACTAGTTATCCACTGAAATGGTGCGTATTCTTAAAACAAATTATTGTAAATTTCCTGACATAGAATCCCAAATTTCGTTGTGTCTTAGACGTGATCAATAAATATCAAACTATCTCTATCGTTTACTGTCACAAGTTTTAAGAAAATAGTTTCGCAAAGAAGGCAAAGCCCCCTAAAATGTGAAAATTAATATAAATTAATGATTCTGCTGAATATCTTATGGGCTGTCTCTGCTTCGGGAAAATTGGTAGATTTATTCAAGAATTTCTCATAATCCGCAATATTACGAATGGCACCGAAGACGTAAGATTTTGTCAGATTCTGCAGGTTGCTATGAAGCAATTCGCCCATCATGAATGTTGCTCTTTTCATTAAGGAAAGTAGATTTGTGGCAAGTAGTATAATTTCTCATTACTCGAAATTGCGAGAGATGTATGTAGTTTCGGAAAAGATGTCTCAAGGATCAGCCAAGTTTCGACATATTTTCTGATGCAGGGTTTATTGTAGTGTTCCTTTTAGCTTAAGAACTGTTTAATTTATGCATGGGATTTAGGGTTCTACTTTCTTTAAAGGAATGTGCTTACGTACAAATGTAAAATTGAAATTAAGAAAATTAGAAATGATATTATTCTGAAGAAATTCACCCACCATTTTTATACTCGGGCATATTATTGAGCTAGGGTCAAAACTCAGAGCTTCTATTAATAACATTTTTAGTAATCTGCAAAAAAATTGTTTTGGTCTAATTACCTTACACTAGGCTCTTATCCTTAATCAGATTTTTCTCCCCAATCTCGTAAAAATATATAATGAACGAATTTCGATTTGGATTTTGAATAGAAATTGCTTATGAGTTTTGTGTTACTTATATGGTTTTTGGATTACTTACATGGGTTTAGGATTACTTACATGGGTTTTTGATTATTTGCATGGGTTTTGGATTACTGATATGGATTTGGATTACTTATATGGGTTTTGGATTACTTGGATAGGTTTGGATTACTTGTATGGTTTTGGATTACTTATACGGGTTTGGATTACTTGTATAGGTTTGGATTACTTGTATGGGTTTGGATTACTTGTACGGGTTTGGATTACTTGTATGGGTTTGGATTACTTATACGGGTTTGGATTACTTGTATGGGTTTTGGATTACTTGTATGGTTTTGGATTACTTACATGGGTTTGGGATGACTTATATGGATGTGGTTTACTTGTATCTCCATTACCTATCTTCATATTCGACTTTGGATCTTTTGAAACATTTGAGTTATTGTAAGGACCACACTTATGTATGTGCATGAACTTACATACCTGTAAGTATTCACATAGGTACATATATATAGGATGCGTCTACAAAAAATTAAGCATTTAAAATGTATTATTCCGTAGTTACGTTATACATAAGAACACGCTTAAAACTAATTTTAACAAAACTAATATTACAATGTGTAAGATCCTACACATTTCCAATATTTGTCCCACAAATAACAAGGCTGACAAATATCAGTCCTGATGATACGATGCAGTGTGCAAGTCAACGTAAAGCGGTTAAAATATTTTTGTTAGAAACATGAGCCAGATATTCAGCTATTCAATGGACCAGCCATCATCAGATGCAGAAAATGAATAATGAATATTATTTGTTTTCTGCATCTGATGATGGCGTATTACTTGTGTTTATCGTATCAAATTAAACAACAATATAAATCAACGTTTATTGGCGTAGTGATACCAGCGCCGATGTTATGATCGTATTACTTCATCAAGCGGTAAGGTATACTACTATCTTTACTTCTCTATTAATCCTTATGTTTAATTTATCCAAGAATCTTAGTAGCGTATAAACCTCGATAAATGAATTAGCAGCCATGCTGCGTTCCTTTATTTTCTTGGGAAGTTACGAAGAAATACACACGTAATATTCTTTAGATATCGCTATTGGGAAAAGTCGCAGGGTATAAAACCCAGATATTAAGTTCGTAATTTTCAAAAATGTTAAATATTTTAAACGGAAAATCCGATTCAAGGCAGTGAAAAATATTTAGCAATTAACCTTCAGAACGATAAATAATATCGTAACTGTATAACAGAAGTCAAGGAAACGTGGCAAATACATCCATCCAAATTTAAACTAGTTTTGAAAAATACTGTCTGTGTTTGCCGGTTACACATTTCTCTGCAGCAGATTAAACCCTTATATTAGCTATGCTGATAGGCACACTAATTTATTTATAGAACAGAACCTAACTAAAATGTTTCTTTAAATATATATTCTACATACGATCAGGGGCGGACTGGGCCGCCCCCCCTCGGCCGGTGCGCCCTCCGATAATTCAAGGTATGCGCCCTTTGAGAGGTTAAAGTCCGCCCCTGCATATGATTACGCATAATTTTTAAATAATGGAGAAAATGTGGTTTTTCTAACCACATTTAACCACTTAAAAACATAGGTTTCCGAATATTGCCAAATATAAGTATGAGTAATTTTTCTAACTGAAAGAAAATTCAAACGTTTGTATGACATATAAAGATTTACTGAATTAATGGAAACTTAACTCTAAAGAAGATACGTTTGTTGTCATAGGTGTAGAGTTAGATGGGCCCGTGGGGCCCTAGACCCCCCCTAATTTTCAATGCTGGTGTGAGCCCTCTCAATAGTCTGCCAATATTTAAAAAAATGAAATTTTAGTTCAAGAAAATGTTTTTGATGTATTTTCGTACAAGAACATTTTTTTAATATTTGTACTTTGCTTGTTATTCTGATCAGGATCTCATTTCTTCTTCCTAACCCAAAAGCTAGCATCACTGCTTCCTCATTTCCCATTGATGATCTGCTTCCAAAAACCACCTTATTTGTGCTTAATCAAATTTGCCCCTCATCCTCCGAGGGAGCCCTGAGAAAAAACAGATTGGTTTTGACTTCCAAAACAGAGAACAGCCATCTAAAATTGTCTATGGTTGTTATCTCTTGAAATGCCACTTACAAAAGAACCGAGCTTTTAACTGAAAAAAGGGGGGGAAGGGGTGGGTAATAAATTAGGATGTCCAAGGTGGTAGTAGACATGTGGTACAAATTCAAAAATATATTGTAAGATGCCGAGAAGTGTTCGTGTAAAATTGAATTTCGCGAAAAAAAATTGGTAGATTTTTTAATCACGCAAATGGTAAGAATTTTAGCCACAAACTGAAGCTGAAGGTGGTTAAACTAAAAAAGCATACAGTTGAATATATATACTATATGCAGTGATTAAAAAATTTGACAATATACTTAAAAAATCAGTTTTTAAAGAAAATAATTAATTCCGACGAAATACCGTAATTTCATAATTAATTTATGCATAAAGATTTGCATAGTTTATTATTACCTCAGATCTATCAACTTAAATCTGAAATTTTGTACAAAAAGAAATGTAATCTAAATATTTGGAATCACTATATATATATTACTATATATACCTTTCTTCAAGGCTGGGGACAGAATTTATGGAATTCTAGGCCATTTAGCAGAAAGGACTCTCCTGAACTATTTTGTATAATAAAAAATTATATTTGTTAATTTATTAAAGTTCTGTGTCGC
>QLNU02003225.1:88893722-88907277 GCA_006491805.2 Dysdera silvatica | reverse complement strand
CCCCCTCTGTCCCCATCCCTGCGGTTTTTTGGAAAAATGCCTCCGTATTCGGATTCAAACACCAATTTTGTTATGGCAAGTTAAAAGCTTTTGCTATTTCGGAATTCGTTATCAATTTCATTTTGACTATGTCTTTCCATAATGTGTTAATTTAGGTATATCAAGAAAGTATATAAAACATTAATATTTTAACGTTTGTGAAATTATAAATGTGTAGCTGTAGATAGATATTTAATTAAACATCGACAACCTTTGGAGCTATTTACAAGTGAAACTGATCGACTGAGTTCAATACCCGTCCTTCTGAAAACAGTTTAAAAGCTACGTAAAAGAAAATTTATTAAGAGTGTAAAGCCATAGGTGCAATATGGGAGTGTGTGTGGGGATTGAGTAGGAAGGGAGAAGTGTCTTCCCGGTTTTTTTAGAGCAGAGGGGAAAAATTATATTCTGTGTGTGATCCCCAGTTTTGGGGTATTGAGAGTATGAAGTGCTGTCTTAATTAAAGGATATTGTAATTGAGGGGTTACTGGACTTGGTGACGTCACCGGCTGGCATTAGGCTGGTCATCTATCGTTTATACAAGCCTACAGTGGTAGTTGTCACTTTTATCAGTTTCTCATTCTTCTCCTAATCGTACGCAGATGTTATTTTGAGGCTGAGGGGTGGGGGGTGGGGGGATTCAGGGGATTTTTCCTCATTTGTTTCCATTCAAGTTTGTAAATGACTAGAAACAGAAAACTTGGAAAACTTGGAAAGTTGCCCCAAAACCAGCAAATACAAAAACTTTCTTGAGACTTTGAGAGTATGCGGCGCGTTCTCGGTATTTTTCAAATTTTCTTGAGAGTACGCGGCGCACACAGCGCGTACCCTTTGGGGACAGCACTGGGAATACAATTTTTGCTATTAGTGGCGACATCATAAAATACTTAATATTAGATTTATCCCCAAAGGTTTGTTTGTTACTTCGTTTGGATTTTTATGGCGCAAGAGCATCTGGGCTATACTGCGCCAAACATGGTAAAATCAAAGACTATTGAAAAAGAGGCGCCCAACATGGGGCTCGAACCCACGACCCCGAGATTAAGGGTCTCGTGCTCTACTGACTGAACTAGCCGGGATTGCGTATCCCCAATGGGAAAGGCGCTCTGTGCGCCGCGTACTCTCGAGAAATTTTGAAAAATACAGAGTATACGCTCAGCGTACTCTCAAGGTCTCAAGAAAGTTTTTGTATTTGCTGGTTTTTGGGCAACTTTCAACAAAGTTCAGTCTTTTTTTTTTTCCCCTAGTCATTTACAAACTTGAATGTAAACAAATGAGGAAAACTCCTGAATCCCCCAGGTCTCAAAATAATATCCTGCGTATGACCAGAAGAGGAAGGAAAAACTGATGAAAGTGGCAAGTGACACCTTGGGCTTGGATAGACAATAGACGACCAGTCAAATGACACTCAACGTGTCACGGTGACGTCACCAAATTCAGTAATATCGTAATTACAATACTCTTTAATTAAGACAGCACCGCATACTCTCAATAATTTTCTTCATTCAGGACAGACTTGCTTCATATACTCTATTTTCCACTTTGTACATCATCATAACTTAGAATTTTTTTTCTATTATTAACAATTATACATAGTGCAAAATGGTAATGAAGAATGGTAGTTATTTATACGTAATTAAAATATTGTGATTTAACCAATACTGATTTAAATAATTAATATAAATATTAAATTAAAAATGTAAATATAGAGAAAGAAAGAAAGAAAGAAAGAAAGAAAGAAAGCAGTGTATGCAAAAGGTAGATATGCGAATTATGACAGAATTACAATAAAAGAAAATGTTAATAGAGGTAAAGTAGATTTCATATAGAAAAACATATTTAATCTTGGAAATATATAAAGTTCTATTAACGCAGATTGATATATCTAAATCACGATATAACAGAAGCATGCACGCGGACTTGTATTCGCCATCTCTTTCTCATTATTCATTATATATGTATTTAATATATATTTCTTATTCTCATATTTCTTGTGATAATGAGTTCCGAAGTTTTGATCTTCCTTAATCAATAACTCTCGCCTTTTTCAGTTCCAATTTTTGGTAGATATAATTTCCCCCCTTCCAATTCTCCTTCCTATTTAGTTTTATAATTTCTATTACTGCAATAAAGGCTGTGCAAAAGGGAAGTTTGGGGGGGGGAGGCAAAATCTCCATTGAGAGAAAAATAAACTATTGCCGAAAATTAAACAGTTTCTGAAAAAACATTTAATAACGATAAAAAAACTTACATTTTATTTAAAATCAAATAATAAAGAAAAGCAAAGATTAGAGATGTTTAAAAGTATAAAGAAGCAAGGAAAAAAACCCCAAAGAATTTGAGTTTTCACACCAGGCCTTTTTCACACCAGGCTTTTTTCACACCAGGCACCTTTTCACAGGCGTGACCATTTGGAGCGATACCATCTGTTTTTTGGTGGATATTGTTGTATGTTGGAAGGTACGCTTTCTTTTCACCCATAGAAGGAAATCCAGCGCTTTAGCAGTAGGTCTTTAGCAGTCAACCCATTGATGACTTGGACTTCCGGCATTTTACAAGTATTTGTCTGAAAGAGAAACGAGTCAGAGAGGGGATTGGGGTGAGGAAGCTGAACAGGAAATCATTTTAAGATATCCCTTTTGTTTTGAAACAGAAAAGGAAAAAATATACAAAAAAGCAGCTCTTCACAGCACTTTTCCGCCATTTTTAAACATTGAACCCGCTCCGGACTTTTTCTGTATTTCAAGTAAAATGACAAGCAACGAAAATTGGAATTCGTCATCGAATCATTTTTGTAGCAAAAGAATAATGAGTTAAAGTTTTTTTTTATACATTTTAGGTTAATCTTGTAGCTTATGGAGTAATTTTTAAACGTAGTTTATTATTGAAAAACAGACATTAGAACATGAACAGCAGTAAAGACCAAGATTTATAAATGGGTGCACTGGGCAAGTATTTAGGGAGGAGAGGTCTTGAACCCGCAGCCATTATTGACGTATTTTGCAGCTTGCCGGCTCATGAAAAATATAACTTACTTTACGCAAAAATAGCCTTTCAGTGTATCTGTCGATATGCCTATAAATATGCAAATGGAACTGACTGAGTTGCAGCGCAATACCTATTTAAAAGAAAATTTCAGCTTGGAAACCTTTAAATTCTATTCTAAATATGTCAACAAGAACACCGCCCGAAACATTCCACTACATGCTTTGAAAATAATGTCACTATTTGGGAACATATTTCTGGCAAAAATTATTTTCACGAATAAATGTGCTAAAATCAAAAGTTAGGGCCAGAATAACTGACAACACTTTCAAAGTTGCAATATTAAAAATAAGACCTGATATTGACATACCTAAAAACTTGATAATGTCAAAACTCAAATTGAAAACTATTTTATTACACTTTGTATATTAATATATAAATATATCTTTTTTAACTTGCGAGTAACAACCGATGTGGGCATAATTTGTTTGTTTGTTTTGTGGTTTTACGGCTCAAAGACTACAATGGTCATGCTGCGCCGGGACCTACTGTTTTCCGAGGAATCCGAACCTCTTATGGCCTAGGGAACCAAACCCCGGACTACAGTGAGCAGTGCGATCTTTTTATGAGATCTCTGAGTAAGCGTTCTTTGTACACTGTTGGGAGTCGAACCCGGATTAACGGCGTACTAGGCGAACGCGTTACCACACTGCGCCACCGCAGGGCATGTGGGCATAAGGGTAAAAGACTGAGATAATACGAATATTGTAGTGTATGTATTCCATTCTAATATTATCTTTAACATATTTCGATACAACGAAAGTATTGGCCTTTTGACTAAATAAGGTTGGTGGTCCCTGGCCTAGGGCGTTTCATTTTAAAGGGCGTAAAATTTCATAAGGAGGGTTTGTTCGTTTTTATGTGTAATCCGTTTACTGTAAAAATCCGTTAATCCGCTCTCCACGAAAAAATGCCCCCTTCCACACATATCAGAAAAAATTTCGTCCTTGAACAATTTTTTTATTAAAATATATACTAGAGTATATTAGATATAAGATATTTTTTTACGTTAAATAATTCGTGTTTTTTAAGGGAATGAAAAGGTTTTTAACAAATTATTAGATAATCAGATTATTCATGCCCGTATCCAGGGGGGATCTTTGGAATTAACCCCCCAAACTAAATTTGTAATAGACCCGCAAAAATAAGTATATATAGTTACTTGTCAAAGTTGTAAAGAGGCGAGAAAAAATTGCCAAATCTTAAATAATTATCAAAATTCTGACTACAAGATGTTATTTTGCACACCACTAACTAGTTCAAGAATACTTTAAAGAAAAAAATATATAGAAACTATTTTCCTTAAAAGAGTTACATCATAAAAAAACTAAATTTTGATGGGAAAACTACAAGCAAAACTTTACAACGATACCTGGAAGCAAAGATTTTATTTTCTCATTTAATTTTGTATGACATATTTCTTCTTTACGATGGAGACAACAGACCTTCATCTAACGTTATTTTGTAATTTTTTTAAACCACACATCCCCAGAAATTAAATCCAGGCTACCGCCTTGGGATCAGTTTCTTCCAAAGTCCCGTTTTTTGGTAACATATACGCCTGGCTAATGTTGACAGTGGCATAGAAAACAAGGGGCTCAAGCCCCTGTCATTGGATAATACAGGAACGTTTTTCTATTTATTTGACCCCAAATCACGTGATTTTTTTTAAATTACACTGGTTACCCCCCCTCCTCCCCCTATAAAATACTTTCGAATTGCTGTTCCCCTAAATGTTGAAGCATTTGGTTTCAAGACGATCGAAACCCAACGGAGAAAGAGATGTAAAGATTCATTTAATCATTATGAATCGACACAGAGTCCAAAGACAGATGTCCACTTTTGGTATTTGTTTAACTATTAAAGAAAAACAGGCGAAGAAAATACTTGACTTCCAATTTCTGAATACTTTTGCCCCCCCACTCTCCTCCAGTTTAAATTCCCAAACAATGTATCTGTTTGAGCCTCAAATCGTGAAATAGATGTGATCGTTTAAAAAATATTATTCTGCTTATAGAGTTTGTATAAGGTGCAATTTATGCAAGATATTTTATAGAGGTTTCTTTTAGTATTGATATTTATTAATTATTAAAAAATTAATTTCTAAAATAATTATTGTTAAAAAGTTATTATTACTTCATTACTAACGATAAACTAATTACCAATTAATTTACTTAAAATGTTATAAGTTATTATTTATTGGGGCTCCGAGACCCCCAATAATTTTAGAAACTCTACGTTTATGTTTGTTGTGGAAATTTGTTTTTAAATCTGCAATACCTCTCATCGGATTCAGTGATGATAGTTAACCATAATTACGATTCGTTAAGAATTTCAGGATATCAATACGACTGTCAGTAAAATCATTATCTTAGGCTTCAAAATTTCGGGTATAGAGTAATAAATAAACTAAATTGCAGAAATTCAATTAATGAAAAACGTTTTTGGAAATTGTATCTGTCCTTTGTAAAAAGTAACTCTGCCAAAGTGACAAGCCAATTTGTCGGAGAAGAAAGTAAGTTTGTTGCCTTTTTCAATGGACAAAAATTTAATTAATTTCACAGGCATAATCTGTCAGTGTGTCTCAGTGGATGATTAATAATGTGTACTCTAGTTTTTACCCTCTCTCACCTTTTGCTAATTTTACTGATAAGGTGGTAAAGAACTAAGCATTATTCTCAGTAAATCGAAAACAGGGAAGATATAAAAATCCAGAACGGTTTATTTAGCAGATGTGGAACATTGCTGCAAATTATTGCACGTTAATTATTATTAAAGGATAATTGAAACTCCTATTACAAAAATTACTTCAATTTGTTTAAAAATAAAACTATGTTCATATCTAATGAGTGCCTTATGAGTTATTATTATTCAAATATTTGCCTGCAATTGTGTAAAGAGTATTTTACGAATAATTTATTTTCGATCCGCGGACAACATATCTGGTAATTTTAAATTGAATTTTCTGAAGCTTTCAACACTTAAGTGGACAATACCTTTGTATCACTTTTGAGTTTCCTAACCAGTATATCTGTCAGCAGTTTTTGTTTCAAATTTGAATAACACGTACATCTTAACCTTTCGTTCTCAATACCTTTAGGAGCGACTAGTATCATACAACTGCGACCAAAAATCTCACTTGATGTTTTTTCTTGTTTTTATAGATTCTGCCCCCTGAGTTCAGAAAAATTATTGAAAAATTTCCATCACATCAGGTTTCTTCAGAAAAGCCAGTTTTGTAACGAAATTTCGCTATAATTACAATTAAACATTTGATTAAATTATTATAATTTTTTATCAATTTTAATTCATTTATTTTGATTTTAATACATTTTAATCAATTTAGTATATTTTTATTTTGAATAAAATTATTATATTATAAGCGTCTTCTGCGGAAACCGCCTCGTTTCCTAAAATGAACTGAATTAACTTAGTTAGGAATTTAGGTATTTTCAAAGGCGTATTGGAGTAAGCAGGATCTAGGTTCAAAGGCATGGTAAAGGTCATGGTGCATACACCATGAAAGTTAGTTTGTTCCATTTTTCTTGGAAGTGTGAAACTTAGTTTATTGCACTAGTGATTGTGGGTTGATAAAATAATCTGGAATACGATAAGATTCATCTGATAGGCGATTGTTCATTGATTCATCAAATACGGAACCTAAAAGCAGTCTTGCTGCACAATGGTAAGGAATACGATTCAGGTCTTGTTGGACATTCTGTTATCCTGCAGGAAACGTATGAAATTCTGCCTTGGTTCTTGATGGAAATCCAGTATAACCATCACAGTGGGTTAATTTGTGGGGATGTCAATTGACAATAATATTAGATAAGCAATTAAGTTACACAAAACTACCTTTGCGTATGGAATAGTGGTGACAGGCAGTTTCATTGGAATAAAACAGATTGGCCACTCCGAGACATGCTTTTGCCTGAGGAAACTAACGTTACCTGGCAAAGTTTGATTCCTCGTAACATGATCGTGTTACCACTCCTTACGTATAAAATTAGGGCTCATAAAACAATTCCTTAAATGACCTCGCTTAAGATGGTGAGTGTTTTAATTATCTCTGTACTCAAAGTACCAAATCTATAACGAAAAGATACAGAGAGGATACAGGAGATTCCATAATATACAGTATTTCGATACCGGTGTGAGGTTTAAAATCACGACGCTTTGGGAGCCAACTACTCCTTTTGTCAGAATGTCAAAATTATCTGATGCCAAACTGAAAGAAGGAGCCTTCGTTAGTCCGGCTACCTGAAAAAATTGCGAAATAAATCCGTCACTCAGACCATGAACGAAATGGAAAAGGAAACTTGTCTCTCCCATAAGGATATCAATGAAAATTTTCCCCAAAACACAAAAAGCATAAGAATTACTTGAAACCTCAAAGTCAGTTGTTCAAAGGTATTTTTTTTAGACCTGTGTATTTGAAGAAATATGGTTTCCGTGAAGTATTTCTGAAACATGTGGTTTGTAGTTATTTAGTATTGCATGTATTTAACGTAACCTTTGTGTGGTAAATGAATTTGTCAGCTTTCACCAACACAGTATGTTGAACCGTTTTCCATGACGAATTGAATATGAGAGGCGCTCCTCGTTCATCTCCTGTCCATCATCGGCTATTCATCAGCTTTGTCTAAACTGACAGCTCTCATGACATATCTTCTGATCGTCACTTCCAACATTGTCCAGCTCTGTTTCCATTTACAGCATGTTAACTTGTTCAGCCCAATATTCGACAATAGTAACGCTATATATTTGAATGTATATGTGCGTGTGTGTGTGTGTGTGTGTGTGTCTCTAATTTATACTTTTCCTTAATTACCTTGAAAAACGGGTTTCATCAACTCCTCATTTCTTCTTCGACAGTTTTTGAAGCACCCATGGTGGAGAATAACTCAAGCGGAAAAAACACGGTATTTGAAAATAAAAGTTACAAAGAAACAGAAACGAGAATATTAATATAAAATAACTACTTTATAAGTGAAATAATTTCCTAATCCAAGGTTTATGTTTACAGAAATAGTGTAAAATTATCAATATGTACATGATTTTTTAATTTAGACATTAAATTTCATCTGAATTTGAAATGCAAATTTCAATTGAATAATCCTGGCCGAATGTAAAATTCCAAATTCTGGAACTGCAAGGAATCAATAAAATGAAAGGTTGTAAGTAAAATTGTCTTGTCATGGATAGCTTGAAGCTTGAAAGCTTTTTGAAAGCGAATATCAATCTTTACCAATTTGTGTCAATTTCAAGTATTTCGTTTAGCCATCTGAGCCGTTGCTTCCTTCTCTCTTTCTTTCTTCCCTTCAGAAGCATTTCTAAGACAGGCGATTATGTTTTTAAATTCGTAGATAATAAGCATGGATGTAACGTCTGAAAACTAAATTGGTCTTGTGGATAGAATAGGGATAAATTTTCTGTATTTGGTGATAGAATAGGAAGAAATATTCAGTACTTCGTGATAGAAAAGGAAAATTATTCATTAATTCGTGACAGATTAGGAAAAAATATTCAGTATTTCGTGATAGAATAGGGAAAAAATATTCAGCATTTCGTGAGGATAACTGTAGTTCAGACGTCTGTCGAGATTTTTCACAGGACTTCTATGAATGGACTGAGTTGTGTTCGATTCCCAATAAACTTGGCACTGTGTAAGCACGGCCGTGCTTAGGAGGTGCAAGCAGGGCGGCCACACAGGGCCGCTAAAGTTTAGAGCCGCCAAAACATATTGTGAAAATACGAAGAAATCAGTTTTTAGCGGCTTCATAGTTCAACAGTGTATTTGGTCAATTGATCCTTTGTGTGTGACGTCATACTTCTCATAATGCAGCTTCTAAATGGTGGTCAAAATAAATGAGTGTATTATTAGTCAAATATGTTAAAATCAGTAGCCTATGTACGTTACCATGTTTATTGTGGTGGCAATATGGCCACTGCAGAGACTCTTGGTTGTAAAAAAAACTAGAAAAATCAATTTGCAAGTTTTAATAGGATAAAAAAGGCTTTTGTCGTTGAGTTAGTTATTATATTAATTCGTTATAATTATAATAATTGGAGTAATAATAAATTACAATGATTCGTATTTTATTTAATTAATTAATTTTTATCCCCTATTTTCAATTTAACTTCATTATCTTCTTTTTATTTTTATCTACAGCGTTTAGACCAGTAAAGGACTTTAGACTTAATGCTAAACCCCGGTAAATCTTTCTATCGTTGTATTATGTAAAAACATTTTTAAGGATATCAATATAAAATCTACTTTTCCCAGGGCCGCTAAATTCTGCTTCACTCAGGGCCGCTTACACCGTGAGCACGGCCCAGTGTAAACATATAGTAACACAGGGTAGGACGTTAAATTATTGACTGGGCCGCAGATGTCCTGCCATGGAGCCTTCAGTTACAAGAATATAATAAGGTGGACGATAGCTGTGCACCAAATAATTTTGGATAATAGATGTAAATGGATATAAAGTATTGGAAATATTATAAAGTATTGGAAATATTCTAAAATATTCTAAATTTTTAGTGGGAAGCATTAAAAATAAATTGAAATAAGATTCATAATGTTTCCAATAAAATTTTTTGCTTTTGAGTATGCACTTCGAATTTTCAGCCCCACTTGATTTTCTTAATGGATCTTTCGGAGGTAAATTAATTTATGAGTTACAAATTAAAAGAAATTTCGGCGCTAACCATGCCATATTTGTTATTCAGCCACTGGTGTGCTTTAAAGAAAATTGAATTGGATAAAAGAAACTGTAAACAGTTGTCCAATATAATACACAAACTAGCGTAAATATGATATATGCTTTGATTGCAAAATATCATGGCATATTTTTTATTGGCATATAATGTATGAATAATGATGCGTGATAGTCAAGGCGTACGAAAGAACAGTAGAACAAAAACATGCAGACTTTATAACTGTATAACGAAGTACGTGGGAATAAGAGAAGATGGAAGTTTAAATTTAAAGGAAATTAAAATTGCATTATACTGAGAAAATAGACGTTACGAGAGCGCGAAATTTTGAAATGCACTATCAGATGAGTATAAAATAATGAGCAACTTGAACTCAGTCAAAGAAAAACAGAAAAAAATGTCTATTGGGTAGAAGTGAGAAGAGATAGACCGAGACCTGGAATTCGACACCTGGAATTATACCTAGCCGGTTTTATTGCAAGAATTGTTAAAATGATACCTGAGGACATAGCAATTCAACTATGTTACGCACTTATACACACACAGTCATTTAACATATGGAGACTGAACACGGGGGAAAATCAGGTACTATAAAATCAAACCAAATCCAAACTATAATTAATAGAGTGTTAAGAGCTATAGCAAAGCAATCAAACAAATCAATTGAAACATTAAAATAAGAATATAAACTATTAAACTTATTTGAACTGTAGAGATTTAAGACCTTAATGGTCATTTACGAAAGAATAAATAACAATTATCACTCAAATATTATAACATTTAAAAAAAAGAATAAATGTAAAAAGTACAAGACAGGGTGATGATTATGAGGTAAGAAAAATTAGAACAAATATGGGAGCAAGCAATGTAAACTACTATGGTGTACAATACTGAAATCAGCTACCTCAAAATGTTAAAACAGGAAAAAACATCCGAGATTTTAAATGCAAACTGTAGACTTATATATATTGGATAATGCTGATTGAGCACCGGGTGTAAAGTTAGGAGTTTGTGTTTTTGACATTTGTTTTTAAAATATTCCTAGCATTCTGTGCATGTTTTCAGTCTACAAAAATTTACAAATCATTATATGTTTGCGGTAAACATGTACGAGCATGCAAAATAAAATTTTATGCCTCCTATGCCTTTATATTATTTTTCTAAGCCCACAGCAGATTATACTAATGTATTTTCTTCAGATCTTCTACATTATGTGAATAATTAGGTATATATAAATATGTTTATGTATTACGAACATTGAAGTAACAAATATATATCATTGAAATGGTTTTTTCTGTATACTTGTACACTTGGGATGCACAATAGGCAAGTACTAATTGTTAGGTATTGGTGTATACAGTCACTGTTATCGTATGTGAGGCTAATATTAAATAATGTATAGAATAAATATGTAAATACATAAAAGCGAATAAACTGTATTTAAGTATGAAAAATAGAAATTTACACATTTTGAGAATATATTTCTTAAATTTCATATTTGCAAAATAACTGAATGAAAATGTTATATCTCTAAAGATAAATTACTCGTATTATTTCATTTTCTATTTTAAATGATTTTTATTAAAATTATGGGCTATTTATATAACGCTTCAAGCAACGTCAGATCTAGAAATTTTTAAAATGGGGAGGGAACGATTTATTTCCGATTTCAATCCTTAGCCAAGTATCCAGTACTTTTCATTTCATTTCCCATCATATAGTCCCACCTTAAAGTGGGGAGATCACCCCATTGCCCCATTGGATACGCTAATGGCTTCACAAAATAATATAATACGAGAGCAGATGAAATTTACATTCAAAAATAATTTTATCACCTTCGGTAATTTTGTAGGAACACATTAATTAATTATTTATCGGATTATATATGTAAAATATAGTCCAATAAATTCAAAGTCACTTTACTTTGCGATCTACAGTTATTCTTTGGACGAAAGAAGTATCATCATAAGAAATGTGTGACTGGTTTACGAGCCGTAAATACTTCTGGAAATAACTAGAGCCATTTGGCATCTCACTTCCAGTGACATCTAGTGGGTGGCAATTTAGAGATTACTGCAAATAGTGCATCATGGGTACTCGAGAAAAGCTAGATTCCGCTGTCCTGGACAAACGAGGGAATAATATATGGGATAAATCTATGGTCTTTGTTGACTCCATGCACGACACCAAAGTCGAAGATGGGGCTGGGAAGAGGTGTTGTCAAAGACTGATGGAAGCCTGTCAAGATCAAGGAAACCAAAATGTTTCGATTAATCAATCTTCCAGACAGAAAGCAGAGAACCCTTTCCGTCTTTTCCACATTTCCCGTTTCTTTCCCGGATATGAACTGATCTTTGTGTAATCTCTTTTCCATGGATGACGAATGTTGCTAAGCTATAGAGCTGCTCTTTCCGGCATCATTTCTAAAAGTGATGGATGGAAGAAGTACAGAAAGCATTGTGCCTTGCATTTAACGATTTGATTTGTTTATTAATAAATGAACCCACCTATAATTCGTTGCGCATATTTCCCACTTTAAAATTAGAGTAAATTTTAAACGGCTAAGAAAGATTTAAAGTGAAGTCACAGTGTGAAATCACAGTTTCATATAATATCTAGATAATAAAACCACCATTAAAATTGTTTCATTTTTATCTTGAATGTATTGAAAATTATTTTACCGAAAATTAAAACTAAATATCTTTCAGCCTATAAAAATACATAAAATTGAAAATGAATATTGAACTTCCAAAATATTTACATAGGATTTATCTGCATTTTATAGAAATATGATTAATAATTTTATTTAACAACAAATCTATTTAAATATTTTTTTTAATTAATCGTTATCAATATCGTCTGAATTATTTTTCAACTCTGCTAAATAACTATTGTAAAACTACATTCTATCGCATTCAAACACCGAATTGGACTCCTCGTGTTGTAATGGATGCCATTTCGTTGTTTTACACCCCGTCGTTCCAATTTGATTGTTTAGATGAGCGTAGTTAGAATGCTTCAAAAAAAAATTAAAGAGGAAAATCGAAAATAATTTAAAAAAAAATGTTGGTCCTGTCGCAGCGTAAAATTTGCTAATACTTACATGCAACGAAACATAAACAAGAAAACATTATCTTTCAATAGGTAAATTATTTATTTCTTATTCTAGCTGCATTGTTCCGCCTACGCCTTGGTCGACTTTATTTACATTTGGAAAGGGATCGTTTTAGCAGCATACTCTTAGACGTATTTCTTTTTACAGTCCTCATTCATGCTCTCATTATTTGGTTATATATGTTAATTTGTTGGTTAATGGTAATTCGTTCAAAAAAAACTTAGCTATGTATAAAAAAAAGAGATTGAAAATTTGAAATTTAATCGCTAAAGATAAAATACCGCATATAAATGTCAAGAAGTTTAGCAAACATGCACAGAATTTATGTATAAAGAATTAAAAAATTATGTAGGTTACTTATTTTCTTTGGAAATCTAAAAAAAGAAAACTATAAAAGAATTGACTTTTTAGGCAGCAGTAAAGTCACTGCATTGCAAAATATACCCTTTGAACAAGTGAGCGTGCTTTTCTGGATAGAAAATAATAAGATATTGAGATGTAAAAGAATTTCTGCTTCACTTGCAATTCAGAATTTATCGCCTTACTGCAGCGACATCTTCAGTGAGTTATGGAACAATAAATTGCTTTTATGACCGGAAATGAAAAAGGATGAGCGCGCGTTCGATAAATATATTA
>QLNU02003225.1:88835851-88890937 GCA_006491805.2 Dysdera silvatica | reverse complement strand
ATATATTATTTTATATTTCATCAAGTTGCATTTTCATATAATAGAGATCGTTGGGGGCCGAGCAAAAAATATTTAATTATACCTAATATGAATTCTTTCTTTCACTAGCGTACGCAGGGATGTTGATGAGGTGTTGTAACCCCCTCATTGCAATGAAATTTTGTATATTTAACATAGGAATATGTGAGTTGTAGCTCTGTAACCCCCCATTGAGCCTATAAACCCCCGCTTATGAACTTTCTGCGTACGCTTATGCTCTCTTTATCTGTACCTTTGCCATGTAAACTACGGACGTGGAAGGTGTATTTTGGATAGATAACAATTAATAAATGAGTAATATTTAAAGGTTTTCATTACACGTGTGTCGTTAAAAACAGCACAATAAATCTGTCATTAATTCTTTCTTGAATGCCGTAACCCAGGGATTATTGGCCATCTTTGACTAATTTTGATTTAATCAGCAAATTTATTAGCATATGATTAAACGTAAATTCAAATTACAAAGAATAAATTCCGTCTTTAATAATATATTTCTCACTAGATGCTATTAATCATTTAAAATATATAGTCCATCGTTATATACTATAAACAAATAATATATTTGTCATTGGATTCGCAAATAGCAGTTTATCACAATGCTTACAAAAGCAGTTTTATTATTATTAAATGATATATGACTATTATATCCATATTGGACATAGTTACGAATTATAATATTATTTAATGCTAAAGTAAGGCAGTGGATCCAACTTTGCCAACACTCAGTTGCATAAATGCATTCTCTCAAAAAGCAGTTTTTAATTTCGAATACCAAAATATTTTTGATGATACTACAAGGATTCATTCAGTAATGTCAGTTAAAAATGGGAAGGAAATAGAAATTAGAGCTAAGATAATATTTTTGTTTCCTTGGCGCCATGCATATTAATGGTTGATATTAGTAGTAAAAATGTTTCACAAAATATTAGAAAAAACAGATGTATAATATAATTATATTTATATTGTCACCATATAATATTTCTATCAAGTAAATTTTCGTTACCTTAAGGGAAATATATAAGGTGATCTTATGAATATATTTTAGACGTTAATATGACAATCCAATATTAAATAGCACTTTTTCTCCTATACCTAAGAAGCTCTAATATGTGCTAAAGCATATGTGTCAAAATTATTAATTATACTAAGCAGATAATAAAATTACTATCTGGAGTACAGAAAATTGGAAATCAATTGCCCATTAAGAAAGGTAATTTTTATTTGCAGCTCACACTAACCTTTCTGATTTGTCTCTAATAGTCTATCTTGGGCACTTAGGTAGAACAAAAATAAAAGTGCAATATTTTTATACTCACGTAACATTTTTGATATTTTATACATACAGCATTCACGCACTCTTGCTGGCACGATATTCGTGACATATTATTCACATAAACTTCGGTTTCATGTTATAAACGTATAACTCTGTTTTAAGCCAAAGGACAATTTACTTTCGCTGTATTGTTTATTTCGGAAAACTTTTGAAAGGTCAAAGGTTTACAATATTGATTACGTTGCTGCCTTTTTTATTTGCAACTTTGTCTTATCCTTTTTGATATTTATTCAATCAAATCCTCATCTATGAACTTAACTTTGTGTTCTCTCTTCCTTTTTATTTCCCGCTTTTTTTTTCTTTCAAGGTATAGATCTTATATTTTATTTGATCACTTTATTTAATAAAAATCGGCGATATTTGTTTCCATGGCAGAGAAGGCCCTTCGAAGAAGAGCTTCACGGATTTGAGGATATTAAATTCTTTTCCAAATTTATCCATATCAACTTGTTTTTCAAAAATTTCTCGGCAATTTATTCCCAAATGAAAACTATATACGTTCCGGATTTGGATTAAAATTTTCCAATACCTATGCAGAGACATTCAAATTCATGGAAATTTGAATAAACAACATACCGCTTAAGTTGAAAATTGTATGTTCCAATGAATGTTTTATTCAGTTTGAAAAGGCGATTGAATATAATATGAGAGAGAGAGAGAGAATTTGGAAAAGAAAAATTAAATTCTGCTCATTCCATCACTCACTCTCTTTTTCTCTCGCTCTAGACCTGCGGTGGCACAGTAGTAAAGGATTCACCTTCGGTGCCGTTAAGCTGAGTTTGACTCTCAACATTGCCAAGAAAAAAGAACATTTACCGACTAACTGCTACTCACCATTAATTCAAGTGTTGGTTTCATAGGTTTCAAGAGATTTAAATTACGCAAATAAATGTGACGTATTAATAGCGCATTCGTCTGTCCTTTCATTTACTCGGGTTTAACCCCCAGTGGTGTAATAGGACACGTGCCATTGTTTTGTTCCTTGTAGCCCGGGATTTGATTTTCTTGGCGCTAGAGGTTCGGATTCCTCAGGAAATTTTACAAAGGCTTTGGCATAGCTTGACCTTTGCTACCGTTGCACCATAAAACACAAGCAACCTTTTTATCTCTTCCTCTCTTTCTCATCTCAATTAACAGCTCTCAAGAGAACTAGAAGAAATGAAACTTTGCTGTAGCAATTTAAATATTATTTGTCCCTCTTTACCTTCTTTTCCGATGTTAAAAGTGGGGGTTACGAATTTTATAGGCAGCTACCGGAAGACCATTTCTTTTATTACTTTTGATTGAAATTATTAAATTTTTGAAAAAGTGTTTCTCATCATAGTCTTTGAAATTCGAAAACCTAGTCCGCCTACTCAATTTTTTTAAAATATGTATGAGTTTAATTAAATTATTATTTAGATGTTTTTCTTATGTTATTAATAGTTATTCAAGATATTTTCATTATCTAGTTTAGGCGTGTGGTGTATGTTAATCATCTTGAGAGGTAAATTTTTAGTTTCGTACATGTTCGTAGATATTTATTATGCAATTTATTTAGATAACTAACTGTAGTTTATATATTCATAGATATTATTCCTTTAATTTGAATATTTTTGTATATTATTTAATAGCTTCAATATTTATTAAAATAAATTTTATAGCTTACATATCCATCAAAGAATAATTTGTTCCTTTAAACTATTGTTTTTTAACAAAAAAACGAAAAAATACAGAAATTTATACAAAATTGTTCTTTCTAGCAATATAGTCTAAATAATTCCATGTTATTGAGCTCAATATAAATTTTTTAATTTGATATATTTTGTAACTGAATTTCGAAATACAACACGCAGAAGGTTTCGATTATATCTTGATTATAGATTTTGTATTTTTTTGTAGTTTTCCAGTATTTTAAATACTCGTATTTATAATTATCACCAACTATTCCATTTAGATCATTGTTTGAAATGTTAGAAGAAAGCAAAATACAATTATGACAACTTTCCTACATAGAACAATGCATGTCTTTCATTATATCATGCTGAAGCGAGTGCTTATTCTATCGCCATATGTTATTGGTAGATGCCTTTTTTCTGTTTTCCCTTTAGTTCACTTAGTAGTCTTTTGTGAATCTTGTATACAAGGGAGTAAAGTTTTAAGACAAAGGTTTCATAAGAAGAAAGTTTTGTAAACAAGGACTTGTCAACCGAATTTGTTAAGCAAAGAATTTTTAAGACCGTCTTTTCTAGATGGCTTTATCTTTTTTCTTCAAAAATTCATGGCATTATAAATTTAGTGCAGATCTCCCCGCCCTCCTTACGCCAAAACAATGAATGTACCCTTTACTGGTTTTGAAAAAAAATGTAATGGATTGTTTAACTGCTTATCCCGTGATTTCCACGGGCAACATGAAAGTAACAAGATTTTCTCATCCCGCGATTTTCGCGGGTATGAAATTTTTCCATCTTTCATCATCTTTGGTTACAAAAATGTGCTACATATTTTAACTCTCAATTACATGTAGATTTGAAATATTGAATAAAAAGAAATATGCAATTTTTGAAGCGACTTTGATAAAAAGAAAAAAAATGGAGCAGTCAGAGCGTTAAACCTTGATCAAGCTCCACATTTCCATGATATTTAAATTGAAATAGTTACCATATCGACACGCTATTGAAGCATAAATAATTAAAAGCTAAAATATATATGTTGTGTACTACGCCAAAATAATAAGTTCTGCAGAATCGGAGTTTAGATATTCAGTAATAAAAATTACAATTACAAAGAAACAAACGCATGAGTATAACGATACCTAAATTTTATATAGAATGTACGTCACACTTTACTCTGAATATTTACTGTACCTAAAATGTTATAAAAAGTTCCATATCATATTCAAAACTAATACTTCTTCCAATGCCTTTCCGAGTCGGAGATTGACGGCAAACATAGACTACAATTCCTTATCTCTGCTTGCATATGTTATATATTTTTTTCCTAGAGTAAGTAGTTCAAGTCATAAAATCATTCATTTTCTTTTTTGTTTGCTTCTAGGTCCCTTTCCCATAATAGTTCCATAATAATAATGATGCAAGTAGAGTACTTTGTATTGATTCAGGAATAGGGATGGAAAATGATTATAAAGGGATGAGATATAACCATGAAGGAATGAAATATAATTATAATGAAGGATGGAATTGAATCATAATGAAAGTTGGAATGGAATGAAATCGTAATGAGGAATGGAAGATAATACAAACATAATAAAGGATGAACTGTAATTTGAAATAATAATAAAGGATAGAATGGAATTTGAAATCTTAATGAAGGATGGAATAGAATTTTGAATCATAATGAAGGATGGAATGTAACCAGGCAAAGAAGTAGAATGAACTCAGATATATCTATTTATCAGTGATTGTTGTCAATTTATACAAGGCTTGTTTCATCACTGCACTTGCTATTTTCGACAAGAAAGCTGTAAAGCTCTGGGGATTATAGCATTAATTAGTACATCTCCAAAACTTACAGATGAATATAGCGCTAGAAAATATGTCAAACTAATCTTTAATGTGAATTGAAAAATAAAATAAGACTCTGATTGTCTACTCTTAAAAATGTGTTCAATTTAAAAACTTTATTATCCTTTCGTCAATATTTTATGAAGAAAGCATTGCATATGTATTAAGGTTTGTATATAATTAGAATAATTGTTTATTGTTTAAAATAAGCTCGGTCATTCCCAAAGTCAACATCACAGAACATGTTCGGAATTAATGAATAATTTGAGACGACGCATTCTATTCTTTTGTTCTATATATTATCAATGGGCGAAGCTATTCAATGCGATAAAATAATTATTTTTATGAATAACAAACACAGTATGGAATGTCGGAATGAAGCTTTTGTATCCGTTGCACCTTAACAGCATATGCTATCAATTTATCAAATCAAAGAAATCTAAAACAGCATTTCGATGCAGATCTATTGTATCCTCCTCTTCTTCATGAATATGTTTCTGTTGATTAAATTTAATTAACGACAGAGAGACATGTACGGAAATTTATCCCAAAGCAAACGCGTTATTAATATTTTTGAGTTGGATTTTCATCGATTGGAGATTGTCCCAACTGCTAATGAAGTAAACAAAATCTTAATTAATGGCAGCTCTCTAATTACGTGCAGAGACAGAACCTTTTTGTGAGCTATTTTTGCCCCAGTTTTGCCCCTCACCGCCATCACCCCCTCTATCCCTATTATGTTACCCAGAAGTTAATTTCATCCTAATTTGAAATTAATTACGAAAGTTTTAGATAATAACTTAACCCTTATTATTCGCTAAATGAATGGTAATTAAGACGCAGTGTTCGTTCTGGTATTATTTTTCATCTGAACGTTATGCAAACCAAGCTAGTGATATCTAGTGGAAAAAGGCAAAATTGCAAAAATGTTAACTAGATGGAATCAATAACATTGCAGGTTTTTGGTTTGTTAAACTGCATTGAACATTTTGTTATATACTTTGAAATTGACATAAAGTACTTCAAATAGGACAAAAAGTGGTATTAGTCAAAATTAATGCTGCTTAAAAATTGCAAAGGTACGGTATTTTTCTATTTCTGTTTCATATGGAAAAATTAAATATTTCTTTCAGAAAGCTCTTCTACTTAAAACATATAAAACCAAACCTGTTTCACAAAATTTCATTTTCTCACATTACAAGACGCTGAGAAGGAAGCCATATGGAGATATAGCCCCCCTAAGCTACAGAAAAATAAAATTAAAATTGCTTTTTTTCATTTCTTATGCGGATAAAAAATGTTTGTTTTCCCCAATTTCAAAACAAACAGTTATAAAGGTTCTCTGAATCCCGTCTTTTGTTTAAACTGTTTAATCTTTTTCAGTACGCAAAAAATTTAAATTACAAAATCCAGAAACAGATGCTCAAAAAGAGCTATTTTTCCCGTGTTTGAATTGCTTGCTTTGGGGAATATCATTTCCTGGATTGTTGCTTAAAATAACGCCAGAAACATTTTCTGTCCAATAGCATTATAGAAAATATCTCCTATTATTTTATGACACTCTTTTCTACTTACTTCGCAACATACGAAAATACACGGTACGGCACAAAAGCGTGCATTCAGAAAAAAGCGTTATATCGCTGTGGGAATCTTTACGCGTCCAACGACAATGTAAGGACATACCAGATGTATTAGTAAAGTTTCAAGACTAAATAACTAAATAAAAAGATTTCGCATTTTGTTTAATTAGTGAGAATCGCCTTCAAAATAACGTCATTTAAAAGTTGT
This sequence comes from Dysdera silvatica, assembly GCA_006491805.2. NCBI lineage: Eukaryota > Metazoa > Arthropoda > Arachnida > Araneae > Dysderidae > Dysdera > Dysdera silvatica. Next base: position 88,884,274 of record QLNU02003225.1, on the reverse strand, counting down.
ATGCTGCTTCCAGCGTTTCTTTAACGCATCAATTGTGAATTCTAGGAAGATTAATTCTGAATGCTGTGAGAGAGGAATTTCAGTTCACATATGGTCTCGTTAGTGGTTTCAAATTGACATCCTTGCGTTGCTCATTTTTGCTTTGGGGAAGAACGAAATCACAAGGAGAAAGATCTGGGGAATATGGTGGGTGTCCTAAAACAGTCCGAGCAATACCTCTTAATAACATCTTTCAGATTAAGAACGATACTTTGCGATCTTGGAAAACGTTTCATAGAATTACGGGTATTCAGTTTAACACTTTTTTCTGTTTATATAGCATTTTTCTCCTTCCCTGAGGGTTGTTATCGGGAGGGATTACTCTATCTGGTGATTTATCAGAAAACCGTCGATGGTAATAGCATTATGAGTTGATGGACTTTCTTGAACAAAGAACTAATTTTATGTTTCCTGAAGGTGCGGTTTTGCTCGTTGAACATATTCGTTCAATTTTTTAAACATACAAAGAAAATGTTTTATTAAAAGTTTGCTCTTCGGGAAAAGATTGTTTCAGAACAATGCTTTTCTCAGTGGAAGATTATATTTTGTGCTGATGGTGGAGGAATAATTACTAGATGCCGAAATAATTGTTAACAACTCATCTTAATCATATCTAGGACAGTCTGTGATATTCATGAAAATGCTTTTCCTGTCGTAAAATAGTCATAATCATAGTTTTTGTTTTGGAGCGAAGCATTGAAGGTTTCTACCTTTGGATGAATGTTTAGTTCGCTTTTCCAAACTTTGTCCTTTGAAGCCCCTATACCATTCAAATTTACCCAAACTTGATGCTTCTTGATTATTTTGCATACGCCTTATTGACAAATTCTAATTTCTTCAGCTATTTTGCAAAACTTTTAACAAAATTAAATTTTCACCCTTCCATCAAAATTGAAATGTGTCAGTAATTGAAAGGAACAAAAGCATATACAAACAACTCAAAATATAAAGTTCTGCTACTTGAATTTGCGTGCGTACATTAGGAGCGAGAAACCTGTACTACCATCTTTCTATTTCATTTAAAAAATTTCTATTTTTTTTTATAACAAAATAAATTCTGAAACTTTTCTCACATACCGTGTTGATCAATAAACAAATATCAACATTACACGCGTAGTAATATTTCCGAATTTCAAGCAAATTTTAGAGAACAAAGTTATAGAACTACTCATATAAAGTTAACTTCTAAATAATGTTACTCTGCATAGTGCCACGGCCAATTAAAACGCGCCTTATAACCATAGATATAGTTATATGGGGCCCGAAACCCCCCCAATAATTTGGAATAAATTGCAATTTTGCATATATTATAATGTATACATGATCATAACATGTGGTTGCCCCACCTCCTCAATACATTTGAAAACTCTGCGGTTATGTTTATAATGTTTCCTATAATCGGAGACGTTTCTAGAGAAGCCTAGAATGAAATAAGTCTCTATTAATCGTCAGCATATTGAGTAGAGGGGAAATATATAACTTCGGTTGGAGGAAATGAACGCAGTTGGTGTCGCTATGGCTGCTGTAGTGACTAAAATATCCTTCGAAATAATTCGTGATATATATATATGTATTCCCCCTGTACCGTTGCTGCTAACATTGTTTTAAAGCGACATCGATTCTATCTCTGAAAATGTCTCGCAACATGCTACAATTTCTACTCTTTTGTACTTTAAATCTACATAATAAAAACTAAAGACCGTTGCACTAGCCCAGAGTGACCTTTGTTGTCCTTGCGCCATAAAAATACAACCCAAGCAACTGTTGCACCATTTCAAGGCCCTGCGGTGGCGCAGTGTGGTAACGCGTTCTCCTATTGCGCGGCTAATCCGGGTTCGACTCCCAGCAGTGCAAAAAGAACGCTTACTCAGAGATCTCATAAAGATCGCACTGCTCACTGTAGTCCGGGGTTTGGTTCCCCAGGCCTTAAGAGGTTCGGATTCCTCGGAAAATAGTAGGTCCCGGCGCAGCATGACCACTGTAGTCTTTGAGCCGTAAAACCAAAAAGAAAGCGAAAGCACCATTTCAATATAAACAGCTGAATTACTGTTCTCAATAACTGTCCGTTCTGCATCTGACATAGATTTAAAAAAACTAATTTTATTTCACAAAGACTTTCACGGAGTCTATTAATATACATCACAGAGCTTTGCGGAATATCCCGCAAAGCTCACTGATGTATCATTTTAATTTACTTAGCTACCTACTTACGTTTTTTCTTTCCTTTTACTCGGTTCGAGTAAAGTGGTTTCTAACAAAACCAGCTGACAACCTTGATTTTCTTAGGCGTATAATTATCTCAAACATTCTCTTAAGCGTATAACCTATCTCAAACATTCTCTTAAGCGTATAACCTATCTCAAACTCGCTCTATAGCTCATACTACCGACATGTTAGTGTACCCCGCCTTCAAGTGGTGCAGGCTGAGCTTTCTATTTATGTGGCAAATTAATATTTGCTGCACGGATAGAAAGGCGGAAGGGGAGGGCTAATTCACCAACCCGTCTAGCCAGCGTGGTGAAATTATGGCTAATTCCTCCATTATGTTGACACACCAGAAACCATGGCCCCTAGTCTCCAGGTGCTGGAGTGCTCCTGATCAAGGCAGCGGTCAGTGTGGCATGAAAGCAGGGGGTGCTAAGAATCACTGGAATGGCCCAGGCTGCCGTTTGTTATTGACCTTGGCTACGTTTAATGGACGATCTTTTGGTATTATCACTTTTCACCTGTATACCCCTACACGGGGCTTTGGATTGTTTAAGACAAAAGCTTTGTGACTCAGGCCTCTCTGCTGATATTATTCGGCACCTGACTTTACTGTGTATTGATAACACCTTTTTTAGTTTTCAATGTAAGTTCTTTAAACAAATTGATGGACCTGCTATGGGTAATCCACTGTCTCCAATTCTTGCAGATATTTACATGTCTATGTTTGAAGATAGACTTTTTGGTCTCAGCACTAATATTTTATTTTGGCGAAGGTATGTTGACGACGTTTTTTGCCTTATCGCACCCACTGCTGATCCTAACATTGTTCTTCAACTCCTCAACTCTATTGACCAACATATTCAATTTACATTTGAAGTGGAGAGTGATGATAGACTCTCTCCTTCCTAGACGTGCTGATTCAGAGAGTTGGTCGTTCATTTCATACTTCAGTGTTCTATAAACCCTTTTCTGTGTGCCTTCCTCCACATGCTACGTCAGCACATCCTATTAGCCAAAAGATGTCTTCCTTTGTGTTTTTTTATCAAATGAGCTATCAGACTTTGTAGTACTGAAGAGTTTCTTCAATCTGAGCTCTCCGTCCTTCTTGACAGTGTTGCACAACGGGGGTTTCTCCGTTCTATTATTAACCTCTCATACATCAAACTCCGTCGCAACAATATTATTTCAACTTTGGTCCCCTTTAACACCAATGACTACAAAATCTACCTTCCTTATTTTCCCCAGCGCATCTTCAGTTATTGCAAGACTTTAAGGCAATTTAATTTTTCTATTGTTTTCAAACCATTTCAGAAAATTCGCTTTTCTCAACTAAAAGACAGAACCCCCTAATTAAACAGTGGGGTGTCTATCCTATTCCTTGTGTTTGTAATAAAACTTATATTATCCAGACTCGTAAATCCCTTGACACACGTGTTAAGGAACACCACGCGTTAGTGAGTAAAGTCCTGGTTCCATTGATTCAAATTCTTCTGTTGTTAATCACAGTTATTTACATGATCATAGTTTTTTATTCAATGAAGCCGAAATCATCTCTCAACCGCAATCTCCTTTTGTTCTTAACTTTTTTGAATCATTGTTTATTTACATTAACAGGAAATTTATTGTAAATGACCTTGAAGCGCCTCCTGTACTTCGTTCAATATGGAGACCTCTGTTTTTGGATAACCGTAACATGAGCCATAGTAAATTTCCCATTTAACGTCTGGCAACTTCTCATAAGTTGTTTGCAATCATCCTGAAGAAGGTGGATCCATTATCCTCCGAAAACGTTTGATTTTTAAATAAATTTTAACTAGTGTCTTAAAAAACATTGTCTCCCAAATTGCTTTTTAATTATATTTTGCGTAGTGTTTTCACGAATAATTCTTCAATAATTGCAAATATTTAATTTTAACAACTATAAAGACTGGCATTTCGCTACGCTTTTTTCTTTTTTTTCTTGCTTATATTCAATTCATATTATGGACAACGTTGTTGATAACAAAAACTTTATTTTGTAGGATAATCGGTTAATATTTTTATTATTGTAAATTCACATAAGGCATGAATGTTTGACCTCTGCTACACAGGCGTACAAAAGAGATTAACGAGTAACCTGAAACATATTTACTGAGCAAAAATAAAAAAATTTAGTGCAATCTCAAACTTGAACCACCTGAATCATAGGCAGGATATATATCCTGCCTACGATTCAGCATGTCCTTTTTCTAAACAAAAAGTAGTATATAAATTATTCGGTAAGACAACAGACAACAGGAATTGTAGGACGACGAAATAGAATTTTAAAATTGCGATAAAATAAAATAGAACACAAAAAATTATTAGAAACTAATTTACTGTTTTTCTCATCCTTAAGATATATCGTTCTTCGTAATATTTTTTTTACTAAAATTCTTCCTAAATTTTGATATCAATTTTAATATTAGAGATATTTGTACGGGATGAATTTAATATTTATTTTATTATTTATTTATTTGCAGATATTATATTGGATCAACTGTGAAATCCTGCGAATGCTCGCCTGGTTTCGAAGGAACTCGTTGCGAAAAACGCAAGAACGATCATCTTATAGGTAAGTTTAAAAAAATGCTAATTTCTAATATTTGAAGACTTTTCCAATACAATAAAAATCAGAAAATTCATGCGATAAACAATTTTCAAGACCCATCTCCGTGAAAACAATAAACAGAATTTTGGTGGCAAATGCTTCATTATTTAAATTTTGTTAATTCTTAATGCTTCATTCCGAACTGTGCTGAAAAATTCTGACACCTTCCCCCTTATTTCAAGAAAAATCCTCTTTCTTATTGGTCAACTACCTCTGTATAAATGAAGGATTTTTTTTAAATAACCCTATCTCTGTTTTCTTTCAATTATTGTTACTAAATCTTATGAAAAGAAATATATTATTGAGAATGAAACCTTGATTTTTAACTTTCGAATGAAGAGCTATCCGGTGGCACATTGCTGTTGAGAGCATCTAGCAGTTCGCTAATCAGGGTTCGATTCCCAACAATAAAAAAAAAAGAAGCATCTATCCACTTATTGTACTAATTGGCTGGCTTCCGATATCTTAAGATGTTGTGAACCCTCTTGAAAATTCATGTTCACAGCAATGCGATGGCGCAGCAGTACATCCCGTAAAATAACTTTAAGACTAACCTCATACGATAACGTTAATGTTGAAACGTCATCGTTAATGTAATAGTTTGAAGCATAGGGGAATGAAATTTAGATGAATTTTTTATAGGTGTAGAATGTGTCGTAATGAAGTTTATAGCGGGCAAAGATCCCGCAAATGCTCTGTAAAAAACTTTAAGGCCAGTGTGATGTATTTCATTTTACGGGGGGTGTAAGTAACAATTACAATCCAATTTCTTTGTCATACCATGATAAATAAGTGATAAATATTGTAACATTTAATATATTGCACTTATGTACTAAAATAAGTGTTCACTATGCCTAAAAATGTTCGACTAGTTAAATACGAGAGGGATCAAATAGATCCCTGCCACAGATTTGGGAGCAATTCACGCGAAATAGGGCAAAAATTTGGGAAGATCTAAATCAGTAATTAGCCCTGCGGTGGCGCAGTGTGGTAACGCGTTCTCCTAGTGCGCCGCTAATCCGGGTTCGACTCCCAGCAGTGCAAAGAACGCTTACTCAGAGATCTCATAAAGATCGCACTGCTCACTGTAGTCCGGGGTTTGGTTCCCTAGGCCTTAAGAGGTTCGGATTCCTCGGAAAACAGTAGGTCCCGGCGCAGCATGACCACTGTAGTCTTTGAGCCGTAAAACCAAAAAACAAACAAACAAAAAAAACAAATCAGTAATTAATAGTTCCTTATCTTTAAAGACGACTGTGGTAAAAAAATCGTAAAGGATGAATAGAAAAACTGACAATTCATAAGGAAAAAGCTCTCGTAAGAATAGCGTCTTTTAAAGCTTTTCCTGAAGAAATTCCCTCAGAAATGTATCTACGAGTGACAAAACAAACAGTATGCAGTGTTTTAAAGAAGTGTAAAAACTTGAAATACTTGAAGGCACCGAAAAACCTGCATTTAAGAAAGAAAAGGCGAGGCAGTGATTGGAGTTTGGAAAGAAAGCTATGACATTTTATGACGAATGGATCGAGGTCCGTTTTTTTTGGGTTAATAAAAAGTTTAACTTATACGCTCCTGATGGGAATTTTTGCTACCGGCATGACACAAGAAAGGAAAAACGGATATTCTTAACAACACAGTGTGAAGAAGGATCAAAGACGTTTTGGGCCTGTTTCGGTTACAATGACGTTGGCTCTATTTCAATTATTCAGAATAGAATTAATGGCTTAGTATATAAAGAACACTAAGAAACTGTATAAGGAACTCTCAGAAATTGTACAAAAATCTCTTATAAACTGTATAAAGAACTCTTAAAAACTGTATAAAGTACACTTACAAGGGAAGGGCCCCGAGCTGGACGACGCCAATTTTAATGGGAGTGGTCTCATTTGAAAGCTCTCAAAAAATTGTTAGACACGTATTTGAGCGTTTTTCAGCGTGGGCCTTAATATAGATGTCAGGTGCCAAAGAAGGGCAAAATTTGGGGCATTTTTGAAGATTTCAAACGGCTTTATCTCGGTTAAAATTTAGAGCTAAAAATTAAGTTTCGACGCATTATATGCATCTTTCAAATATATCGAATACATGTTTCAGGATTTTTAGGATACAACATTATTGAATCTAATTTTTCAATTCTGAACATCGCCTCTATTATTGATATCCATTAAAAGACTTATTAGCAATTCGGCGAAATCATTGGCGATATTTCCAGAAAGATGTTGAAAACTGGCTTGACTTATTATTATCTCACCTGAACCTGTAAAGAGTAGAGAGAGAGTTATGTTTTGCGGCGAACGCAGTAACTAATAATTGCATTTTTTCTGCATATTCTTGCAGTAAAATTTAACATGTATTACTTGATCAGAATAAAAAATTATCCGATTTTTTTTTATATTTTTGAGAAATCTGTTTTTGTTTTTGTAAGTAACAAATATTCACTTTCGCTAACGTTCTTTGCAACTAAAGTCATAATAATTGTCAAGACGTTATAATTTCCTACACAAGTTTTCTGTAACTTAATATCAATCTGAATAAAACGTATAAACGTAGTTCATATCGTTCAAACACACATATACATTACTCATACACAACATGCTCATCCTATAACTACATGAAAAAAAAGGAAAATTATTTCTGTAGAATAATGCAATCCTTCTTTTACTATTCCAAAAAAACCCCGAGCGATACATGATGAAGAAAGTAGTACACTCTAACGCAGTGACGCACCCACCGGGGGGGGGAAGAGGGATGGGGCCCAGAATCTAAGGGCCAGGGCTTGGGCTGACCAAACGGAAAAATTATTTTGATTTTGCTCTTGAAAAGAAAAATGTGCAGAATACAACTGCCTTACTAAATTAATATAACAGTTGAAACAAATTTTCGGAGAATTTTTCGGTGTTAACCCCCCCCCACACACACACATACATACACCTTTGAAAAAATTCTGTGTGCCACTGCCCCCCACGTTTTCGGAAAATTCTGGGTGGGCCACTGTTCTGACGCCAGCTAGTTTTTGGGGTGATACGAATGCAAGTTATTGAACGAAGATTTTACTCTTCGTATGAAAAGACATTAAATGATTATAAACAATAAATTCACGATATTTCCCATGAGCAGTAAGATCTTCGATCATTAATTTGTATCCTTAATGTGTGAATTTACATTTCAACCTTTTATATATATAAATTAAATTAATTCGATTTATTTAAATACTCCTTTTATATGGCTGCAATACATTATTACTCTTCACAGGGATAACACAATTGCTAAATATTGGTCAACACACAAAGCCACCGGGGCGAGTTTTTTGTGAGTTTTTCATAGGGGACTTTTTTTATTACAAATAAATTTGACACCCACGTATTAGTAGCTCAAACTAGAGCTATTTTTGTTTAGGAGAAAAAGAGACGCCGTCCTCATCCCGGATTCGAACCAGGGTCCCCGCGTTGAGCCCGCGGTGTCTTGACCTACTAGACGAATGAGAACAAGAACAAACGCATTTTTCTTCGTATATGAGGATGTAAGATATTATTACCCTTCACAGGGATAACACAATTGCCAAATAATGGTCAACACAGAAAAGCCTCTGGGGCGAGATTTTTTGTGAGTTTATCGTGGGGGATTTTTTTATTACAAATAAATTTGACACCCACGTATTAGTAGGTCAAGACACTCCGGGCTAAACGGAGGGACCCTGGTTCGAATCCAGGATGGGGAAAGCGTCTCTTTTTCTCCAAAACAGAAGTAGCTCTAGTTTGAACTATTAATACGTGGGTGTCAAATTTATTTGTAACTCCTTTTATAAGTTTCATGCATATTCAATAATACAAACGCAAACAGCCAGCTTTCTAGAAAGATCGCCATTGATTTCACCAAACTGCCAAGAAGTCTTTCGATAAATAGCAGTAATAGAGGCGATATCCAAAATTACAAAATAACATTTAATAATGGTTTATTTGAAAAATCCTGAAACAAATATTCGATATATTTGAAAGATGCATAGAATGCATCAAAACTTAATTTTTAGCTCTAAATTTTAATCGAGATACAGCCGTTTGAAATCTTCGAAAATTCCCCTAATTTTGCCATTCTTTGGCTCCTAGCGTCTCTATTAACGTCTACGCTGAAAAATTCTCGAATAGATGTCTAACAATTTTTTGACAGCTTTCAAATGAGACCACTCTCATTAAAATTGGCGTCGTCCAGCTCGGGCCCTTCCCTTGTTATAAACTATATAAAAAAACCTCGTAGAAACTGTATGAAGAACTCTCGGAAACTGTTATTTTACCCATTGTACAAGAAGTTTTAGGAAACAACTGGATTTACCAGTAAGACAACGCCAGCATTCGCACAAATAATGCTGTTAAAGCATGGTTTGTGCAGAATAATGTGACATTTTTCCATGGCCTGCAAGAAGTCCAGACTTCAATCCCATAGAGAATCTATGAGGTTATTTATGTCGTCGAGTTTCCCGCAATTTCAGGAAATTTGTAACCCGAAAAGAGTTGGAATTTATTATCGATGGGAAATAGTGACAGAGCTTTTGCTTTTTCAGAGATTCATTGACTCCATGAAGAATCTTAATTTTGACGTTATCAGATCAAATGATAAATGTGCAAAATACTAAATATCACTTTACTTCTTACTCTTTAATTTTACAGTACAAAATGTGCTGCATGTAATTTGGCTTTAAATCTTCTTTTTATGGCATGTAATTTTGTATCCTGTATTTTTTCCTGTTTTCATCTGAATATGTTACTAAATTATGTTTAATTGTCTATCTCTTAATGTTTTTGTTTAAATTTTGCACATTCGCATAATTCTTAACAACTTTTTTTATGCTTACATATAATGTATTTACTTGTGTCCTTAACGTTATTTTACGGATTGTATACATTTGGCTATCATGCTATTAATCCGGATTCGATTCCCAATACTATCGTACAACGCTTGCTGTTTTTCTGCCCATCGTAGTCCGGGGTATGGTTCCCTCGGCAGGTGTTCGAATTCTTCAGAAAACTGAAGGTCATGGCGCGGAATTGCTATTGCTATCCCTTCCCCGTAAAAACACCAACAAACAATTGGAATAAAGTCTTGTCTTCCTGTGATTCGTTTGCAGACTGTGGTTAAGGAAACGAAGAAATTTCAAAAACGAGATATCATATATTATTATTATTATTATTATTATTGCTTTTAACTATTTATATATTTTTTAAGAATAGGAGACTGTAAACATTTTCTCTTTCTTTATTTTCAGCTCAATGTGTAGCACTGGGATGCACTCAAACTTGCGTCATGATTAGCTTAGGAAATTATAAATGCAGTTGCTTCAACGGCTACCATTTAACGGATGACCGGAAAACGTGCGTCGAAAAAGGTAATTAAATTTACTAGCTTAAGTAAATGCAAGTGACTTTAAATGTTCACCTTCTGTGTGAAAACCATTTTGCAACGAAAGTTGTGACCGTGCTTTAAACTAATCGAGTCATAAGTTAGTTTAGCCACAGGAAAATAGACTAAATCATTTCGATATTTCTATTCAGCTTGAAACTTTTATTCTCGATTCCCATGTCGGCGATTAATCGATTTAAACAGTTAATGAAATGCCTCCTTGGGGTGCATCTGTTAACTCGTATTCAGTAATAAATTAGAGGAGTTAATTATAACATATTATTTTACTTCTTGCACTCCAATTAACCCAAGCCTCCGCGAGTTGACATAAATCGATGCTAGGCGCATGGTATTTTCAAATTTCTTCGTTCTATTAACACCATCAACAGGAATTGATCGAATTATATGAGAGTTTGGAACCATGCTCGGCTGGCTTTACATATTTGGCAACTCCGGACAGAGATTTCAACTATAGTTCTCTGGAGTCATAGGCAAGGAAACATAAACCTCCATTAGTGGAAAAATTATATTAGTTCTTCATGGTTTCCATATCAGACAATGAAACTCATCCCTATATAGCCCCATTTGGTATCCCACCCTTTCAAGATTCTGATTATGCCAATTTGTGAAGATCAAACAAAACAGCCGGAAATTCAAATTAAAGAAAGGTGTGCAAAAGATAAACAAAAGAATAGGTGAGTAATCACAAATTATTCGGGAATTGATGACAATGGCTGTTTCATAAGCTCGACCATTGGTGATTCTATGGCTCTGCAAAGGGGAAATAATTGGTAGTAAATAAAATTGAGATGCAACCGTCTTAATAGACGTCTCTCGATGACAGCTTAGGGTCGTCTATTGCTGAAGCCTTCTCTAGGCCAAAAGAGAACAAAAATTGGAGAGCAGATGTATGAAAAGACACAGTTTTGAATTTTCAGTGTTAATTAGTTCATTCGTGCCACAAAAAAAAAAAATATATATATGGTTTAATATTGTGCTATTCAGTGAAAATCAATCAATCATATATAGGTCTTATTCATCTCAACATCATCATAAACAGCTTCCAGTGGACTAATAATTTATAAGTAGATATTTGATCGACACTAGAATTACGCTAGTATTCACTTCGATCGCAAATGAATTAGTTTATAGCATTTTTATTTTCCTGTTTATCATTTTAAGTTTATTTACTTTTTCTAAACACCCATAAATTTTAAATAAGTAAAATTTTTATTCTTTTTAATTATTTTCGCCATATTAACTGCGTATATCTAAAAATACGACTATCGATCATTTTGTCTATTAAAATATATTTCTATTTTTGAAATCATATTCTTGGTTATTTTTAAACTATTGAAAGGTCAGATGTGGTTAAGGTGGTCGAGTAGTTCCTAGTGGAGGGGGTTTGCGTAAGGGGAAGCACAAATATGTATATTGCTTGTGGCTTCTTTGCGTTGGAAAGTGCTGTAATGGATTGAAGTATTCAGCAGCGTGTATGCTATATTTACTTCGGATTTTTCAAGTTTCCTGAACAGTGAATGTTGCCTTAGAACTTCCATATCGCGTATAATTGCCGATGGGAAATATCTGACGAAAAGAAAGGTGCTAAATGTGCTTCGGTGTACTACTGATGATAATTTCAATATAGAAATTTGTTTACATGAGGAATTTAATACAAAAATTGATAATGAATATTGATGACGATATTGAGTAACGATATTGAGTCCGATGACGATAGGATTGTTTATGTTGCCTCACCACAATCCGATTCATTAAATGTTGATTATTACTCACGAAACGTTGGTTATTACTCATGAAACTGGAAATGAATATTGCATACATTTCAGCATCTGATTCCGGAAGAGAAAAAGAAAAAATATTCACCACTAGCACCTTGTAATATTGTAAAGCTAGATGTTAACATTGCGTAGAACTAAGCGAAAACGAGAAATTAGCCGATGGTGGGGGAGATGATCAAAAAATTGAGGTGGAGGAAAATGAGAGTCTTTCAGTGTATTTAAGTGCACAGATGAAGAAACTAAAAGTAATGGTATAGCGTGGAAAATTTAAAATCTTTCGGAAAATGCTTCAGGAAGACATTCGAAGTGGAATACTTTGTGAGAAAAAGATGTACCAAAATAATTGATGGGAACTCATATAATGCATGAAGACTTCATCAGTGATAATTATTTCATCATATACTACAGTGCTCGAAAGCCGAATCACGTCAACGATCGGGAAATCCAAATATTGATGTCTATCGATGAGTTGGATATTTTCATTTCCTGCTACATGCTTTTGGCGCCCTTAAAGACCCTCCTGTTTTGAGCTTATGATCAAAAATTTAAGGCATGGCGCTCTTTATTGAAACACTGGCTTGGAACAGATTCTTAAAAATAATACGATATTTGCTGTTTAGCTTGAAATCAACTCGACGCAAGTATATTAACTGACCAACTTGCATCTTTTAGAGGTCTTTAATTCCTTTATTGAGAAGTGTTTACTATAGTACAAACAACAAGAAAGCATTACAGTTAATGAACAATTGTACGTTAACACTATGCTTATAAGTTCATTTCACCTGACCCTATAGGTAAAGTAAAAAACACCCGTGGTTGTAAATTTCTACAATTCAACCAAGTATGAAGTGAACATTCTGTCTGTGTAAGTTATTTTAAACAATTTACCCCTTTAACTCCAAGTATATTTTATTTATACATATTAGTTATATAAGGGGTTGTAAGAAATAAGTTTAGAAATTAAAGGCGGCTTTACCTTCAAAACGTTTAGGAACCATTATTTGGAAGGCTACTTGAAACAAAACCATTCATGAATTAAAGAAGTTTCGCGATCAGTTTCAACGAAAGGATTATTGCTTTTTTAATAAATGATTTTTTGTTGCCCTACGTGCAACCATTCTGTACAGATGATTAAATTATTCTAGATCAAACTTATTTTTAGTTAAACCGATATATTCATAATTTCATTACTCCTACAATATAATATTTCGACTATAATGTCATATTTTTAATGTAATATTACAATACTACTACGATATAACATTATTACCACAATATTATATTACTACTATATTATTGCATTTTTAATATAATATTACATTACTATCAAAATATTGCATATAAAATGGGATGATATACAGTTTACGTGTATATTTCCTAGTGGTTTTCTCGCTCTCCCACGATTAATTTATTTAATTAAATTACTCGTACATGCATTTCTATACTTTCTGTGCAATTTCTTCAATAAAAAGTAAGGTTTTATAAAACGCAACAAGCAGAAACAAACAAACAAGATAAAATACGAAACAAAGAGATTATATTCTCTAAAGAGAAGTTAAATTCAAAGTAGCCATTATAGAAGTGAATCTTAATATCCCTTGGGATTCAAAGAGCACGATTCGGAAAACACCGATCTGAAAGTTGCTTGATAATTAGGTTTTTCTTTCTAACAACAGTCATAAACTTGCATTGAAACGTACCGAGGATTCAAATAATACGTCGGAAAACTAACATTGAGGAAAACAAACATCATTATTAATGAAGTACATTACATTACTTTATGTAAAAATATAAGATAATGATTTTGAAGGAAAAAGAATTCTTCCAATTTTTTCTTTTGAAAAACGAAATGTAGTTTCTTACCTATATTTACAAAACAATTAGAAACACGCATAAAATAATCCCTATGGTTATTTCTTATGCAATCTATATTAAGTAATTTTCCCGTGTTCTTTATTTAGATGCATTTATTCCAATGTAATTATCCAAAACTCTGAATAGACACGTCATATTAAAAATATGTACATTCTTATTTATAATTTAAATGCCATTTATATGTATTTTCTATCAATATATAAAACAACTATGAACTGAAAATTAAATTCGCATACGATATTTTAGTGTTTTGAAAAAAAAAACAATGATTAAACAATTTAAAATAATTTCATGTTATTAAATCTAAACGCAAAATCTAAAGTAGTTTTTGATTACTTATAAATAATTAATTACTAATAATAGATTACCAATAGCTAATTACTAATAATTAGGTTTAGAACAATGTTGAAGTGGTTAAAAATTTCAATAATACGTAAACATGCTTTCAATAATTCAAAGTGATTATCATCATCAAATATGACAAAATCTGAAAATTTAAAGTTTTTGCCATCACTTTGAATAGTTGAAAGCATGTTTATGTATATTTTAAACTAATTCAACGTTTTTCTAAATTTGATTTATAGTTTGTGGTGTAGTGATTTGCGTTCACTAATAATTAATTGGTAATAGTTCAAACAACAATGTCAATCAATCAACGTTTATTGGCGTAGTGATACCAACGCCGATGGTATGGCGTGATTAGATGGTGAAACGTTCGAAAGAAAATAAATATTTCTGCCTTCGGTGGGACCTGAACCCACGACCTTCCACTTGCCGGGCGGAGGCTCTACCCACTGAGCTACGAAGGACAATATATAATCTCTTTACGAACGTATATATATTGTTGCCAGTTATTTCGCAGAATGGTGTAGTACATGGACTACTATTTAAACCAAATTGCAAAGAGACTGGTAATAGTTACTTAGTTGTTGACGTTGTTAAACTTGCTATAATTGGGATTGGAAAAAAGATGTGAAAATATATTTTTGTTTTTTATAGGTCGAACACGGTACCTAGTAAGTTTCAAGCTGTATGATCAAAACGTGGACCTAGCTCACTTGGATGTCTCAAGGTATAACTTGTTAAAAAAGGGAATAGAGAATGCTGTAAGTACTTTTTAACTCTTTTAACAAACATCGTGTTAAAATATAGAACCGATCATTTCTCCGAATGAAATAATATTCGCTAATATGAATTGTACATTATGTAGGGTCGCATTTATCGGCACATTTATGGATATCTAATTTATATATAGGAAGATTTAAACAGTGTCATACTAGAATGAATTAGAAAATTAATAATATTCAAAAATTGACAGAAAATTCCGTGGAATTTGAAAATTATTTAAAATTTTTCAGTTAAATTTATTATCCAAATTTCTTCGTAATTGTGTTATTAATATATATTATAATAGGGGAAATTATGCGACTCCTTAAACTATGAACATAATCTCAGTTCACTGGTCATTGATAAAACAACAATAAATGTGTTTTAGAAGCGAGTAAAAGTGGTTTAGAATTTCACATATATCGAAGAAATACTCATAACTTTGAAATCATAAATCTTTTGGAAGGATCCCACATAGAAGCTCACTTCTGTGATCAAAACATGATTGATAATTTATTTAAATCTTAATAATGAAACGACGAAAAGGAAAAACGGAAAAATTCTAATATAAAATTAGAAAAGAGCACTTCTGGGCTGAGTTGTCATCTTCTTTATTCTTCAATCCACAGCAGGATATAGGGCTTTTGCAAGGGATATCCATCTTCCCCGGTTTTCCGCAGATCCTTTAATCTAACCCAATGTTTCTTCCCTTTCTTTGATTATATCTTCTATATTTTTCTTCCATGTCCACAGCTCTCACTCTTTTTATACTCAAGTGTTCCAATCTAGAACTTATCATCAAACTTTTCACATTATACATGGATACCTTAAATTAACTAAAGCCCTAATAAAAAGCTTTATATAATAATTAAAAAACAAACCAGACATATATAATATGGACTGAATTTTTACTATAATAATATAGTAAGAAGACCAAAAATTCTCCCCAAAAGTTTAAAAGAGAAGGCATTAACCTTTCATTCATATCCACCTACTTATAATGGTCGTGCGTAGAATTGTAAAAAATTGTATTTTCTATCTTATTAATTCAACAGGATCCAAAATATAATGTATAATACTGTTTAAACTAACAAGATTGAACATTTTGGTTGCTTAAAAAAATATAGGTCTTTCCTTTTTTTTTAGTTGTAAGTACATGAGGAATACGAAAAGAGCCATGGATCTGCTTCGAATTATAATTTCTAAAAATACAATATATTGTAGTACTGATGTCTTGATTTGATTTATACGTTAACTTCAGTTTATTTGTCTACTACTTTTATCTGCGGCAATTTAATATTTTTTGGTGGATGATCCAGACGTGTCAATTTCACATTTTTCCCCAGTTACCAATCAAGCTATTTTATTTTGATTTCTGACATGCTGCATAGTGCCATTTATATACCTTGACGAATAAAGTTTATATCAAATAAATAAATAACATAAAACGTTGCTTCATCGTCCAATATGAAATGTACACTAGTAAAAACTTAATAATTGTACTAGAAACCAAATAATTGAATATATGCGGTAAAATATTATGTCAAAAATCTCTATGCAAAGGAAGCGTACTTGACTAAGACATCCACAGAATAAATAAACAGGGAAATATTAGAATACAAGCGCTAGGCTGAAGCCCCAAGGAAAATGGATACCAGGAAGACCAAAGAATACATGGAATATATATTTCCTCTTTAGATAGAGAACTTAATAAATCAAATATACATCAAATATTGAGGACGGAAAGTGTTTAAATCGTGATTTCGTGCGATTTCGTGAAGATGCGGAACGCTGGAGAAACGATGAATGAAGTGTGCCGCACCTCACGTTGTTCTGTCTACAGAAATTGCTATTTACGCTTATTCATAGCCCGCTGCAGGGACTAAATAATTTCTACTCGATACTTACCCATACATAGTTCATGACCGCACACCCATTTACGATTTTTAGCTTTGGTCAAATTTACTTCCCCTTCGAGCATCTTCGCGGTGCACTTGTAAAGGGTATTCGCGGGTCGCAGGTTGTATACCGCTGAAATTTAGACTATCATTAAGACGATAGTTCAACCAGTTAGTTAGAAATCCATAATAAGACGTGGACATTTGACATCTTGATTTTAAAATAAAACACCAGCATAAATTAGAATCTTGAAAGTCTTAGACACTTGAACTTGGCGTCAATACACAAGCAATGTTAATGACACAGACATGTGTAAAAATTGTTAATATACATGAAGAATAGTCGCTGCCATAGAAGTTTCTCAAGACTGTTGAATATGATGATGCTAAGGACTCCAAAACGCTGGTTGCTTGATAACGAATTCTTGTCCCCTACGATTGCTTTCCATACATAGAATAAAGAATTCGGGTCCAGTGCATTGAACCAACGTCCAGTGGGAATGAATATTCAATGCAAATGGCGAAAATTCGAACATGAATTTCAGACATAGATATAAATGCGTGCATTTGAATTGAAGGACTCACTCTTGTTCAAAAGGGCGCTGAAAAATGCATATTTTAAATATATATGCTTTATACGGATATGCTTTAGAAAGATTTTCAAATTAAGTAAAGCTGAAATGGCAACGAAATGTAAAGACTGTATTTATACATGCAAGTGAATTTATTTAACCAATGCACAATTTTGTGCTACATCTGTTGTGTAACAACAATTGATACTGAGACATTGGCATAATATTTAACCCTTTAACCTGCAGATCGGCCGCTTGGTAGAGCATGTTTAAGACGTTTTTTTACTGCTTGAGAATCATAAATTCAGTTCAGGTCCAGGCCAAGAGGTCAGTTTTTGAAGGGGCGGTGTAAAATCACCTTTAGGTACGTCTCTAAACTGAATTTATGATTTTCAAACAGTAAGAAAACACCTTAAACATGCTCTACCAAGCGATCGAGCGGTCGATCTGCAGGTCAAAGGGTTAAAACGAATTTTTGGGAGACGACTTCCCCGTTGTCAAGTGAAAGCAGAATGAAGAGTGAGTAAATGTCCTAAGTTTATATAACTTCATGTTAAAAATCCCCATCTAAAGTCATTTGGTACGGAACAGTCTCAGATGGGGAAAATCCCCAACTCGAGGATTGGAGAAAATCTTCTTTGGTTCCGGTAAGAATTTTGAGATTCTTTTATGATACGATTCTTCAAGCTGTATATCTCCCATGATCCCGGAAAGAGTCTGCTATCCAGATTCGTCACATGCTGATTTAAAACTTACATTCACTACTAGTCTGGTGCTTGATCCTCTCAAAAAACATGTTCAGCTAAGTAGCTAAAATTGTCTCCTCTGTACACCAACCACCGCAGGTATATTCTCAGTTTTTCGTAGACGCATTTCTCGTCCTTTTCTATATACATCCTTTAAGTTGTATATTGGACATATGCCAGTATCCAAATAACAATCGTGGTGGAATCTCCTGGTGAAACCATATTGTATTGGAGTGTAATATTCAGGTTATGACATTGGTGTATTTGAATTGAGAATTTTTTTCCGATGACTAGGTTTAACTTAAAAGAGAGTAGGAAGCATACATGCTTATTAGAGCTCTCTTGTTGAAGCTCTCCTCCAGAAGTCTGAAGAGCGTCTCAGTAATTTATATAATCGTGGGTTAATTAAACTGTATTCTTTTCCATAGTTACCATGATTTTCATTCAATTTTGAACCAATCTTGACTAATAGGACTTGACAATGTAAACAGAATAACAATTTTCCTCCTCTCTAATATTTATGAATTAAGGTAAATTCCATACTAAACAAACGAATCACGACATACATGTAGCACGTGCTAACAACACCTGCCCTTGAAGACAAGAAAAAACGAAAGCCTTTAAAATATCCAAAATTAAGTTACAAAGAAGTCAAAGTAGTAAACGCATGCATAAAAATAATTCCTTTCATTTTTCTTCATATGTACAATCAAACTAAGTATGCACCACATGGAAACTAGCATTGCATAAAAAAAAAGGTGTACATGATCTGTACATCATATTCGGCTGTACAAAGAAAAGTCCCAAGAAAATAATAGTACAGAATTAAGAAGAAAAGTTTGATATAGTTGAGATAGAGATAAGATAAGCATTAGTGAATGCCATAGTTCTGAATGACAATACACGGGGTATATATACGCTGTAGGAAAATATATTTGCGATGAGCAACAAATTTCTTAATTTATTACTAACATGCAAACACAGGCCAATAAAACATCTTTATACTTGATAATGCGTAAGAAAACGGGGACGTTAGCTGCATTTTGATGAAAAAAACGCTTTAGTTATATTTCAAATAGATTTGGTAATTGGTGGTGATTATTAAAAATGAGGACGGTACGACGAACTAACGCTTCAGAACAAATAAGCAGATTTGATTCGGCATGCAATGTGATATTTTTATTTTTGTGAATTCTTACAAATATCGCGAATATTACGTAAAGATTGAAATTGTAAGGTACTCATAGAAAAATTTCCCACTTACCGTAGAAATTAAACATTGAAGAATATGCTGTATAACAGGGTGTTTTCCAACTTTTTTTTTTTGCAGCGAGCCATTTAAAAAAATTTCGTATAACTCGCAGGCCAGCGATTTCGTAAAAAACAAATAAAAATAAAAATCGTACTAAAAGACTCCTATCAGAGTTTTTTTAGATTATTTCTCTGTTCACTTACGATACGGAGAGGGATCGGCCATACCGCCCAGCGGTTTTTCCGTATTTCGGAAAAGAAAATTTAAAATTTTTGTTTTGGAATTTTGGCGCTGGTACAAAATTCGTCCCGCAGTGACTTTTAGTGCAAAGTGTTTCCAACACACATGGCAATAGTGTCATGACTTGCCGCCATGTTGTTTACGTCATGTTACCAGACCTCGTTCCCTTCCACCTCTCCCCTTCACGCCTGTTTAAACTCCCCTTTCCTTCTCCCCCCCCTTCACTCTTCCTGCTTCTCCCTTTAGCTCTTCCTCCTCCCCATTCCCTCTTTCTCCTCCTCCCCTTCCATCTATCTCCTCCTCCTCCCCTTCCCTCTATCTTCTTCTAACTTTCCTCCATTCAGCGGATTTAAGGGGTCTCCCTACTTTGAATTACCAAATAACATAGAATTTGTTAATATGTGGAAAAAGCAGTACCTGTGAAACTAAACAACGTAATTCAACATTTCTTTTTTTAAAACAAAGCTCCAGTTTTTCGGTTTCACATAAATAAGAAATATAATTATAATCATTGATTATTATTTTTTAATTAACATTTGCATAACACACATGTTCATCTCTTTAAATGGACATAGTTTCCTTACGCACGTTTCTGCAATATTTTAAACCTTAATGACATTTTTTTAATTATATAAATACCAACAAAAGATGAAACATTAATCTGAAGCTACTTTTAATATTTTGCAAGTTATTGTTTTTATTTTTAAAAAACGTATTTATCTCAATTATGAAAAATGTCTCTTTTCTTCGAAACTTAATTAAAGAATATTAATAAAATTTATAATAAATTAATCAAAATAGCTTCAGTTTATGAAGCTATACTAGATAAACATTTGTACAAAATTTTATTTTAAAGTATCCATTAGTTCAGAAAATATCCTGCGCGACATGTCAAAAAAAAACCCATTCCGAACAAAATGCGTTCAAATTTTTGTTCAGTTGTTTTTAGTGAATTCGTTTGCATAAACTAGCCTGTCTACTTCTTTAAAAGCCTCCAGCTTGATACACATGTCCCTATTTATTTAATGTATCTTGGTTATGGACAGTTTTAGTACTTTTTTTCCCCTAGGGATTCTAGTGTAGTATTACCAGCTCGCTTTACCGCAGTTTGCACACGAACCGAATCAGCTAATATGCACGAACGAACAGCATGTAACCATGCATCTATGTCTAATGGTTTCTTTATTTGAAGTCTACATTTATTTCCTTCGTTGAAAGATAAGGCAGCTTCATTCACTGCTATTTCAGCTATGACATGCCCACAATTCGACACTTTCTGACAAAATTTCCATATGACAGAATTTAATCACTCATTTGTATTTTGAAAAGTTCTTTTGCCTAAACATCGAGTCCAAAGTTCCTGATGAGAAAGATCCTTATAAATCGGTTTAATGATATCTATGATACCAGATGGAACATTGTATTTATGTTTGTAATCTTTTTTGTTTACCACAAAGAACTGCATTTTGGTATTTGCACCAAGTTGACTCTTTTTTAGGACAAAAAAAGTGAGAGGGATCTTAATCTGTAGCCGACTTGTGACAAAACGTTGCCCAGACAGCCTTCCTCATATCTTCCACTGAATTACTATTCTCATGTATAGCTTTTGAATAATATGCCTGCAGGCTATCTATTAATTTTCCCGTCAACCTTCCTTTGCCAGATATGGGCTTTCCATCAGTAAGTTTCTTTCCGCTAAACTTTTCTTTGAGTTTTCGTAGTCTAAAATCCATACGCTTCATTAAATGATTCACACATACTGTTTTTGTAATGGCAGCACTAACCACCATATGCTTTTGAGGCAACGATGGCAGAAAATGTCTTTGCATCACCATCTCCTATGTAATTCAAATAACGAATTCCTCTTTCATGAATAGATCGTTCGAAAATCCAAACCATGCCATCCATTTCCATTTTTCCCGCTGACCCATCATGATTTTTCACGCACTTTTCCTTATGTGATTTCTTCCATATTTTTCTCCCGGGTTCGACTCCCAGCAGTGCAAAAAGAACGCTTACTCAGAGATCTCATAAAAGATCGCACTGCTCACTGTAGTCCGGGGTTTGGTTCCCCAGGCCTTAAGAGGTTCGGATTCCTCGGAAAACTGTAGGTCCCGGCGCAGCATGACCACTGTAGTCTTTGAGCCGTAAAACAAACAAACATACCTATCCATATTTTTCTCCTTGTCGGACATTTTTATATTGGTCACATGTTTTGCAGAAGGAGGATATGACTTCAACATCAATACCATTTTCAGTTTCAGCTCTAATTATTGTAACAGCACCGAGAAGAGACGTGTGACCACTAGTCTTCTAAGTCCCATCACCACTATGGTCCCATGACTACTAGCACAACTAACACATCGGTGGATCTTGTTAATGCCACTTCTTCTTTCGCAGCTTCCTTCATGCTTTGCTTTGCTACGATGTTTGATGCCGTTCGTATTTTCTCCATAACATTTTGGTACCAACATTGAGTGGTGGGTGGGGGCAAATCCATGATCCCGCAGAAAGTTATAATCGCAGTGTGACCCTGTCCTATGCGTCCCATGGTATAATTGAATCGCTTATTTACATCCGAAGATTTCTTCAGTTCACCTACCATTTTCGAATTTCGAAAACTGGCAATAACTTCACAATTGTTACACTGTATGTGGATTCTTGCAGATAAGCCAGCTACATTGTATTCCTTTATGGAAATCTCCCCACTGCAAATTTTGCAGCATACTGCGGCTGCAATTTTATCGAAGACCAAATTTTTGTCCATGATGATATGGCATTGGAAATCTGAAACTTCATTTGGCAATATTATTGATGAAGATAGCCTTTTATTAGTAGCACTTACATTTCTCTTAGAATAAGGACGGGGATTTCGATTTTTCAAAAGAAATTGATTGCTAACAAAACGCCTTTTTTTTGGGCCTCTGACCAGACGCACGGTTTTGTTTCATTGTTGAAATCAGTAGACAACAATAAATGTAACTAAAATCAATAATATAAATAAAAAAAAAAATAATAATAATGAAGTAATAGGAAAAAACAGTCTAAGCAAAAAAAGCAGCGGCGAAATCTCGAGAGTGAAACGTTTGTAAACAAACACTAGAATTGCATAGAAAGGAGAAGTATTCTGGTTTGCGGAAAGTAGTTTCCTTCTGTTGATGTAAAATAATACTTCCGAATACACCTTAAAAACAAAGAGGTACTAACCTTCTTTGGTTTTCTTGCTCAGACGTTTGTGGCGAGAAGATGGTTTTGATGGCGCTCCTTGTCGTGGCCTTGTATATCCACAAAAACGTCGCTTCAATCGTAATTAGGTTGCTTTCACCAAACCTAGCTCCCCCACCCCCGACCTAACTGTATTAAATACATTATCACCTCTTTTCCTATACCGCTGGTGAAGTGCGTCATCCACGTTAGGCCTAACGCCTTCTTGGAAGAAAACGTGTCTGTGACATTCCAGGTGACGTTACGGAGTGTCTGACAACACAATGCCGCCCACAGCGACTTTCTGACTCTTTTCTAGAGGAAAATTGCACTACGAGACGAATTGTGCACTATCACCCGAATTTGTTTTATTCCGAAAAGTCGTCGGCGGGCTAGAAAAGTACGGTTGGCGAGCCGTATGCTGGACAAAGCTGTTATATGAAGTTTTTCAAGAAAAGGTATTTAAGAAATTCTCAATTTGATGAATTCCATGCTTAAATGAAGTTTTTCAAAGAAAGGGTAGAATAAAGGGGTACTAATTATTCGCTTGATAAAAGAATACCTCTGAATTTTAATTAATTCTGAAGTTAATACTTTAAATGATGAAGAAGATTCTTCGGAAGAACTAAAAAATTACACCCGAGGAGACTAATTTTAGCAAATTACGTACTTTATGTTAACGTCCTTTCCGTAAATAGATTTAAATAACGGCTTATAATTTTGATTATATTACATCAACTTCCCATCACTACCTAGAAAAAAGCAAGTAAATTTTTTATTATTTACTCTAATTAGTTTAATGAAATTAGTGGAAAGTTGGAAAAGCACCTTGTAAAAATCCCTACAAGGTGTAATAAACTTCTACACAGGCAGGAAGTGTAAAGAACTAAAAAATTGCTGTTCATGAAAAATTAAATTTGTTCTTGCTCTGAAACACTAGAAATGGAATAGTGGTCACCCCCCCCTCTCTCTCTCTCACTCTCTCTTTAATTACTCAATAAATCTCTTCTTAATGAATCATTAAACAGAGCAAAGGAAAAGAATGAGGATGATTAATTCCAGCACGAACTGTTTCAAAGTATGTATTGCGTTCTCAGTATTTTTTCCTGAGAAGCGCGAAATTTTCCCTAAACACAATCATTATGTCTTCATCGGAAAAACACCGAAAGTTATTTTTACAAATTTTCGAAGATTATGTAGAATATTCAAATTCTCATTTCTTTGAAAATACAGCGGTCTGAAGCTTTTGATGACTGAGGTCTTAGGCAAATTTATCTCGGCCGGCTGTATAATTATGGCAAAGCAGATTATGAAATGAAAAATTTTGATCCACTACCTTCATTCTCTTCACTTCCCTGTTGTCATCTGTGGCTGAATATTTTTTTGAATATTTTGTGAATGATTTATGGAGTCGCAAATTGATTCTTGAAGACCCATTATTACCTTAAGTGCACGTCATATCAACTATTATCATTTTTGTTCGATAATAGTACCAATGTACTACAATGGGAGTGAAATGATGGAAGCCATTTGTCCGTTTCGTTCTCAATCAAATCTGTAACGGTTTCTCTGAATGTTTAAAGGTGAATTGTGAAAAGAACATTTATTCAATTGAACATTAGCTATCGACATCCTTTGTACAACTGTGATGATTAATGAACTTGAAGATAAACTATTTATATAGAGTTGCCAGATACGTAATTGCATACGTAAATACACAGTGAATTAAATTGATGGAGATATGGTTGTCAAGTTTTAGCATAGATGATACGTTTCTTATGTCATTAAATAATGGCATATTTCATTCATTGTCCATATTGAATATCGTTGTCCGGCTTATGAACGTATGTGACACCGGTTATTCCATATTTAAAGCAGTGAAAAATCTCCACCTTTCACTATACCCGTAACATTTCTTGGCTTACAGATTTATTGTTTAATATCGAAAAGATTCATACTTAGCATTACTAATGCTCTGTCACGCAGTAATTATTTAGGTACCTATTGTTAGCTGTTATAATAACTACAGCTTGTTGTAAAGCCGTTTGAAACGGCTTCGTACTCAGCCTAAGAAAACGCGAATGCGGCAAGCTTCTTAGTTAATATATCAGTTAGTCAGCATAAAGTACCTCATGTTTATATGTTCTGATCAAAACCGCCTATATTGGAAGAGTCTTGCAAAATCTTATGGAAAAATCCTCAACTTTGTAACGAATACAAGCGTTAGAGTTTAATGCTCCTAATGATGATATACTTTTAAGAACCTTTAAAGGTGTCCTGGTAGTTACAAATTTATATATTTATCTGAGACGAAGTACAGATTAGTATTGGTTAACACTGGCAAAGAATACATAAGCTTGCGAACAGCAGTTTATTATACTTCCGAGGCTACAACACTAGCACACACATTATCAGTCCATTATTGGTAAACATTTTAAATACAGGATCTGCCTTTGTTAACACAGGAGAACTGTAAGTACTTTAACCCCTGGGAGTTGATCGTTAGACCCACAAGCCTCCAAGTTGGCCACACCGGAACAGTTACGCTACAAATATTAAAACTGATTAACTAAAAAATAGTGCAATATCTAAACTCATTCTCTAAGTTAATTGCAAAAATACTAAAGTATCATTAACCTGAATTTCCAATCCAAATCCAAACTTCTTAGAACTTTACAGCAACAGGACTTTCTAACTTCTAGGAACCAAATCTGGGTATAGTTAACGATGTTTTTGTAAACAGGAAAATCTCAACTGTCGTCACCTTAGCTTGAAGTCTGAAAGTTACCACGAAGTTCGCTGTTTCTCAGTCCTCAACAGCCCTAACTTATATTTTTGAATTAGCACAAGGTATTATAACAACATAACACAGCCCAAAATTAGTTAGACTTAAACTAAATAAGAAAACAGTTTTACATCACCGTATTGCCAGTCCTTGTTCATCGATCTCTCTTCATCCAGTTCAGAAAACTTTTCGTTCAGCTCTGACGTAAGGGTCTCTTCGTGAAAACACGATCCACAAATCACTTGGACGATTGAAAGCAACGCTCAGAGATTCACGCAGGCTCTTACAATTCCGGATATCATTCATCGACAATCATTTAACGGTTGTAATCCAGCTTAACTCCAGACCTTGCGCTATAATATGCTTGACTATTCATAGCAACAGGGCTCAGGTTATTAGTATAGCAAAACGAGTTAAATAAATAAAAGGTAAGCGAAAAGCAACAAATATTACAAACTCTCGGCGCGCCACATAGATAGAGCGTTAACATCTCGACAAATCGATGTTAAATACCTTAGCCATCATTAACAATCGTACAACGAAAGGAAGGTCGGACTGACGTCAACCCGTCTCTGGCGGTTCCTTAAAGTAACTGAAAGCCAAAACAACCCAGTTGGTTGAGATTCAAACTTTACTATAGAATTAGCTTCTCCAGCTCGTTATAATTTCTCCGAATGCTTTATGAAACACAACAGTAAAATGCGTCCAAATAATTTTGATTCAACAGATTTTTTATCCCTTAATAAATCAGTATCAAATATAAGGGACAAATACCTTGTCTCTCCTGTTTTATTCCAATGATAAAAAAAATATTAACAACACCATTCAAGACACTTGTTGGTTCAAGTTTGTGATTTTTGTGAAAGTTAGCTTGGAAGGACCAAACTTAAGAGAATCAAGCTCAAATCGACGTTTTTTATAGCCATATCAAGACCAGAAAGCCACATTACTGAAGTTGCAAATAAACAAGGCGCCCATTTATGTATGAACACTGAATGTGACTGTCGACAATAAGCTGTAATTTCTAGTAGAAGCACGTTAATGTCATTCAGTCTAATGAAGATGAAACGTACAAATTGTGTTCCAAAAGCTTCAGAAAAATCGTCTTCTATTTCTCAAATAGATTATTTCTCTTGGGTCCATTGTAATTTGGGTAATCGGTATAAATCTACACACAAATTAATTTTCTTCAAACGTCTTCTCTGATTCGGAGATCGCATTCAATATGAAGTATTGGTTTCTATATAGCATTACATGACCAAATAGAGGAAAAATTTACATATTTTGCAGTCAGACACCATCTAGATTGTTTCTAGTGAACGGATAGGTTTTAAAATGGGATGCCAGTGTTTGACAAACACCAGCTTTGACAAACACTATGAACGAAGAATTCGTTTGTAAGAAACCACGTTGTACCGATATAATTGTCAAACAAATACTCTATTCTACATCAAGTAGAACTTCAAGAATTTCACATTGAATAATCGAATAACTAGTAAATAATTTTAGAACTTTGTGGTAATTAGAGTGAGGTTACAATATTCCGTTTATTACACAGTACTTTTTGTAATTGTAGTTTTGTGTAATGTACCATTACTTTATAACTACTATTATGTTTTCAAAAGTACCCATAATTAAATTTTTGTAGAGCAATCCAAAAAACGAAATTTCTTTCCAAACTAAACTCATAATAAACGTAGTACAACTAAGCGCCTTTTGCTTTTCCCAACACACGTTCTTATTCCTATGGCAACAACGTAAGCAAGAAAGCCTTTGCCACCAAAATTTTACGTTTTGTAACTATACCCATTAAACACATTTTGTAACCCCCCACTTGAAAGACTGTACGTCCAAGACAATGTTCTTCAGATATACAATCGTGGCAAGGAGTCATTCTGTCAATGAGGATAAGCTTTTGTTTGCATGTCGATGTCTTCTGGATTCTAACCACATCGTTCAATCTCCTGACGATGTTACTCGGGCTCAGTCCTCGACGTCTTATTGAATGTGCAGCCAAGCATAATCTCCTCCTTGGAGACGTTGTTCCGTAGCTCATGTCGTATCGAATCTGTAGCCGATCGCTCACAATGTTAGTTCTTTCCGGAACTAATATTATGATTGGAATCGTGAACAGTATCCAAACGTGTCTGTAAAGTGCGAACATACTCAACCAGTTATTTCAACACTGGTGTTAGGTAAGAACATACATATAAGATGAGGAGAGTGCAACACTTGGCCGCCCGAAGAGAAAATCACAGGGTAACTGTAAACATCGACCTAACAACATCTCGGAGGGTGACCAAATGTCCACGGTCATTTGAGCAGATTCTATTGTTCTGACCTACATTTCGTCATCAGTCCTATATTTCCGCTCCGCAGTCAAATAATATATGCAATTGTTAAGAAAAGGTCTCCGGAACAATAAATGGATCCGTATTTCCATGGGCTGTGTCATTAAGAAAAATGGGAGTCTCTTTATTTTATCACGAAGCTAATTCCCCTCAAGGTCTGTCACAGAACCACGGTACTGTAAAAAGTCTAGTCCCAAAATTCATGGATCTCTCTTATTGCAAACCCAGAAAGTTATCACCGTCTGACGAGCTGGCAAATTCTGTCGCCTTATTGGTTCTTGTGTATCCTTTAACATACTTTCGATATCTTCTAGCCGGGAATTTTCTACAGTTTCTCTTGTCGTATAATCTTCCAGGACTCTTGTTCTAATTCATTTATTATTCACTGATGTGTACGTAGTAGCTTCAAATTCCATGGCCAAGAGTACGGATGTTTTTAGATCAGTTGACTATATTAATATGGTAGTTTCCTCGGTCTCCTCGCCCAGGATGGTGTCGAAAAAGTTTTCTATTGCCAAAGTATCTTTTACTTTGTTGGGGACGTGGAGAAAGCTGATTGCATGAGACTTTCTGCATCTGTTGCTAGCTCATGAAAACTCTCTCTCTCTGGGCTTTTGTCGTTGAGCTTCCGGTCCAGCTCAATGATTTTCTTTCTAGTGTGTGTCACCAGAATGATATTGGAAAAGTTATCAATGGAGTATAAGTCGTGTATCTAGCAATCTAGGTAGAGGGGGCAAGTAGGCGATCGCTCCGGGTGCCAAAATTCTGGGGGGGGGTGCGACAATTAGCCTTTAAAAATAATGAAGGACACAACAATTACAGAAATGACAGTCACTCGCCCCTGGCGGCAAAATATCTAGCTACGGCACTGCGTGTGTCTTTATATTGTATCTTTGGGAGTGCTTTGAAAATGTTGCTTTCTGAACACCAACAGCTGCTATAAGTTGAATCGCTCTTGTACAGTTTTTCCAACCGTTGGCCTTAGAGACAACATCGAATTGCATCTTGAATACAGCTCTGGGAATTTTCCCGTCGTTGGTAAACAATCTGGCTTTCGAACCTTAAGCAATAATTTCTGTACTTGATAAGGTAGCATGGCGAACTTCTAGGTTTCAATCTCTCCTCAGGATTTCCCAATCTACCTTGCATCTTATTCTCTACATATTCAAATTGCTTTTCTATATTTTAAAATTTTTCGTCTACCTTTACTTTCTAAGGCTTCTCTGATTGCTTAGAAAATTTCGAAATTTATCTTTTCTTGTCCGGCTTTCATTTCATCTTGTGCGGTTTTCACATTTCCCCTTTTATTTATTTCATTAACTGTAGGATTTCTTCTTTGAATTCAATAGCCATTCCTCTAATAATGGGCATTCACACATAATATTTAAGAGTTCGAAACACAGTACTCTTCACTGCCAAATCAAAAGTTTTTTCCACCAACAATACCAGTTCAAGTCAAGAATGTTACTGAGATTTCTTCGCCGAACGGAAACCTCACTGCTAAATCGAAAACCCTTTTCCACCAACAATGCTAGTTTAAGTCGAGAATTCCGAATTTAATCGGTGAACGTCCTTCCACAGTCCAAAATAATTTGAAGGTTTTATCGCCAAATGTTCTAACTTATTCGAGGGTGAGAGAGATGGCTATCCCACTTCTGACATCAAATGTTACGTTTTCAAAATTACGCATAATTAGATTCGTAGAACATATCCACACAGAACAAAACTTATTTTAAAACTACTTTCACAACAGACGAAAAACCACTACGTACCTTTCGCTTTTCTCCACACGCATTCTTATTCCTATGGCAACAACGTAAACGAAAACGCTGTTGCCACAAAACGTCTTATATTTATCATAATACCTATTAAACAATTGTATTTTGTAATAATACCTATTAAACAATTGTATTTTGTAATAATACCTATTAAACAATTGTATTTTGTAATAATACCTATTAAACAATTGTATTTTGTAATAATACCTATTAAACAATTGTATTTTGTAATAATACCTATTAAACAATTATTCTTGTAACAACATCCATTAAACAATTATTCTTGTAACAACATCCATTAAACAATTATATTTTGTAACTATACCTATTATACAATTACATTTTGTAACAACATCCATTAAACAATTATATTTTGTAACTATACCTATTATACAATTACATTTTGTAACAATACCTATTAAACGATTATATTTGTAAGAATATCTATTAAACCATAACATTTTGTAACATAATCTATAATAGCGTAAACAAAAACACCGTTGTCACTAAAATTCTTACATTTTGTAATACTATTAAGGTATTCTTTGAACGGCAGTGTTTTATTAGAAATAGGAATTTTGCGGGTTATTTTTCACTAAATTCTTTCTAATTATAGCTGCTTTCTTAAGCCATGTTAAAGATATGCTTAGATACTCATTTATTTTTGTAATCTAATGCAAATATTAACATTGGAAAAAGTCATATCTCGTGTCCAACACCATGTGCTACATTAGTAGCAATGCCTTCAACCCAAACACGCGATTATATCGCACAAGGAGAGATCACATTATGTTCCGATCATAGAGTTTAAGAAATATTTAAAGAAGTATGGAATCCAGCAAACATATTGCAAGCCTGTTGATACTAAATAGTGCCTCGAGATCAAACTATTAGTATTTACATTCAATTTGCACAATACAAAATTTACTTTTTATTACGCTGGATGATTAACAACAGCTTAAGCTTTATGTCTAAATTTTGACGTTGTCTATATATATATATATATATATATATATATATATATAATTACACACATAAATAAATGCAAATGCACAGGCGCCCACTCAGATACGTACATATATATGCACTTTAAAGAGTGAGTTTGGTAATCGGGTACATTTCCATAAAAGCAAACTATGCATATATTAACATAAAAATGCACACTAACTCAATTCCATGTAATTATTAAGCGGGCACATACCCCTTAAGTGTTACGAAATGCCTTCTGATAGGCTGAAGTTCAACATTCTATAACTTTTAAAATAACACATATCCAAAAATAAAAATTTGCACATAGGATTATTGTATTATGAGCTTACTAAAATCATTAACAAAATGTATTTACATATTGCTATTTTTTTATAATAAATCAAAATATTATACTAGATTTTGCTCGTTAAAATTTTTAATACCATTTTGCGCGCATAATATAATTGGTTGTTATTATCTAATTACCAAAAGTAATGTGCTAAATGATAAATAATGAGTATAGCATTCAACTAACGAAAAATCTTAAGAAAATAATGATACTTAATATTTTTTAAAACAATAAAAAATAAAACTTTTAAAATTTGCCATTTTTTCAATATTAAAATGCATCTAGATAAAAATATTATTACTTAATCTCTTATCTTTTTCGTCATTTTATTAATTATGCATGGCTACAAGAGTGTGCTAATTTTTATTATACTAGTGTAAAAAGTTTTTTAAATATCTTGCGCGCAAGGATAAAATTTACTGTTTTGAGAAAAACGCGTTTAAAGAAAAATATTTGTCAACATTGGAGTTATTATCTATTTGCATCAACCTACCTTCATAAACTTGTTTAGAATACAACAGACGAGTGTGTAGAACCTTTCTTGGATGTTATAGTTTTAAGCTTTTTGCAACTTCTGTTAGCTTTCCACCTAATTATAAGTTTTCGCAGCGGTCTTGGAGCGGCGATCCAAATACGATATTTGTTTTTTGTCCATTATTTTTTTAATATATATAAAAATGTTTAATTTCTTTCAATTTTTACCATGTATTATTACAAGAGCATGACAAATTTCATTACAGCAGCACAAATGAAGTTGTAAATATCTTGGGCACAAGGGTGAAATATACAGTCTTGAGAGAAACACGTAGGGAGCACATATCCCTGGCCTCAAAAATGTCCCAAAACAGCCCAGATTTCAACAATTTATATTAAAATAACACAAACTCAGGTATGAAAAATTGCATGCAACATCATTATACAGTTTCCCTTCATAAAATGCTAGCAAAATATATCTGTTGCCATTTGTTTTAAATCAATGATAACGTCATCACCCATTCATCAATTCAAAATGCTATATTAATTCCTTGCGCGCATGATAAAATTGATTGTTGTTGCTAAAAAACTAAAAGCAAAGTTTTGTATTACAAACCTGTTTTGATGAAGCTTCTTCAAAAAGCACCAGACAAGTATGAGGGTCCTTCGGCATGCTTCACAGCTTCAGCTGCACCTAATTTTTGGCGTCTTTTCACTTGATGTCGGCATTTTGTGACATTGGTTGCACGACATAGGGAGTGTGAAATTCGTCGTCCATCAGCTTTTATTAAAATACGACTTGCCTGCACTCCAGGTTGGATGTCAAAAGCCTTCATAGTGTGGAGACGTCCTTTACCCCCTTCATTGAACTGAATTATGGCTTCATTTGTAGCGATGTCTACAATTCGACGTCCTGACCCGGACGTTTTGGGGCAAAACTTCCAAATCATTGAGTTGAGAGACTCATTTGGATTTTGAGTCCTCCCTCCTAAGCAACAACTCAGTAATTTGGGATGGGACAGGTCGTTGAAAATCAGTTTTATAAACTTCATGATAGCCTGAGGTAAAGATTGTTTATGGCGAAATATCCCAGTTGCTTTTTTTGTAATAGCTCGCTGGTAAGCACACCACGATATGTTTCCTTTGGGGCAAAAATGGTGCAGTGGATCAGCATCACTTGATCCTTTATGGAAGAAGACAGCCCATACTGCTTTCCTCATCGCACTTAAATTGTCCTTATGCTCCTTGATTGCATTCCCATAGTAGGAACTGAGTTGGTCTATCTCTTTATCAGTGAGCCGGCCTTTTCCTCCAAGACACTTTCCATCTTCTAATTTCTTTCCAGACATATGTTGTTTCATTTTCCTTAGCCTGGCTCCCATGCGCTTCTGAATGTGACCAACACATTCAATTTTTTTAATGTCTACATCATCGTATGGCTGTAAATTCCTTATGGATAAAAATGTTTTTGAATCCCCGTCTCCTATATATCCACTGTATTTAACATCTCTTAGTGCCCCTGATCGTTCAAATATACGGCACATGCCTACCGCCTCCATACTTCCCGATGAACCCGTATGGTTCTTCAAACATTCAAGTTCGTGTAAGGCCTTCCATTTATCGAAGTTTGGACCACGTCGAATACCTTTATATGCATCACACCCCTTGCAAAAAGTTGACATTACTTCTTTATCGATAACTTTCACACACTGTTCACCAATAACAGTACACACACCTACCAAAGACATATACCCTTTGGTTTTCCAGGTACCGTCCCCACTAATGATGATGTTCGATGACCCTGTAAGTAGTGCCTCATCTTCCGCAGCCTTCTTCATGGATTTTGTGGCAACTTTCGAGGTGGCTAATTCAAGGTGTTTGATTTGTCGATTATACGACCCTTCTGCATTTGGCTGTGGCAAATCCATTACAGCACAAAACATATTCATCCCCGACAATCCCTGACCCAGACATCTCATGGAATATAAAAACCGACGGTTTATTTCTGCAACAGCATTCTTCGGGCCAATAAATTTACTGCTGAGAAAAGAACCGATTTGTCCACAGCTTGAGCAATTCAAAATAAATTTAGATGCTAGTCCACTGGTAATTAATTCACTGATGGTAATGCTGCAACCACATACCTTGCAAGAAAGGAATTGTTCCAGGGCCTCAAACATCAGACCCTTATCCAATATTCGGTACCCTTCAAAAGTTTGATCTACAGGAGAATCTTCTTCAAAGCACAGCTTTAATTTTTTGCTCGATGTGCTTTCGTCCAGCATTTTATGATTTCGTGTATGTACATTTCCGGTAAATTTTCTTTTTTTTGGCCGTGTTCCGGATGCACGTTTTTAGTGGGAATAACATTCGCCATAACACTGATAATATAGATAATATATAGAGTAAGAGAAACGACAAAATATAAATATATGTATTAAAAAAGAAAGAAAATAGGATTTCAAAACCTGGATCGCAAAAACGAGGTCAAAAAACCAAACGTGGAACAAGCAGCAGGCAATCGCAAAAGCGTGGTTTGTTTTAGGGAACACTGGTTTGTTTACAAACATAAAGTGCGTAGAGTAGTTTACTTCATTTGTCCTGCATCTGTTGATAAAATAAGAAAGTATGTATGTAGACACGTCTCCTACAATGCGCATAAAATTCTTAAACGAATACATGAATACGAAAACATCGAAACTAAATGTAAACAAACTCTGCGTCCCTTTAAAATGATATCCTTGAAGATTCAGTACTCTTTAGATTTTTTTTCGTAATTCAACTTCTAATGTAAATATTTTTAAACGGTTGGTCTTAAAATGGTCAGAAATATTTGGGCTTTCTGATAAAAAAAAAATAAAAAAAGGTAAATTTTTGAAACTTTATGGGCTATGTGCCCCCTTAAACCTATTTGAATGATACAAATTTGTACAAGAATTTCTAACCTGTATCATCACTTTCCTAACGCTTATCGTGCAATTTGGAGATCTCGCACAATAACATAAATTTAGATGTATGTAGTAACTAACATTCATTAAGTTTTATATTATTATGTATCATAAATTTTCTTATCAATATATTCTCTCCTTTCAGCTACTTCAGCTATTTCAGCCCCGACTATATAAAGCCGAAAATCTAACAGTTTTGAGTTTTCAGTAAGTTCATTTTTTTTAGATCTTTGTGTATTTCTTTCACCCTAGTAAACGTGCCTGTTCAAAATTCTGCAAGTTTGTGGGGTATAGCTGAGAGATACTTGCCATTTAAATTCATTTGGTCATGCTTAATTTAAGTAAGGATTACATGTGCGCTTTTAATACAGATTTTAAATATTTATCCTGCAAAAACTTAATATGAACCTACGTGATATAGGTCAACAAATAAGTACAGTGTGCTAGGGTAAAAATAAGAGTTTTGTGAGAGCAGAAACAAATAGTAAGCGCTTTTAAATAGTAATAAATTGTATTCAATATAATTTAACTAATTCAAGTGAAAACGAAAATTTACTGGTGGGGAGTGATAAATCTGTTCAATGAAAAAAACAGGGGAGAACGTATCTAATGGGTTTAAAGAACGGTTTACATCATGGAATGCTCTAATAAAGAGAACAAAAGAGAACAAAAGAGAAGACTAGAGAGAGAGAGAAATGGTTAAAGTCTAGCCTTCGCACTTATTCTGTTATCTACCGCAGACTGAATGGATTCGCTCCTTTTTAACTGTTTTAATTTCCACAAGTTTCTATTTAATCAGATGAATTAAATAACAGGTACCTTTGATAAAAATTCACAGAAATATTGCTATTATCTACATCCACGTTTAAACCTATATTCAAAGATTTGGCTTTTTTCTCTCTGCCTGCCTACAAGAAAA
This sequence comes from Dysdera silvatica, assembly GCA_006491805.2. NCBI lineage: Eukaryota > Metazoa > Arthropoda > Arachnida > Araneae > Dysderidae > Dysdera > Dysdera silvatica. The sequence goes on along the minus strand of QLNU02003225.1, from coordinate 88,848,747 downwards.
TTACAAAATAAAATTAGGTTGAGTGTTTTATACTCACATGTAAGCAGAACAAATTTTTAGTTAATGTTTTAGAACGGACTCCTGCATGCTATTTTTTCTCATCTGGCGTACTGCAATAAGTTTGGAGTAGACAGTTTGAAAAGTTTCTTTCGCATGCTGGCTTTCCATATGTTTTAGCCTTTCAGGATATCTTGACGATTAGAATTACCACTAACCTTTTACTAAGAAGCTTTAAGGATATCAGCATACATAAGATATACCTTCGTTCTCTATATATCTTATATCTATTTATTTCTTTTCTACATATTCTTACATCTTCATTCTCTTTGAACATCATCTATCATTATGCTTCGTTATATTACTGAAGTGTCTCTTCCTATCGCTGCCCGCAATTGTTTCCTGTGTTGTATTACACGTGGTTCATTGTGTATGACTGGTGGCATCCCTATGCACCGGCCAATTGTGTAGACCCTGGGAAGGGCAATAATATCCAACATCCAATGCCTGACATCGAGTAACTCAATGTATCTACAGCCCCGTACCTATCTCAGTGGACGTGAGATACGTTAAACCGCGTTATCCCTACATCCAGCCTACTTCACTTGATCACAGCTCGAAAATGCGACGAAGTTCTTGCTCTAAGTAAATACGTTCCAGTTGCCCTGCCTTACTTAACTTCTAACACACCACTAAGTTGTAAACGTCTAACTGTAGCATGACATCTGTTTATATTATGCAGATTCCACTTTAGTACAATATGACGTCACAATATGGCAATGCAGTTCCGATGGCATAAAGAAACATTGAACAAAGAATGCCGGCGCTACTAACAGTACCATCCTTACCTGCACTCAACCTTACGTTTTTTTACTTTATTGACCGGTGGTCAATGTATTATGTTGCATTATTTAATTTTTGACGTACGTCTGTAGTTAAAATAGTCATATTAAAGTATACTATCGTTTAAATGAAGTTTGTCATGCATTCGTAATATGCATGGATGTCTTCGGAAGACCACGCTAACAACAGCTCATAAGCTACGTAACTACTCAATACAGGCTCTGCAAGTATTCACTTACAATAAAAAAAAACAATATTATTATACTCCGATAACATGTGTAGAAGCTGCACACCCATTAATCTTTTAATATTTTTCACACAGCCCTCAGCTGTTAAATATATTCAGCACTCAGGCACAATTTTCTACTTCAACACTTTTCCTCAAATAATTACCCCAAAGATTATTTTTTCGACCTTATTATCAACAGTAACCTTACGGTATTACATAATATGTAATAATATAAATAACATGAACTGATACTTTAATTACGCCTTGACTTTAATATCTTGGCTTTATTGAGGCGATGACACGGGCATAGTGTAAAAATATCAATTGACTGCATGTATGACAAGTTGAAATTTTTGTATTTTATATAAAGTATATCCTTTAGACTATTTAATTATGTAAATAACAGCTTTTCAGATATGTATCACGTATGTAATATAGTTATAGTGTGTGACGCTCTGTAACTAGTTTTTCGTACTGTAAATTTAGTAATTTATTAGTATTGTAATTTCGAATTTTAATTGAGAATACCTTGAAATTTTGTTTGCTTTTTTTACATTTGTAGTTCTTCCTATTATTACAATGGGTTAATGGCTTAAATACCAAAGGTTGACTTAATTTAATTATTCATAGGAAAGAATATAGGGTAAATTCTGGAAGTAGATAGATAATATAATATAGGTGGGATAGGGTAAATTCTCGTCTAATTCGTAATCAAACACATGCGCCCTCGTTGGAGATCTACTCCAATGTGATATTTTTCTCATAGTGAACATTACATTATCTTAATGCACCCTCCTTCTCTTCAGTTAATTTATTTGGAGAGAACAAATCGCTCTCGATGCTAACGGGGACAGTGCCGTAGTTAGATGTTTTCGTAGAAAATTTGGATGAGTTGGTCTATATGGACCAATGAACCAATGTTCAAGGCACAATGTTCAATGTCACAGCTGATTTATTTTATCGAATAATGATAATTTTCAACCAACGTTTCGATATATACTTCCGGCCTGGTCAGGCACGATGCAATAATATTCGCATTGTTTCCGCATTGTTTCAGAACACAATCAATACTTGTTTGGGTTCTATATTGTTCTTTACAGTCCCTTGATCTCAATTTATCTAAGTATCTGTGGGATAAGACCAAAATCATTATTTTACGTCCGCGTCTGTGATTTAAATATTCAAGAATTAGCAATAGTAATTTAATTTCCGTAGGCTAATATTATATTTTAGAACTATATTAAAGCTTATGCAAATACGTACTAAGACAGGCTGCTAACATTTTCAAAGCAGAGATTTTCAAATTAAATCTCAGTTAATCGATCGTAATGAATTGGCCTCGTACACAGCGTATAAAACTTATACATAATCCCTAAAAATGTTATTTCCACGTATTTGCAACTTGAAAGTAATTACTAACACTTAAATCAGTCATGTAAATAAAGAACTTAACTTCACCATACGAGAAGAGAAAATAATAACTAAAGAATTCTAGCAAACTATATCTAATTATTCTGAATTAGGAAAAAGCCAATGGATGAGGAAGCGAAAAATTTCCATTACATTTTATTTGGTTTTTGTTTGAAAAACGTAAGTTTCATAAGTACGAGGTTAACAAGGTAAAACTCTCTCAGGATATGGGAAAATTTTATGCCGGCTCTCCAATTTACATGGCAAAAAAAAAAATTCCCTGATTGAAATATTCGTGAAACACAAAATGGGAAATCTTTTCCCCAGAGAAATAAATTTTTTATATTTTCATTGAAATTTTCATTCCATCTTTATCGCTCTGTAAAATTTATTTTTCACAATATGAGAGCTAAACGATTGTGAAGAATGATTTCCTTTCCATTTAATGAATAATTCCTAGAAAAAGGTACGACACAAGTGATCGGAACTTTTTATGATTTCTGGAAATATTAAAAGAGACCAAATTTCGAAGAAAATGTTCCCAGAAGAACAAAATTTGAACAGCCCGGATATAATAGTTGGTAATCGTATTTTGATGTTTTGTGATGCCAGTTTATATGTCATATATCGCACAATTTATATTTTTATTAAAAATTACTTTAACATAGATGGCAACAAGTAGAATTCCCGCGTGTAATTCGTTGGTAATGCAACGGATGCAAAACAAAAGACGAAAATGAATATTGAGAAAAATGGATAAATGAAATAAAAATATATAATTCGCTGTAATTCAATCTTTATTAGTTCATGCAAGTTATTTTTTAATTTGCACGCAAAATTTATTAATAATAAAAAAATTAATTTGCAATGCAAAATGAATTAACAATTTAATACAATAAAGTCTACATTTATTTGTGTCCGAAATAAAAATCCTTTTTGAATAATTGTTTGCAACTTCTCTAAAGCATTTTGCGATCATTAGGGATCATCTAGTTATGAATAAAATCATTTTTATTCATTACGCAATAAATAAAGCGAACTTTGAAATTTTTGAAGATTTCTTCACCTATTAATTTATTATTTAATTGGAATGTAGAAAGATGCGTATTTTTCTTCCAGTGTTTTGTATACTATAATCACATTTTCCAACATTATCGATAAATATAAAAGTTGTGTATTTTTCTCTTACATATATGTATGAAACATTTATACATCTATATATTCATACATAGTTTAAAATTATTTCCCTGTTAGAATAATACTTTCTCTATAAGAATAATTTTTTTTTAGATATATATTATAGTATTTTTATCCAACTGAATAGTTAAGTTTTCCGAATTCAGATGAATGAAAACTAAACAAAATTCTAAGCTTTAGAGCCTAGATATGTTAAGTATATTTTTGTGAAAAAATGTTGAAATACGTGCAGTTCTGTTTTAACGCTGGGCCAAGCAAGGCCTGAACAAGGGGCCGTAAATTGGCGCCATTTTTTTATTATGTATTATTTTTCTTATTGCAAACATTTTTGAAATTAAAAGACGGTGTAAAAAGAAGGCTCTGAAAATAAGCCAGCCCAGCACCACGCAATGCATCAAGATGGTCTTGAATAACCAGTAAAATTTCATTAGTGCTCCAACGTATAAGGAAATATTCCCCAACGATCCGAGAATTAATGCTACCCTTACCAAGCGAAATTGATAAACAAGGGAAACTTGGCCGAAAGGGATCTTTTATATTAATTTTCGTAACGAAACCCTCTAGGAGTTTAAGAAATATTACCAAATAAATTACTTCTAAATATAAATTACTTGAACAGTTCTAACTATGCGCTAATTAATGTTTGCTAAGTGGACGATATATGAGCGATATTTACAAAAGCATTTCCTTATACCAACATAAGTTCTTATCATCGTGTTCAAGAATTATGGTGTTATTATTCTAAATTATTAAGCATGTTATTATAAATATTAAATTAATTATAAATTATGAAATTAATTTAAAGTTGTATAAAATGTGAAGTTACTTCGACAACAAACTTTAGAACAACGCTTTGAGGCAGTGATTTCAAGAAGTGGAACTTGTTTCTAAACGAAAAAAACGAATTCTGCCAGTACTGTATCGGTTTCTCCCCAATTGGAAACTGCAACGTTCGTTGGAATTCGGGGAAAAGCAGGAAAAGACATTCGTCCCGTGTAGGGACGGACAATCTAACTGAACGTAAAATAGGACTTTTTCGATCTCTTGTTCAGAATTTATTTTCGGATTTCAAGTGAAAAGAATAAAGCTTCCAGAGTCCTTTTCCGCTTCAGGACATTCCAAAGATTATTGCGTCCTGTGATCAACTCTACATTAATAAATTTTAAATGGGGAATTAGGTCATTAATTTGATATAAGATCACATAGAACCGCTTCAAGAAAAATTACATATACTAAATAAAATTTCATTGATAAAAGAATTTTTTGTCACAAAATATTTGATGCTGTTACGTTGCGATAACCTTGTTTACAGCTGTTTCAATGAGAATAAGCGCGATCTTCATCAGAACATAACAATTTCTTAGGAAAAAGATTGTCATTCTTACCGACTAACTATAATACTCAATGTAGTCCGCAGGTTGATTCCTTAGATTTTCCACTGTGCGGAATTGTTGGAAAATTTTTGGTGTACTGCCCTATGGTGTCACAGAGTTAATGCATTTGTTTTTTATGCTTCTAACCCAGTTTTTCCACCAATGGTATCATAGAACACGTGTCATTTTTCTTCTCACCGTAGTTGGGTGCCTGGTTCTCTTATCAACAAAGTGAGAATTTCTTCGAAAAAATGTAGGTCCCGATACAGCACGGCCTTTGCTGTCTGCCCTCTTGCGCCTTAAAACACGTCAGCAAGAAACTTTAATTATCGCACACGAGAGTTTTGGCTGTTGCAATTAATGATTTTATTATTGCACAAAAAACTTTGTTTGGGCAATTGTGCATGACGTTTCTATGGCAATTATACATGTCGTTTCTTTCGCAATTGTACATGATGTTTCTTTGGCAATTGTACATGACGTTTCTTTGGCAATTATACATGATGTTTCTTTAGCAATTGTACGTAATGTTTATTTGGAAATTGTAAATAATATTTATTTGACAATTACACATGACGTTTCCTTGGCAATTGTACGCAAGAGCTTTAGCTATTGTGCTATGACATTCTTAGCTATTGTGCAATGACCTTTTCAGCTACTAGCAATATTTCGCAACGTTTCAAGGACTACTTTTCCCTTTATCAGACGAAGTGTCGAGAAAGTAAAAAGGTCTTTTGTGACATTCGACACCTTACTTAGTAAAAGAAGCTGCAGTACTCGAAGGGTTGCAGAACTTTTTTTATATGTTGGACCATGGACGAAATTGTACTGGTTAAAGTTTCGGTTATTTAAAAAGCAAAAAAGAACTTGGCTTAAGGAGCAAAGAAATAAGCTTTCAAAACTCATCATATTCACATTAATTTTAAGTCCTTGTTGTTATTATTAGTCCTGGATGAAAATCTCTCTAATTTTTTCCATGTATGTAATTCCTGGCAAATCCCTCTCCATATTTTTCGAATTTGCTTTCTCATCCGACCAACCTGTTTCGTCTCATGATATTGTCTTCTCGTATTTCAATATTATATTTTAGGTCCTGTTTTCCATTATTGGATAATTCTTCTTACAGCACTCCCAATTTAATAACATTTTACAGCATTACTTCTAACACATACATTTAGTTCTTTTTTATTCTTTGACACATGCGCGGATACAGAGAGGGGCGCAGGGGGAAAGACAGATCCACCTAATAATACAACATATAAACTAATTTCTTACCCGAGCTCTGCAAAAATTTGCACTGGATAGATCTAAATTAGTTTTCAAACTTTGCGCCACTCTACAATAAACAATTTTCTGGATTCGCCACCGCTTTGATACGAGCGTTTCTTTCTCAGTGCGTATTTAAGTATTCCGAGAATGCAGTTCCCTATACTTATTCTGTTTTAGGGATCTGTATTGCTTTTTCATATATCATTGGGTTCATGAATTGCAAATAGATACATACTAATCCCGTTGTTTGTGCATTTTCCACATATACCATATTTTTGGGGGAAGAATAGGTGAGAACAATCGAATACGCTGCAATACCCGCTATACAAACTATGGTGTGAATAATACGAAAGTTTAAGTGAAAGTACAGTGGACTACTGAGTATATGTACCTCAAAAAGTTTCGTAAAATAGAAAATTAGTAATGAGGGAATTAATATTAGTAATTTGGAATGCTTTCTGATGCCAATACAACAAACAATCCATTCTGCAGTAGCAACGTGGGGCAAAATCGCCAATTCTTATAACTAGAAAATCATAAAAAATTATGCAAGATTATTTTATAAAAAAGAGGAAAAAACTTAAAATAAATAACTTCTTATTTTTCCTTTAATTCGTTTTGTTGAATATTTCGAAAATTTTTGCAAAAACTCTCAGGTAAACAAAAATATTCCACCTGCTGTTATTAAGCTCCCTTTTTTATAGCACGGGGAAATTAAATTAAGAAATAAAGTACATAAAATATATTAAAATTTTTGGCCGGTATATTTAAAAGCCCCATTTATTTCTTCGGTAAAGAAACGTTTTTATGCTATAATTACAGATTATTAAAACGTTTAAAAGGTACTCCCCAATCACTTATAATTCAATAAAATTTCGAACTTTTATGCATTCGATTGAATAAAGAAATTATTTTTATCGAAATTTTTTTGTTAGTTTATCCTTAACGTAACGTTTTAAAAAAAAGTACTATTTTAAAGGATTACTAATTATTTCTGTTGCTAATTGGTTTCCTAATCTTATTTCCCGTTTTTAAAAGATAATTTTAAGTTTTATACAAAACAGTTCCGGAGTTTTTGCTAGTATATTTTCTGAAAACCATTTAAAATCTTAATAATAACTGCAGTTCTGAGTAGTTGAGTGGAGCTTAGATTACTGAATTTCGTTCAATAATTACGAAATATCATATCCAGTCAAGAGCTTTTAATTCTTTGGTACTTTAAATCATCGTGATCCCTTTTTTTTCTGTAATACATATTCATTTTAAACATTAAGTCTTTTAAAAGGTACTTTAAAAATCAATTAATTAGCAATTAGATCAAAAAAAAATATATATCATTAATAATGTATTTAAAAAAATTATTTGCGATAAATTGAAAGAAGTTCAAATGAACTTGACAATAACATATTGTGTTATTTTTAATGCATATATACACAGTATACATTAAATTCTCCTTTAAATTCTCCTATTAGTTATTTTAAAAACACCGAGTATAAACGTCGCTAATCAGAAAAAAGACTGAGTGAAAACGTCGCCAAACAAATAAGATATTGAGTAAAAACTTCGTTAAACAGCATGATTCCCACGGTCCTTGGAAGTCTTTGAAAAGTCCTTAAATTTTCCCCAGTTTTCAAGGACTTGAAAACCACTAAAAATGTGGTTGGTCCTTGAAAAGTCCTTAAATTTTCCTCAGTTTTCAAGGACTTGAAAACTGCCAAAATGTGGTTGGTCCTTGAAAGGTCCTTAAATTTTCCCCAGTTTTCAAAGACTTGAAAACTGCCAAAAATGTGGTTGGTCCTTGAAAAGTCCTTGAATTTTTTCCAAAAATATTTTTTCAGGTTTTGGCAAGAGTAAAAAGGTATTTCTTCTTATTTCCGGAACAAAGGTAGTAGTGCTTCGAACACGCCACCTTTCCCCCCCATCCACTGAGCATGGCTAATATAAGGGATGCAAAAAGGGTAGCTTTTGATGGCAGTGTGTTAAGTTGAAAAGAACAATATAATTAAACACTCTAATTTCAGTGTTATGCTTATAATGTCTTGCATTTTTAATTTTTATGTATATAAGGATTGACAATGTAAAGTCCTTGAAAGACATTATTTGGTCCTTAAAAAGTCCTTTAATTTCATCAGGACAAAAGGGTGAGAACCATGAATAGAAAAAAGACAGCAAAAACATCGTTAAACAGATAAGAGACAATAAAAAGTCTCTAAACTGAAAAGAGATGGGGTAAAAACGTCGCTAAACAGAAAAGGTCATTAATCACAATATGTATAATTCTATTAAGCATTTGCTGGAACCCCAAAATACCGTGGTTAGACGTAAAATAGATAGTCGCTAATTAGAATAACGTTACTGAGAGAATTTACCGGATATATAAAAACGTTAGCTGTATACGAAAATGTATATATTACTTCTAGTGCATTTATTTCAAATATTAATTTAATCCGATAAATGGTATTGACTAAAACAAAACTGCTAAAAATAAAATAAATAATATTTATTTAAAACTCAGCAGCTTACAAAGGAAGTTCACGCTGAGAGTAAGAACCGAAAATCACCACATTACAGGAATACAGAATCAAAAAGGAAAACGCTTCAAAAAACACGACAAATAGCAGTTCTCAAGAGCAGTACAGAACACAGGAAAAGAGTCACAGACCATCATTTCCTCGGGCAATAAATTCCAAATTCTGAAAGTTCTCAACCTAAAAAAGTGGAAGCGAAAATTTCTTCTCACTACCGGGCCTCTCACACGCATGAGATGGCCTCTAGTGAAATCATCACAGGCGTGGAATTATATCCATTCAAGCCCGTCAAATAATTTGAAAGTAATTGAAATTTTTGGTGTATTGTAATATATAAATTTGTGCTTGAGCCCTCTCGATAATTTGAAAAATTTTACCTTGATGAAAATAATTTTTTTATTCTTATCCGTTAGCCGAGGGATTAGGTGGAAGTTTAATAGGGATAAAGAACAAACCCTAATACAAACGAAAGTCTCTTATTCATACTTTTATAGCTGAAACAAAACTTAATACAGAATAAATAGACATTGACTATTTCGCATACGAACTTCTATGCCTAATTTTAAATGGATTCAGCGATGCAGTGCTGAAGCCTTCACTTAGTCCGTACCGTTATCTTGGGTTTGACTCACTTATCCGTACCGTTATCTTGGGTTTGACTCAAAACGGAAAAAAGAACGCTTACTAACTAATTCTTCATTGAAATCCACGGCTTTAAGCCCCAGGCTTTAAGAGATTCAGCTTCCCAGTACAGCTGTTGGCCCCAGTGTAGCATGACCCTGGTCTTGTTTGGCCGTAAGTCTTACAAACAGATAAGGCCTAACATCAAAAAATTTAGTTTTGTTTTTTTTTAAGCAGCGCAAGCCTGGACAAACTTTGTTTTTGCCCCCTGCGGCCTTGGCAGATATTATATTATACCTTTCGTAGATGTTAATTTTTTATTTTTATTTCTATGTTACAATATTATACTTATTAGCATATCTTGTGTATTTAACTTGAACAACTGATTTCGTTTTGTAGTTAGTCGAGTGTGGATGTTTGCTTAAAGTAAATTAATTTGCATAAAAATATATAAATTAAAACAATACACTTTTATGTCAAAAGACCCAAAATTCTAAAATTAAAAAGTTAGGAAACTATCTAAATGTTAAACATGCATCCAACAGTTTCTTTCAAAGCTAAAGTCCAGTACAGAATTTGCAATATCGCCATTCCATACTATATTCAAATGTATTGATTTAGGTAAGACTTTACATAGTGCTTTGTTATTTTCTTCCGAAGAGTTACTGAGTTCCTTAGAAAGATATTTATTCCATGAAATTTTGTTTTATTTTACTTATAATTACGTAGTTATAGAGGAGAACAGAAAGCAATTGATTTTATTGATTTTATTACGAGGCTCTCCTTCAAATATCAAGTTCATATAGGACGAATGTCTCGGTAGTTCTCTTAAGAAATTGTGGAATTATTATTAAGCCAATATACTTTTTCTCAGTCACGATAGTTTTAGTTCAATTTAGAATCCATTTGATTCATAAGATTTGAATATGAAAAGAAAGTAACCATTTGGTCAATTATTATAAATTAAGCTGTCCTCCGACTATTATGTTAAGTTCTCCGATTGTTACGAATTACGGTAAGTTCTGGACTGAACGAACAAATCACGAAAATAAATAAATGAATCAGTGATTTGCTTTGTTAATTAATCTTTGAACACATTCCCCCTAAAAATCTCATAGGGTTATGCTATGCAAATGTATATTATTATTATTATAGTATTATAGTATTATATATAGTATTAATATTTGTCCCTTAAACTCATTTGATCATGTTTACAGTTAGTGTCCACATTACGACAAAATCAGTCTTTTATCTCTCTCTTCATCACTTCTAAAGCAAACAAATATCTATTCTTTCATGCCTCCTGAGAAGATCAAAATCCTATCTCGAGTATGCTTGGTATATCTCATAGCTATACAGCTCATTTTAGTACGAAACTAATTCTATGTACATTTCGTAAATCATTTTAATTCTAAGAATTCCGTTTAATGAAAAGCAACTGAAATATGTCATTAAATAACAATAAAGAGCATCCATGCTAATTTATTTATTTCAGATGAAAGCACGAAATTTTATTGGGAAAGCGAATAAACCTGTAAATACTGTCTTGTACTAATTTTTATTATTTAAAAAAGAAGCTGTGCTTTCATTCAAGGTGGTGTACAGATTATTTTAATCGCTCAGTCACTAATACTTGGTGCATATTAATTATTTAGACCATTTAATATCTAGTATTATACTGGTGCACACCTAAAATGTATGTCAGTGTAAAAAAAACCTTGTATTGTGTTAGTGTACATTCACATGGTTCATTGTTGAGTTACTTTTGTGTGTAATGTGACATTATTATTATTATTATTATTATTATTATTATTAAGGCTTGATTTTTTTAGAAATCCTGCTAACAAGTAAAAAACTCCTTAATTTCTATCTGTGCTCAGGTATTACGCCATGTAGCCAAATATCCTCATTGTTCAAATTAAAAAGGTGCTAAAGTAGAGGTAGAATAACATGCTATCGCAGTATTCGAATATTATTTCATGACACAGAGAAATTAAGAGGGAGTCATATATCTCTGAGATCAAAACTTGATATAATGCGGGCTCAAGTCGAGTTTCACATCATAGTTATTAGAGATGTGAAAACTCGTGCACTGATGGTTTCAACATACAACTCTTTCCAACTCTAATAGACTGGAAGAAACATTCACTGATTCGGTTTGAGAATAATTGTATTTTTAATAAAAGGCATGGATAAGAAAGAGCAAGGTAAAGGTGAAGGAAGGAAAGAAAGAAGATCCCCCTCTCCCTCACTGTCTAATGCTGATGGGCTGACCCGATTTCCAAAAGCCACGCCTACATGTTCAATGCCTATAGGGTACCCCATACTACTCAAAACCCTGTCATTTCTTCACAATATTAGGGACATGGTAACAGTGCCCGCTTTCCGTTTATAGCTCCTAATTCAAAGCTGCCCTTAAAATTTTTCTTTGCTCTGTTTGTTTCGAGAACTGTCTGTTCATAAAAATTTATGGATCCATTCTCCGCAGGCGTTTATGACTTGGAGAGGTAATTTTCTGTAACCTTTCCACCGGCTATAATAACATTACTTGACGGCAGTTCGGGCGCACTTTTTCGCTTTATTTTTTGGTTAAGTTATTACCTTTACTATTGGAGCGCAAGTCGTTAAAGTTTTTCTCCAGAAAATAGTTCTGCGAGACATCAACGAACCATTTTAAAATGTCAAGAACAGGATTTAAATTTTTACGTTGTGAACAGTTTTGGAAATTGGAAATTAATTGAAAACATTTTTCTAGTTTCCTGAGAAAGTCCTGGAGGCATCCTTTTCATTTTATGAACTGGGGGCGAATATCGGTTGAATCGATCGCAGTTCGAGAATTTTAAGTACGAAAAGATTTTCCGGTTTTATGCTCACAAAATTAATATTATTGGCCGTAAACCAATTGCTTTAAAATTTGAAATGTTTTATTATCGGATTTCGTAGAAACCAGTGAAAAATTAAGTAAAAAATTAAATTTAAGTTGCAAAGTAGGCTTAGTAAGTATTTCTATACAGTGTTATATATGAAAAATGGTTTAATGTAAATCAATTGAAGTTAAATACATATAAAATAAAATTATTAATTCTTTCAAATAAAAAAATATGATGAAATCAAAAATATGTCTAGAAAAATTGATACTAAAGAAATCGAAATTTTGGATAAGATTGAATTTCTAGGAGTAAAACTAATTACGAAATTAAATTGGAATGATCACATATATAAAATAACAAAAAAATATACAAAAATGGGGGAATTTTGAGAAGATTAGGTAAAAATCTACCCCAAGGGATAATAATAGAACTATACCATTCATTGATAAACAGACATCATCTAATTTACTATACAAGTACTTGGGATAATTTGTGCATGGTTAATAGAAGCATATTAAAGAACTTATGACAAAAGGCAATCAAAGTAATAAAACGGAAA
>QLNU02003225.1:88824799-88835751 GCA_006491805.2 Dysdera silvatica | reverse complement strand
TGTGGCGTAAGGACAGCAAATGTAATGCTTCTCCGGTACCAAGTCCCGGACTACAATTACACCGTGTGGTTGGTGTCAATTTCGTCTAGGTTACAATCAACGTTTTGTTAAAAATAACTTCAGTAATGCCAGAATGACGCTAGTTATATTCTATCTAAGACAAAGTGCATCCTATAAAAATGATGACGGATTATATGTCTCAAATACTTGATAATAAGTATGGTGTCAATGGAATCTAATGATAAGCACCTTATAGAGACTCGATATTAAATAACAAATTCCAGACATGGTATCGAATAGTATGTCTCAAAGACTTAGTGATAATTTACGTCTCTGAGGCTTAGTAGCAAATATTACGTCACAATTACTTGACGGTGCATTATTTACAGAAGCTTGGTGGCAAGTATCGTAACCCAAAGGATAGCTGACAAACATGATGAAACAGAATCTATATTTAAGATAATAATATACATTCCTTTCATTTCGACTAATTTTTTTTCGAATTAAAATTTGATACGATGTGCTTTAAACCAAGATATTAGCCAGGATTTAATTTCGTGGGAGGTCAAAAATTTTTACAGCATGTATTGATACAATCACAGCATGCAAGGCAATAACCACTTTTCATTAAAAATTTAGTTTTGGCGGGGACTTGTCCCTAAAATCCACTCACCCCCCCCCCGGATAAGGGCATGCTTTAGACTTTAAAATCTATTATAGGCTACTCACTCAATGGCATCGTTATTCATGTATTTTAGTTGTAATTTTTTCCAATTTCCCATTGCATAATAGTATGTAGAACTATTTTAATTTCCTACAATTGATTTATACAAGAACAAAATATGAAGCACCAGTATATACTATGGAATATTAATATATTATCCGTCCACATTTTCAAGCAATGCCCATAACTACCCTGCTAGGCACTGTTTGAAAATGGGAGTAGCCGTATATCAAAACCATCTCCCAGTCAAAATTCCTGTTACAGCTGATGTACTGGAAGGTCTTTCCAACCGAAATTGAACAATTCGGCTGTTGTTGTTGTTCTAAAGGCCTTGTGTTAAATAGAATGAACGTAATCATTGGAATGAACGTCTGTAAGACAAAATGGAACGAACCTCTGTAAGACGAAAGGAACGTCTGTAAGATGAAATGGAACGAACCTCTGTAAGACGAAACGTAACGGACGCCTGTAAACCGGGATGGAAAAGCAAGTTCGATCTCGGCTGATAAGATCTTCCTCAAGAAGTCAAGGCTTTAGCAGAAGTTTTACAATGGTGAGAGTTGGAAAACCATGTTGTAGGCTATATCAGCATAGTACGAAAACTATTCCCATGAAGATGGTTGCATTTATCATTGCCAAAAATGAGCCAATAGTGTTGTTATCTTTGTTAATAAATATTTTTACTTTGATTGAATGGAAAATAATTTCGCATATTATGGATATCCAAATTATTACGAATTAAAAGTATATTAAAAATAGTATCGCAATATTATTGTAACATATATTTAACAAAAAGTATAAAAATAGAATTCATTTTGTCTTATGATGTTATTATTAAATGGCTCCTTTTTCAGCAAATTGGAGATCAGAAGGCTTGAAAATCAATTAAAATTATCAGTATTATGATGTACATGCACAGTCCATCTTGAAATATTCGACTGGACATGTTCTTTAACATCTGGCTTTTTCCAAGGACCTAAAATATTAAAGATATTTTTTCAGAACTTAGGCAGTTCCAAGCAAATCGGCTTTTTGGATTTCGTGCATTACCATTTTGTCAGTTCTTACAATATTGAGATGTTTTTCCAAGATTTGAAGGGATTGCTCCTATTGCTATGGGGATGGCAACTGCTGTTCTTTTCTATGACGTTTCGACTTTGATTTGTAGATCTTTGTATTTCGTGATTTTGCCGAATTCTTTCTCCTGAATTCTTGAGACACAGGGAACAGTTACATATACTGTCCAAACTTGCTTCTTTTCCACAACTATTAGATCGGGTATATTATGTGCAAGGTGTTTATCAGTTTGGGTAAGGAAGTCCCAAATAATCTTGATTGGTTGGTTTAAAAGATTTTCTCAGATTTGTGGTCCCACCAGTTTTGCTGACTATGCCATAATGATTTCGACACAGGTGCAAGTGAATAATTGAAGCTATTTTATTGTGTGTGGTGCAAATAGTCTGTATGCGCAATCTACTTGCCATCCACATATCAGGTGATCCACTGTTTCGTCTGCTTCATTGCAAAGGCACTATCTGTTATCATTAGATGATATTTCGATTTTTCATTTAATTCGGTTCTTCTTCAATGCTTGTCCTTATGCAGGCATTAACAAACCTTCTGTTTCTTTCTTCAGTGTCCCCTTTTGAAGCCACTGCCAAGTTTAATCCGCACTGCCCTCACTGGCATGTTATTCCTAAAATATTGTTCGTGAAGGGCTTTATTGTGTCATTGCTATTTTCATCTTTTATTATTATTATTATACGTTTTCCAATATTTTTTAAAAAGGTTTACTTTTACTGTACGTATACTGCACATCATTATTTATTTTCATATTTAATTTCAACTTTCACTTATTTTTTGATATTATATGTATAATATATGTGTGTGTGTGTATATATATATATATATATATGGCGAGGGAAACCGTTGTAGACTGTACTTTCCCGTTTCAACATAATAAAAAATAAAAACATTAACCTACAACATACATTCCAAACACAGTGTAAAATTAATACATACTTTTTTGATAATTTGAACAATAGACACATTTACTTCACACCAATTTCAAAATTATAATCACCAGTTGCAAGCGGACGACTAGATTCATCGAGACATGAGTGCATAGATATAGTATATATATACGACATATTTATATCGCAATTAATTAAGACTGTGAAATATAACACCATTGTGAAACTGCGCATGATGCTGCATGACTCCAAAAATGATGTGAATATTAAAAACACTTTAAGTTGAAACATGGAGAACAATGAAAAACATTGAAAAATACACAAAATAATTTTACTTACATGCTGGACGATATATGAAAATCCAAAGCGTGTTCTTGCACGTTTTTGAAAATCAACGGATTAAATTATTAAAGCAAAGCAAATAGGATACAAAATGAAAAGCCAAGCCAGCCAAACAAAGAACTGAGTAAGGACCAATGGAATGAAGTGTTTGAAACATCCTACAGGCTCTTTTTCAACGGGAATCGCCCATAGGATGTTTCCATATATGGCATGTTATGTATATATACATATACATATATATTTTTTTTAAATCTAATATCAGTTTTTAAAATCTCATATTATTACATTCGTTTTCATTGTACGTTTAATACATTTTTACTTTTGTATTTTTGATTAACCTTGTTCTTAAAACCGTACGTACGTTCTCACTTTGTATGGGCGTAAAATGGCACTTGTCCTTGCGCAATGGAAATACAACTATATATATATATATATATATTTATTTATTTATTTATTTTAAAGCATTACTGTTAAAATAAAAAGTAGAAATGGCAATGGGCTAAACATACGGCAGGAGGAACTGATCAATGATGGATGACTGAAATTCTCAGTCGGTTTCCAAATGCCCACCATAGAACTAGGAGCTGTCTTTAGACCGGATGGGTGGATGAAATAATAAAACATAGTGCGGTAATTAATTTAGATACGAATTGATAAAAATAAACATATATGTGAAGGGCACTTGAAAAAGACCTTTATCCAGTAATGGATAAGTTTTAGTTGTGTATAATAGTATATAATTGTATATGGGAAAGTTCAATTCAGTAATGTGACTATTTATTACATTTATCTGTCGAATTTCAATAGGACAATGATCAATGGTATTAAGTTAAAATGAAATTAATAACCCCAACAAAGCAATGTGTTCTAGAAAACTATGGACGTTCAGCCTAACACAAATTTTTCGGCACCTAGGCATTCCACTGAAGCAATTACGTTTAACGTGGTATTAATAACGAATTTCGACAATTAAATGTCGTTCTGTGTTGTTTTCAACCATTAATGAAATCCATGTGATAGGTCGAAAAATGTGATCACAAATCTGGAGTTTCCGCCAATACCGTTGAGAAATCGAGGATGCGGGAA
Organism: Dysdera silvatica; assembly: GCA_006491805.2. Taxonomy (NCBI): domain Eukaryota; kingdom Metazoa; phylum Arthropoda; class Arachnida; order Araneae; family Dysderidae; genus Dysdera; species Dysdera silvatica. The sequence goes on along the minus strand of QLNU02003225.1, from coordinate 88,831,626 downwards.
TGTTGTTGTCTTGGCCCAAGAATGCAATCAAACGACGCTTTGCTCAAGGAGTTGAAAATTAACATTTTCCTCCATGATATCCTCCACAAGTTTATTTTTATGTTCTAATTGTTAGAAAATGAGTCGCAATGGAAATTTCAGCAAAAATATATTCCACTGAGTCGAAGGATTTCGACATTCCTAACACCGTTATTTCAATTTGTAGCACCGACAAAACGCTCTTTATTTGTTTACCCAAGTTATTAAAGAAGATCCATTTAGAAAGATTTTATTCGCTTTTAAAACTCTGCAATGCCGCAGTGATAACGCCAGGCTTGTAGCCAGGATGAAGGGGCCACTGAGGCAAAGCAAAAGGCATATGGGGCACAGGGCACCCTGGGACTATTCTATATATATGTAAATAACTCGATGGGGCAACTAGGGTACAAACATGGGACAATTGGGCTCACACCCCTGCTGGCCCCGGCTTGGCCCCAAGACTGTATTACGCATGCACTTTTCATTCTTTTAATCTGAATCCGATCTCCAGGGATAAGAGTCTGGAACGCAAAAACAATGCTTGTCGATCACCTGCGCACCACAGTCCAGGGATTAGTTTTCTAGGTCTTAAAAGATTAAGATTCCTTGGAAAATTGTAGGTTCACTAGCCTACGGCAGCTTAATGGTAAAAAACTCACAGTGCCATCAGTCCTGACTTAATTTCCAATGGGCTTACCTTATTTTATTATTTGGCGCAGAATGACCCTTGCGCCACACAAATACAATCAACTAATCAACTAACTACTACTTGTAATGTTGTATGCGTACCGTTTCTCTGTGCAGCATATGCTGGGTTTATAATTCCTTTGGTAGTAAACGTGTGGATTCTTTAAAAACTGCAGATTCTGTTGCAGTATGTGTGTGAACTTGCTGTTCTTGTGCCATACGAAACAAGGAAGCAATCAACTAACTACCACTGGTAATTTAGAACGCGTACCGTTTCTCTGCACAGCGTAGGTAGGGTGTATAATTCCCTTGGTAATAGAAGTTTAGGGTCCTCAGAAAAACTGCAGATCCTTTTGCAGCATGACCTTGCTGTCCTTGCGCCATACAAAATAACGAAGCAATCACCTAACTACTTATGGTAATGTAGTGAGTGCCGTTTTTCTGTACAGCGTAGTCCCCTTGGTAATTCCCTTGGTAATAAACGTTTAGAAACCTTCAAAAAACTCTGTGTCCTGTTGCAATATGACCTTGCTATCCTTTGCGCTATAGCAACTCAAAAATTTGTTCTTAAGCATGAAATTAATGTTTTATTAACCCTTACAATTCTTTATTCGAAAATTTATATCATAATGAAAATTTCATAAATCTACTTTTAAATTATTAAAAGTTGGATGTATAAAAAATGCATTTGATAAAAAGTTAGCGAAATGAATGTCAATTGCGATTCATCAATTGCGAAAATCCGTGGAATGTTGACATTGACAAACGTACATAAATCTCTGACTTTGTGTTTTTAGATAGTGCGGCGTGGTGTGACTTCTTTGCTGCCCTTGCGCCATAAAAACGCAAACAAGAATGAATCTAAATAACTATTTGATATAAGAAATTGATTAAAAATTTTTCTAACAGCCTGGTGCTACACTTCAAGTTACATTATTAAATCCCTGCAACGTTTCGAAAACAAACAACTCAGACGCATTCCAAATATTCATTGGTTCGCTAGAAACAGGACCTGTTTTCCTGATGCGGTTCCTGATTCAATCACACACACACGATTTATAATCTCACTTCAAATCACTTTAATAACATTGATTTACACCTTAATCCATTTGTTACGGGAACCATCAACCCTGAATTATATCCCTTCAAATTCATATAAAAGCCCTCTCCAAGCATTTAAAATCTGTTCACAAACTGCTGTCTTAATTTTTGGGGCCCCATATTCCATTTTCACTTAGCAATCTCTCTCTCTCTCTTTTTCTTAACATAATTCATCATGAGGTTTTTCGATTCCTGGACACTCACATCGTCTTTCTACTCCATAAATTAGTTTGAGTGCTAAGTTTTTTTTTCAGTATGTGCCAAGATATCCCAATTATCCTTCTTTACTAACCACAAAATTCTACGTATTTTCTAGCATAATCATTGGTACCAGCTCACCATGGATTTCCAAGTTGTATGTTGCTCCGATAACTTCCAGTGATTTCAACCATCTGCTCTCATTGGCTTATCTGTCTTAAACACTTTCCAGCAAAGATCTTCCCCGCTCCCCTTATTTTTCTGATCAACTTTTACACATTCAATTGAATTTCTCTCCTTTTGACACATACTTTTTCAGTTTAAATTCCTTTTATCTACTCATTTCATTTTCAATTTCTTAATTAATTTTACCACACTTTTCTGCCCACCGCTTATTACAGAATTTTCTTAACCCACACCTTTCCCATTCCGAACTTTCACACTTATCACAGCATCTAATTTTGTTTTCTTTGCTTCATCCTCCTCCCTTCTTTATCATTTTCATGTACAAGGCTTTTATAACGCATGGATTTCTAGCGCACTACACTGATACTTCGTATCTCAAGCATTGGTTTGGTTTGTCGAATACGTTTTCAAGGTAAATTCCAGGCGAGTTGACAGTTGTTTATTTTACGACGCAAGAGCAGTGAACGTTACACTGCCCCAGGATGTATAGTTTTCCGAGACATCTGAACCTTTGTGATCAAGAGAAAAAAATCCCAAATTATGGTGAGTAGAAATATATATATTGTGGCGCAGTGCCTTCCCAATATGTCACCGTATATTGATAACCCCACATTATCCCCAGAAATTTGAACTTATTTGGTACTAGGGCACCAACTGACCGGCTGTGGTGAGAAGTTTATGGTAGAGCGTTTGCGGTTAATTTATATTAATTTGCTACGATATCAACTTCGCATAATATGAATCTATTATAATTTAAAAAGGCAATTTCCTTGTAACTAATTCCGTTTAAAGCATTGTTCTTAGGTTAGAAGTATTTCAAGCCAAAACTTCTTCGTTCCCACATCTCGTCGCCGCCTTCCCCATTAAATTTTATGGTCTTTCAGTACCTCTGGGCAAGAACACCGTACGTCACGATTACTCAACAAATTTCAACATTCGCGGTCCGCCAACGATCGCCCCTCAAAAATATATCCGTCCTCACGATTTAGAGGCAGTTCTGTAACTAAATTACTACGACTAGGACGTTCATCTGTCCGATGCTTGGCGTTTCACTATTTCATCAACATGTAATCTCCTACTCTAATCTAAATTCATTCTGTGCCACTGAAGATGCCTAATATCATATGATGTTCCATCTCAATATATGGAGTACAAATTTACAGCATATCTTCAATTACGTCAGTCAACTGAGGAGTCTGGTTAAACAGACCCGATAATAGGTTATGGTAACCTCTGCCTTAATGGCAACTGATAGTCTTACTGGTGACCGGAGTCCACAAAACGAAGCAGTCCTCCAATCTCGGAAGACGATAATTCAGTTGGCAATCAACAACTCGCAACACGCCAATTCGCAACCGTCTAAACCAGCTCATCATTCCACGACAGACAACGAGCCATGCGTTTTTCACAGTAAAATTGCCACATGGATTTAAAGTAAAATTGCCATACGAATTTAAAGTAAAATTGCCATACGAATCTAAAGTAAAATTGCCATACGAATCTAAAGTAAAATTGCCATACGAATTTAAAGTAAAATTGCCATACGAATCTAAAGTAAAATTGCCTCCCACAGTGAAGCTATCAGTTAGCATTAAGACAGAGTTTACCATAACCTATTATTAGGTTTGTTTAACCAGGCTACTCAGTTGACTGATGCATTTGAAGATATGCTATGAATTGTTACTCCTTATGTTGAGATGGAATGTTGTACAGTACTAGGCATCTTTTATTGGCGCAGAATAAATTTGGATTAGCGTAGGATATAATGAAATAGTGCAGCGCCAAGCAGCGACAGAAAAATGTTCTAGTCATAGGAATCTAGTTACAGAACTGTCTCGAAATTGTGAGAACGGATATATTTTTCAGGGGCGATCAGGTCGTTGGTGAATTGCTATTGGTTGAAAATTGCTGAGTGACCGTAACGTAGGGTGTTCTTGCCCCGAGGTACTGAAAGGCCATAAAATTTAATGCGAAAAGCGCCGACGAGACACGGAAACGGAGACGTTTTGCTGTGAGATATTTTTTACAAAACAACACTGCTTTAAACAGAATTATTTATTGCGTTTTTAAATTATGATAAATTTATATTATGCCTAGTTGATATTATAGCTAATTAATATAAATTACCCACAAACGCTTTTCCATAAACTTTTCACTATGGTCCGGAAGTTGGTGCCCTAGTACTTAATACGTTAAGATTCCGGGAATGATGTAAGGTTATTGATATACGGTGGCGTTGTGGGAAAGTACTGCGCTATCATACATTTCTACCCACCATAATTTGGGATTTTGTTCTCAACGTAGAAGAGGTTCGGATTTCGTGGAAAACTCTATATCCTGGGGCAGCATAACGTTCACTATTCTTGCGTCGTAAAATAAACAACTATCAAATCGCTTGAAATTTAACTGGAAAACGTATTAGACTGTTCGATGTCAAACTCAAATCCATGGTACACTACGCTGGCGTGTTACCATCGTATCACCTAAGCAAATGATTGTTTCGTTTTTGTTTAAAGTTATGCATGCATATAAGTACCATCAACGACAAGATGAGATAAGACCATCAGTTTAACATGACCTCGGCGTTACGATTGTTGCATACATTCAAACTCCCTAGGCAACAGAAGGTCCACCAAACTACTATTGTGTGAGAAACAAAAAAAGAAGAAGAGGTAGAGAATTAGTTGGAACTTAACTTTTTCCCTACTGTCTCCCTGGCCCTGTAGTAGTAACGCGTTTACTTTACGTAAGGTTAATCCGTATTCAACTCCTAATGGTGCCCAAAGGAAAAGAAAATATTTACCGAGTTACTGTTTTCGGAAGGTTGATTTCCTAGTCCTTAAGTGGTTCCTATTCCTCGGGAAAATATATAGAACCACTGACGCATTAGTAACGCATCCGTCCATAGAGCCATTAATTCAGGTTCGGGTCCTAGTTGCATCGGAAAACATGTGCCCTTTTTCAGCCCACTTTAATCCGGAGTTAGGTTCCTTTTGTAGCAGTTCGGATTTCTTGGAAAATTTTCAGTCCAAGTACATTTACTCACCTCGCACCGCAACACCGCAAATACAAATATCGTCTATCATTGACTATCTACGAACTCTTTCAGCAAGCCACGGTCACCTATCAGATATTGCAAGTCCACAAGATTGAAACACAAAATTCAATTTTATTCAAGGCATCATCAGTAATGAAAGATGTACATTCTTTCACTACACATGTTGTTGAAAATAATTCATTTTGCATATGTGAAAATGTGAAAGTGGAGAAGGGGTTTAAGAAATAGTGGTCCCGTATTTGTTTCCGAGTTTTTGTCAATGATATTCTTTTTGGGGTTTCTTATTCGTTTAATGTAAATATTGAGCCTTCACGATGATTTCTCGGAAAAAAAAGCGATGATAATCTGAGCCTGCTTGCGAGGCCTGTATAAACATTTATCCAAGCGAGGAAAAATAAAGTGGATCTCAGCATTTTCCGAACCTTTTCTCTTGAGATGTGGTTACAATGACAAAGTAAAAGATGATGTCGTCTTTTTTTCCTGCATGTGCGAGTAGAGTTGTAAAAAACCCGGGAATTTTGGACACATTGGAAACTTTGATGGGAAGAAACTAAGATAGCTAGAATATATTTATTTCTTCCTATTGGTGGATTCGACCCAATCGATCAATAGGAGGAAAGGTGCGGACTTGACTAGCCCCTTTATTCTAGCTATCTTGGTTTCTATGTTCAAAGTTTCCAATGTGCCCAAAATTCCCGGGTTTTTTACAATTCAATGTTGAAGCACATGCTGGAATTTTACAGGATTAAGACATTAACCTAAATTGCTTCGAACATGATTTGGTAAGCTTGAATAATGATGATTTCATTACTGAAAACGAACAAAGAAAGATTGAATAAAGTTAAAATAAAAAGCTTGGCTAGGTATTTTTATCGACTCAGAATAGATAAGTTTTTATATCATTTCTTAAGTGGCATAAATATGCTATTAAAACAGGATGCAAATTATTAATTAATTCATGCTACAATGTAGTCCATGTGTAAAGTAACCACAAAAATATTAGCCGTTTTAGATGACTGAGAAAAAAAATAGAACACATTCGTTGTAGAAAAGCAATGTGTTCTTCAACATAGTTACTATGTTCATCAACAACGTTCTGTCAACACGTTAACAACTTACCTGTTGTAAAACCTTGGTATAAAATGCCTGGCCTCGGCAAGAGAAAAAAGTTGGAGGACAACATGCAACGCATCAAGTTTGGAGACGTCGCGTTCACGCAAATTTTTGTCGTGCGACAGAACCAAATGATAATCTGAAGGCGAAATATCAGCTGAGAAGCTGGATGATATAAAATCTCCCACCAAAGACGTTTGACAGTGTTTTTAGTCAATGAAGCGGAGTGGGCACGAGCGTTACCCTGAAGTATTAGAACATCCTTTTTTTTCAGTTCCTCATACACATGTTTCAGTTGGTCACAATACGCTGTAGCGGTGATCGTGTGGCCCCTTTGCAATGAATGGTTCTTAATAAACAGCATCACGTGCTCTTCACTATATACGCCGAAAACTGTAACTTTATGTGCATGCAGTACTGGCATCAATGTGTGAAGAATTGGATCAGTTGTGGACAACCAGTGATT
>QLNU02003225.1:88808360-88824699 GCA_006491805.2 Dysdera silvatica | reverse complement strand
CTGCAGTGGATTGAAAATGATTCATGATGATGATGATATATACAATATATGTATATGTATTTTTTTCTAACGATATATACCCATACTTGCCGAAGTCATCCTCGGAAAGGGAAATCCTTTCGATGCACTTACACACTAATGGCAATAAAAGAATTATACTGTAGTGCTTATGAAAGAGAGAGAGAGAGAGAGAGAGAGAGAGGAAGAGGCCGATTTGGCAATATTAATATTTCCAAACACACATATTATGTTTGAAGCCTATTACACGAAATTGTAATCCAAATATTAAGAGTAAGAGAGCTTTGTAAATAAGAGATTACTGGAATGAATAGTCATCAAAGGGTCAATGCACAGAACCACCGGGGCAATGTTTTTTGTAATTCTTCGTGGGGAATTTTATAGATAACAATTTCTGCCACCCACGTTTAAGCTCACACTGGAGTTTTATGCATAGGAAAAAAAAAAGAGATGTCGCCCTTAACCAGAATCGAACCGTGGACCCAACCTTATCTTATCAATGTGTTAACCCTGAGAAGGGTAATAATATCTTATAGATCTCGTATATGAAGAAAGGGAGCAGCGTTCAAGTGTACGTTGGTAGCCGAGCGGTTAAAGAACTGCGGTTTATAGGGAGAATTCCCAGTTTGACACTATACTAGTGCGGATTCTCTTTTCCTGCTACAATAAAAAGCTCTAGTTTGACCTGAATAATGTGGGTGTCAAAAATGTTATTCATCTCAATTCTTCACGAAAACGCTATAAAAAACATACCACGATGAATTTATATGGTGACCGTTTGGCAATTGTGTTACCAATGAGAAGGGTAATAATATCATAAATATGTAAATGAAGGAAAATGCATAGACCGGTCGTATGATATTTCGGTATTCTTAATTTTCTTCCGATTTTTTGAATAACGAAATATATGTTTTATATATCATCAGGCAATGTACCAGTATGTGCATCTGAGAATTATATGGAAGTAAAATGGGGGCAAGCTGCTGCTAACACTGAAGATATTCAAGCGTGTCCTAAAGGTTACACAGGTATGTGGTATAAAAGTTTAAGCAACTTTATTTTTTTATAATTTTAAACAGGTGTAAGATATGAAAAAAGATAAAGAATTTAAAAATACTGCAATTATGGTAAAATATAACAGAATAAAATTATAACAATGGACTAATTTTCAAACTCTGTCCTCGTATTTCTGGGCATCTGCGGGTAAAGACGCGGCGTGAAAGAGCTCGCACTTTTGAGGAAGATGATTTAATAGTTAAGTTCACTTAGAAAAACAAGAAATCTCTTTTGAAAAGATTGAATCATTATTTTATTTAATTTTGTAATCTAATCTCCAAAAATTGAGAGATGACAAAAGAGATGAGAGAAAACGAAAGAGTTAAAAAACTCAATTGGAACAGTAGTTGGAATGAAAGTGCTTATTTTACGTAATGTTTTAATGCATCTACTACTCTCGGGATAAGAGAAAAAATGAAATTTTAAAAGTGATTTTTCAAGATTATTTTAATAAAGCGCATAAACACACACTACTCAAGCATCACGTCAATTTTTAAATCTCAATTTAATGTTTCTAGTACGATATTTTCCAATTTTTATTGCTCACCTGCAAATTTCTACTTAGAATTATTGCCTAGTTATTATCTTTAGCCGCTATTGAAACACTATTAGATGAAAATGTTTCCAAGACTCTTTCATAGTGGAAGTTTCGTGGTGATATTGGCTATTAAAGCACCACATTGGCAAAACTGGTTAAAGACTGTTACGTGGTTCTCTCTCTCTTTTCTTTAAAATGTCACTCAATTATTAACTTCATTTCATTGAGAAATAGGCTTACTTAGAGGTAAATTGGGATACTAAACTATCAAGCTTCAACCGACTCCACAGGTATCTATCATCGTTTAACGCATGTGTGTTTCCTTTAAGATAAATACCGATAACCCTTCGCCGACACACCATTACAGCACAAATCGGTAGTACATTACATGCACGGAGAAATAAGCACGTAAATGACATAAACAATGCTACTGAATAAGTGTTTTGCCATCAAGTTCGTGTTCTTATCTTTTGTTTTCTCTTGCGATTTTATCTCTAGTTTACTGCTTTTTGTAGAGGGGTGTTTGCTAGCTATTGATTTATCGGAATTGCCTTATCAACCACTTTATCAAAGAAACCTATTTCGCTTCAGCAATCCATAAAACTCTCGTGTAAACTATCACCACATTAAATTTTCCGTCCCCCCCACATTAAAATTCAACTATAAAGATGAGGAGAGGGAGAGAGATCGAAGTATATCCATCTTATCTAAATGAGCAATTTAAAATATATATTAACGTAATATGCATACGGTAAATCTTCTTGCTATATAGCATACCTAAGTTCATCAAGGAAGAATTTTCCAATACTTGTATATGAAACTATGGATTGAGAAAAATCGCTGTTGGGGGGAAATTTATATTGCGCTCTTAAAATGCCACAGCTATTATATTTTCCTACATATTCATTTGAAGATTTAGACACTTTTCTATAGCGTGTACGTAGTTGTTCCACTATAGATGCATAGTTTCAATGTTCTGCTATTGTGGCCACACATTATGTTTTCAAAATATTGAATGTTTGTATCACATTTCTGGAAGCGACATGACGTGTGTCTCTTTAAGGCCGGGAAGTTATGGAAGAGAGAGATATATATAATCAGTGGAAAGTAAATCAAAACTGTACGGCGAATGTTTTAAACTTTTCTAATCGAAACCCCGCAGCAAATTCCGAGCAATGCGTGGATGGACATTGTCACGAGGGGCTTATTTTGTTTAAATATTTTATATACTTGCATCATCTGAGATGAAAACTATTTCTCAACGTGGCCTCCGAGTAATGATACACTTACGCGTAATTAAAATTACTGGAATTGAACTCAGCCTACATTGTCGCGAAAAAAAAAAAAAAAAGAAAATCGTCGCTCGGAAAATCAGTATTCCTTTTGATGATCTCTGGAAATTACCTTTAGGTTGTATAGTGTCGTAGACTGCTAAATCAAACCAATTTTCTTAGCGGATAGGCGTTTCGAACTGAAGCAGCGCACTTACAACAATACAGAGGGGAAAAAATGAGCTAAGCGGTATAGTCTCCTGTCGGATATTTTCGCCATATTTGAGCTTAACTATCTGACTGCTTATCCCTCGATTTCCACGGGCAACATGAAAGTAACAAAATTTTCTCAATCCCTCGATTTTCGCGGGTATGAAATTTTTCCATCTTTCATCTCTCATCATCTTTGGTTACAAAAATGTGCTACATATTTTAACTCTCAATTACATGTAGATTTGAAATATGTAATAAAAAGAAATATTCAAAAAAAACAACAACTCTAGTTTGAGCTACGATCTATAGGAGGGTGGCAGAAATTATTGTATAAGAAATATTTAGTTTTTGAAGCGATTTTGATAAAAAGAAAAGAAAATTGAACCGTCAGAGGATTAAACCAAACTCAAAAATCTAATTTTTGAAGCGCATATATTTTTTATCGCTTTTCGTGATATACTCAAAATTTTGTAAGCAAATTTCTCTATCCTAAACGTGCAAAAGTTTAAATTTTCATGGCCGATGGATATTAACTTTGGTCAGAGCACACTTCTCTACTAGCATAGATCTAATATCTCTATCTATAATCTCTAGCATAGATCTATATCTAAGTAGCATCTTATAAAACAGATAACAATTGCGGGCTATTATAATATTTTTCTCGTTGCCGCTGTTACCGTTCCCTGGAGACACTACCAACAATGCCGTTACGATGCACTCAAAGTCTTTATAGGCAATTGGACCACTTCAAAAGGGATTGCATAGTTGGGATGCGTGAAGCAAACTGGTTATACCCAGCAACAGGGTAGTGATATGACCAGCAGTGGTATGTGATAGAAATCGTTTGAAAAACATGGCAGCACGTTACTAGTAGAAGCATGAAATAAACTTAGAGACCTTCACCTAGCAATACGTCGATAATGATCAAACGTAGTGATGGTGATGATGTGATAGAAAAATGATTTTCTGGCCGTATGTCAATTGCCTAAAACACCATATTAACAAACAATTTATATATAAGGGGATTGTTGGTTTGGATTTTTAAGCCCAGGAGCATCTGGGCTATACTGCGCCAAACATGGTAAAATCAAAGACTATTGTAAAAGCCAGTTCTCTGTAAAAGTTAAAGACATGTATGTGGTCGTTTAAAATGTTAGAAAATGATCAAGAGTTAAACCTAAGAGTATAACCAGGGTTAAAATAAGGGCATTAAGTTAAAATATGTAAAATACTGATGGGTTCATTGCACACTTGGCAAATTGGTGCTGGTTTTTCTTCCAATAGATGTCTATGGGTGAGACGGGAATGCCCAATGCGAAGTCTAGCATAAGAGAATTCCATATCAACTTTGTATATATAGGTATAATAATAACTAAGCCAAAATATTTTCTAATAAGTAAAATATAAACATTTGTTAATGAATAAAAATTAATAAATTGTGTTGCCTCAGTATGATCATATTTGATATATATAAAATGACCTGGATAATCTGGAAGTCAAGCGCTTGAGTCCTTGTCTGCAGACTATTTTCTTCTTCATTTATTTGCTAATACTGAAAAATACAGTCATCTAAAAATTTTCACCTTTTTAAAGAAAATATTCCTATATTTTGCTTGAGAAACGAAATGTTTCTATATTTAATGGACTCATCCAGTATGTATTCGATCGATAAAAACAATTACGCTTTTTAAGTTTCCATGTCCAAATCTTGTTCACCACGGGGACAACGTATGTTATTACTTATTCAAAAAAACAAATTCTATTGAAATGGTCAAAAGTTTCAATAAGACTGGATTTACTGAAATATTGTCATATAAATACAGTTTCCAACTAAATTAATTGTTTTTAATTTTACTTTTAAAAAATAAATTAGCAACATCTATTGCAACCAAACGCAAAGTATATAAAGGTAAATTCAAAATATCTAAAGCCAAATGTAAGATGCCTGAATCTGAATATAAAATATTTGAAGTCGAATACATAAATAGATATGTATATATATATATGTTTGCTGTTTAAGTCAAGCTACTGTAGTGCAGTACTATCAGCTATGTGCTGTGTTCTCACGTGTTTATCATCTAGATCGATTCATAATCTTGCCTGAGAAAGGATTGCATTATCCCTGCCTTATTGTTTCACCCCTCGTTCAAACCATGATCATTTGAAGACGATTTTTAAAGACCGAGCCAAAACATTAAATGAAACAGATATTTTTAGTGCTAAACTCTGTCATAAAGTATAGCTGTCAGCAATCATTCTCGCCATGGAAACTCTTGGATTTCTTTAAACATATCCTGCAATTCTAGTCATTTCATATCTAGTCATCATTTCTAGTCAATTCATATCCTTGGTTCTAGGTGAAGTTAGAAGGCATTGTAACATGCGAAAAGGTACTGGTGCTAGCTGGACAGAGCCTGATTTCTCAAGGTGCTTGTCAAGCGAATTTCTTGCTATCAAAGAAAAGGTAAGTGAACGTTCTGCGCGTGATTTAAATCCCGCCCTCATAAATATCAATATTTAAAATGTGTAGGGTAATAAAACGTTTGTTAAATGGCAGTAGCGTCAACACACGAAATAAATCTATCGCATATATAAAATCAAATATCATTGAAACTCCGTTGAAAACATATCCTAATTAATACAATTCCACGACTTTAATTTTTACTCAACATTAATTATTCTTTGTCAAACAGTCAGAAGGTCAACGAAAATAAATTCACCTGCAGTCCCCAGCATGCTACAATACTACGATATGTCCGAGAAAAAAGGATCAAAAGAAACTCGTGTAAAATAATATGTTAACTGAATTGCCAAAACACTTTCAAACCCTGAATATTCTTATCTGTCCATCTTCCCAATATATTTCAATACTCGTTTCTGACCCTGCGGCGGTGCAGTGGTTTGATTACTAAATTTGTGGCGCAAGGATATCAAGAATCATTCTTCTGCGGGACCTACAGTGGCCGAGGAATCTGAACCTCTTATAGCCTAGTGAACCAACATAGGACTTTAGCGAACACTTACTAGGTAAGTGTTCTTATTTTGCACCTTTGGGAGTCGAACTCGGAAGTGGTGCAATGGTAATGCGTTCGCCAAGAGGATCGTTATCCTGGATTCGACTCCTAACCCTGCCAAAAAAAAACAACACACTTACTGACTAATTGCTCACTGAAATTCGGGGTTGGTTTCTTAAGACGTGAGAGGTTGGTATTTCTCGGAAAAAAGTAGTTCCCTGTGGAGCATAACCCTTGCTGTCCGTGCGCCCTAAAACTCGCAAACAAACTAGTTTATCATCTTCACTTTATTCTGTCTCCTGTATCTCATTTGCCGCATTTCTTCTGGTACTGTACTTGAACGTATTGGTACTATTTGAATTCGCACTTTATAAATATACCATTTTCAAAAGCTTTGTTATAAAAAGAGTTTTCATAGGCCGGTTTGTACAGCGTCTACAGCTTAAAGACTCTCATCTTGCCTAAATCTAGCCTGACGCATACGCTATGCAGATAAAATTATGCAACCAACTGGATTTAGAAGGAAGAATATTACTGGACAACAAGTACAATATTGAGAGTAAATAATTCTATCTATAAGGCCGATGGTTTCAGTGTTACTTGATAAATCAAAGAAAATAATGATTTCGTGCCGTTTCCGTTTCATTTCAGGTGAGGTCAAAGCGTTGTGGGACCTTATCCCACCAGACGCACGAAATCACTGTTTCCATGCGGGTGATTTATCAAGTAATAAGTACAATGACCGAAGATAAACTTCTTTAGAAAGAAAGGAGAGTGTGAAGGGTTAATTCAAGTGCGAATAGATTTTCGACATTCCATTTTTTATGGTTTGTACTATTATATATACTTTAAATGGAGAGTAACATCCAGTCTGGTTCGTGGCATGTTTTTTCTCCCCACCTGCAAAATAGGTTCTATCATTAACAACATAAAAGTGAGAGGGGGTCAGAACTTAATTTCATTTGAATATGAACATTGTCAAACCGCCAATAGACTTACCACCACTTGGCATAATATCTCTTATTGCGAAACTTTTACTAGGTGTACTCTTTCCACAGCAAACCCTGATCCGTAAAAACAGCAGCCGTTGCCGATCATCTTGATAATCACAACGGATGCGGCGTTCCAACTCACCATACGAACACATTGTTTTCATCTTGATTTTACTAAACTAGCATGTCCTTCCTCTACAGCAAATGCAGCACAAATTTTGCGAAGGACGTTTTCCTATGAAAATCCACTGGCATGTCATGAAATGAATGTCTAGAAATGACGTCAGAGTTATTACTGTCAACGAGGATGGGGAGGAGTATATTATTAGACTTAGTGCGACCAATATACATACAGTTTTTGTTTTACCCAGATGTCGAGTACTTCTTATGTAATTTATTCTATTTTAGAAAATTCCCCCTCTTCTTAATCGTTCAATGCATTTTATTATAATTTATTGGTAATTTTCTGGAACAAATCTGGTGCAAAGTATGATCTTTCAGTTCCAAAGCCTTAGAATGGGGTACATTATCACAGATGTTGGAGTCCTCATGCAGAATCTCAGGCTCTACTTGTGGAATATGAAAGAACAGTTTCATATTGCTGAAGGAGAGCCTGTGGTAGATTTTTTGGAAGGCCTTCACGACTACGAGAGATCTCATAGCAACGTGGATAAAGAAGTCATGCGGAACAATTCGCAGGTAAGGATGGATTTATTAGATACAGTGTGTTATAGTGTTCCACCTTAATATTGTATTCTGCAATCAACTTTATTGCCTTGTTGCAGGTCTTTATGGACATAGTTTCTTTTCTATTAGACTCACCACAGCTGATTCAGAAGCAGTCCGTAAGTAAGCAGAGTTTTGTGATGATTAATTTCGTTATCAGGGGCGGGTTGGTTATGTAATTTAAGGGGTCACTTGCGAAAAGGCTTCAAAAACATGTTTTTCTTTATTTTAGAAAGTACAGATTCTTACCTTTCAAATCGAAAAAAAAAAAAAAAAAATTAGCTCTAAGCTAATTTGAACTATTTTTTAACAATTTTAAAAATGTAACAAGTGAATTTAAATGCAGTTTAAATTTTTGGAAAATGCAGTTTTGTCAAAATGGTATTTTCTCTCTCACAAAAGGAATATTTCTTCAAAAACTTTTATTGCAATTATCTTATAATTTCCTGGGTACGTACATACTTTGTCAGAGCTTTTTACATTTTCATTTCGGATTTTTAATTATTGAACTGAACAACCTGTTAAAAATCGTGTTTTTAAAAAAATATTTCTCTAAAAAAAAATTTAATGTAAATGTTTCTAATTTTACAAATATTACGTATATCACAAAATGCCAAGCATAAAATATGTAAATATGTTTGCTAACTATACAAAAAAATTTTGTGTGCATCGAATAATTATTTTCGGAGAAAATGTTCCTTATGTCCTTATGGAAAACCCCATGTTGTTTGATTCGTCGGCGAACCCTTTAAGTGGGTGCACCCCCTCGAATGATTTATTTATGCACAAGGTTGCTAAAACCATAATTATGATACTTACCCTGCCAAGCAGTCTTAGATCCAGGTGTTAAAGATTAAATATGGATCATAATATGGATGCCACGTTAAACCATCGGACCCATCTCAGAAAAGTCGAAAGCGGCATAGGACCAAACACTAAATCCTTACTAACACCAGTAATATATCATTACGAATTTCGCGATTTAGTTTACGGCACTGCAGTGCAACGATGGTAAAGCCTTCACCAAGCGTGCCGTCTATATCCGAGTTCAATACTCTACGATGATAAGGAAGAAAACAAATGCTTACCGACTAAATTTTGGGAGCTTCGGAATCCTCAAAAAATTGTAGGGCCATTTTCCCACGATATAATAGTAGGATAAATTCGTCTATGATGCCATTAACCAGGATTAGACTCCTAATGGTATCGTATGACACGTGTAATTTTTTTTTCAATGTAATCTGGGATTTGGTTTCATTGGCAAAAGAAACGTTGATTCCTCGGAAAATTGTAGGACCCGACCTAACTTGACCTTTGCTGTCCTTGCGCCGTAAGAACCTAAACCATAACAATATATCCTTTAATTAATAACGTGAAACACTATGCTAAAACTATAATAAACCATTTAAACACGACTATAATAGTTAAAATTATTTAATTAGGTGGATGGCGATGGTTTTCGGCAGTAAATGACTGCCTTTGTCGAATCCGGTTATAAAAGTGAAGGTAAGCTATCAACATCACCGCGCTTGGCGTATAAAGGCATGCTGTCATCTTTATTTATGGAGAACATATTGAGTCGAGGTGAACAGCCTTTCTCACTCCTATGAACTCGTGCTGCCATCTATATTTATGGAGAACGTGTTAAGTGGAAGTAAAGAGCATTTTATATGCATTAGGCGAAAACTTATTGACACAAGGGTTATTAACCACGAAATCACTATTGATAACAATGTAGTAGGCCTCGAAAAAGTCCAGATCCGAAGGCGAAACAACTTCAGCTACGATTTTTGCATCGGAAAACGCAAACTTGTGCCCGGTATTTCAACTATGTTTTGCTATGGCAGATTCATGAAGTTCTTGGTTTAGAACATGTTTCTGGTGTTCCTTTACCCTAAATTGTAAAGCCTTATGCGTCTGTCCGATATACATTCTTCCACACTCACATTGGATGTTATAAATTCCACAGTTAAAACGGTCAGGAACGGGATCTTTGAATTGTGAGACCCCAATTTTGTTAATCGGGCGGAACACAACCCAGAAATTAAATCTACGTAAAATAGAAGCAATTTTTGCCGAAACCATAGGAACAAAAGCAATACAAACACATTCCCTATGCGGAAGCGATTCCGGTGTAAGTGTAGAAATAGGTTGCCGTTTCGATAGTTTTCGGACGGAACGGTCGATGATAGATTGATTGTAACCCCGGTTAACTGCAATGTTCTGAATGAAAAGCAATTCACAGTATAGGCTGTCAATCGACGACGAGAGTTTGAGGGATCTATCCGTAAGCCAATAAAAGGCACTAACTTTCTGGGAGTGTGGAATGGCGGTGGTTGTGTGAGGTGGTAGACTAATAAAGTTAGGTTTTCTGAAAATACTGCTTTGGAAATCCTTTTCCAAACGAGTGACCAACCGTCCAGAAAGGCCAATGTGGAGTTGTGCTCCTCTTCAACGGTAAACTGAATATGGGGGGTTCTATGGAATTAAGTATACTAAAGTACATGGGATGTATTGGCATATGGATCCCACATAATAGCAAAAATATCATCAACATAGCGGAATCAACACTTGAAAGCAAACCGGTGGTTGATGATTTCTTCCACGTAATGCAGATACATATCACACAGTAACGGCCCATCGCCAGGACATCAACTTGCTTGAACAAACTGTTCTGGAAGGAGAAAACTGTATGGCTGATACAAAGTTCAGTGAGACGGAGAAGTTCACGGATTTTAAATACCGAATAATGACCCTCTGTCAACCGTTTGGAAAGCGACTGAAGTGCAGCTTTGATGGGTACATTCGTGAACAAACTTTTAACATCAAATAACAACATTCTGGATGGACTGGGAGGAACCAATTTTAGACGAGAGACGAAATCAAACGAGTTCTTTACCGTAAAACAATTATTGGAAAGAAGTGACGACAGTCTGATGGCTAAATGCTTTGAAAGTGCTTGGGTGGCAGTGCCGATGTTCGAAACAATAGGCCAGAACGTTACTTATGGACTTTGGGCAGAGCGTAGAGCCGTGCAACATTGGCTATTGACGGACTAACAGACTTCTTAGTTCCAGCGTCCAACAAAGGGCATTCTTGGATGGTCTTTCTTGTGTTAACCAAAATTTGAGATGATGAGCCAATTTTAGTGACTTTTACATACGGATCCTCTTAGATTAACTGGTTGACCCCATTCAAATACTGAGTTTTGTCAAGGACCACCAGTTGACCTCCTTTGTCAGCTTTGGTGATGAGAAGCACTGTATTAGATTGAAGAACACGTAAATCCTTTAAATTCTGTCTCACAACTCAAAGATCCCGTTCCTGATCGATTTAACTGCGGAATTCATAACATCCATTGTGAATGTGAAAAAATGTACAGTAGTGGACAAAATTGTGGAAACCTTTTGAAAAAAGTTTATTTTAGAGGTTTGATGGCTAATAACACCACTTTTTTTTGTACCAATACTATAAAATTATATATCATTAGAAAGGTAATTTAATAAAGATTGTAATGCAATAACATTTGTTCAATTATCTGTATTCTATCAAAAGTTATAGCCAAATAACCAGAAAAAAGAAGCACAGCTTGCTTACATTTATATGAAGTAGCTTTCCTTCATTTGAATGTGGCCAATGAGCATGAGTGTTTACAGAGCCAATCAGGTGTCATCTTGTTTTGGCAATGAGCCAATCATGTTTTCTCTTGTTTTGGCAATGAGCCAACAGGTTACAGGACATTTATCAGTGTGTTCTGTAATTGCTATCAAGTTGGTTGTTTTTTTTTTGTGCTCTTTGATTTAGTGTGCTTGTAAAACGTAATAAAATTAAAGAAATGGCGCAAAGAGTTGACTGGTCACCTAGGAAGCGATGTAAAATAGTAATATTAAGTGAACAAGGCTACAGTTATGAAGAAATTAGAAGAAATATTGGGGGAAACTTAACTAAAGGTGGCATTTCTAAATTTTTGAAGAAGTATAAGGAGACTCAGTCATTACAAAACCAGACTGGTAAAGGCAGAAAAAGGTGCACAACAGCAAGTGATGATAGAAGAATTAAAAGACAGTGCCTAGGTGACAGGAAAAAATCATCTCTGTGTATACAAGGTGAAATGGCGCAATGCAATGTGAAGTTAAGTGCAAGGACTGTTCGGCGCAGACTGCATGAATGTGGTCTAAATGCAAGAATTCCACGAAAAAAGCCATTTTTGTCTGTCAAACAGAGGTTGAAAAGATTAAACTGGGCTAAAACCCATGTTAACTGGACAACGGAACAATGGGACAGTGTAATTTGGAGTGATGAGACCAAAATCTCACTGTTTGGTAGTGATGGCGTAAAATACGTATGGAGAAGAATTGGAGAAGATTTCCATCCTGAGTGCATTACACCTACCGTGAAACACCCAGTTAGTGTTATGATTTGGGGTTGTATAACATCAAGAGGTGTGGGCAGAATTTGCGTGATCAATGGGAATATAAATGCCCAAAGATACATAAATGAAATACTTGAGCCCAAGCTGCAGCCTTCTGCATGTGATCTTTTCCAAGATAATGAAGCATTTATATTTCAACAGGATTCAGCTCCATGTCATGTTGCTCGTGTGTGCAAAAAATGGTTTCAAGATCATCATATTCAACTGCTGGAATGGCCTGGAAATAGCCCAGACCTTAACCCCATCGAAAATCTATGGAGCCGGCTAAAGAAGCTTGTTAGTCGGAAGCAACCCAGCAATAAAACACAATTAACAGAAGCAATAATTCAATCTTGGTTTCATATTATAACAGCTGCAGAACTAAAGAACTTGGTTCACTCCATGGGAAAGCGTTGTAAGGCCGTAATTAAGGCTAAAGGTTACCCAACTAAGTATTAACTGGTATGGTGAACATTTTTGTATATCTCATTTTTTCTATGTATATCACCTTTCTTCTTTATGAATGCTGTTCTATTAAAATACGATTCATAAATGTTATTGCATTACAATCTTGATTAAATTACCTTTCCAATGATATATAATTTTATAGTATTGGTACAAAAAAAAGTGGTGTTATTAGCCATCAAACCTCTAAAATAATCTTTTTTCAAAGGGTTTCCACAATTTTGTCCACTATGTATATCGGACAGACGCGCAGGGCTTTACAATTTAGGGTAAAGGAACACCAAAGTATTTTCAAAACCAAGAACTTCATAAATCTGCCATAGCACAACATGGTCAGAATATCAGGCACAAGTTTGCATTTTCCGATGCAAAAATCATCGCTAAAGTTGTTTCGCCTTCGGGTTTGGACTTTTTCGAGGCCTACCACATTTTTATCAATAGTGACTTTGTGGTTAATGATCCTTGTGTCAGTAATTTTTTGCCTAATGGGCATAAAAAGCTGTTCACCTCCATTTCTAATGTTCTCCGTAAATATAGATGGCAGCACGGGTTCATGTGCGTAAAAAAGTCTCTTCACCTCCATTCCATAGGTTCTCTATAAATAAATATGGCAACACGTATTTATACGCCAAGTGCGGTAAAGTTTACCTTCACTTTTGTAACTGGATTCGACAAAGGCAGTCATTCACTGCCGAAACGATCGTCATCCACCTAATTAAATAATTTTAACTGTGGTAGTCGTGTTTAAATAGTTCATTATAATATATCCTTTATTTGTTTCACTCTAGTTACCTACATATACACGTATATATTATTTACATCTACACATTGTTTACATTTTATATTTACATTTAAATCTTATATTTATATTTACATCTTATGTTCATATCTACATTTAATATTTACATTTAAATCTTATATTTACATCTTATGTTTATCTTTGCATCCTATATTTAGAGCTTATATGCATTATTTCCATCATATTAAATTAAAATTTCGTGTAATATAATATCATTAAGTGTTAATTAAATAAATTCGTTTATGAATAACCTCTTAAATAAATATTTATTTTATTTTAATGTTCCACATTTTTATCAATAATTAAGACTGTAAATTTTTAAAATACGTATTACACACTTTATAAATATTTATGTCCTCGTTTTCTAAATTTCCAAACGTCGAGCTTTTGGCAATTTTTCAGAGTTAAGATTTAATCATTTCCTATATAGAAATTTCACCTGTGAGTAAAATCTAAATAATCAACGCTGATTACAAATATTTTTCACGCTGCTTACGAATTCATAAATGTTTTGAGGATGCGACATGGGGAAATAGTTTTTTCTTAGTTAGTTTCTTAATTGCAATAGGAATTTATGGGAGAAACGTTTTCTGTTTCCTGCATCACAGATGACCTCATTAGGAATGATTATGAATATTGCTTTAAATAGTTATAATAAACTAGAGCCACTACAAAGAACGGTGGCTTATGGAATAAAATAGAGTTACTAGATTAGTTTTTATAATGACCTACGTACTTCCAGGGGCTGACTGGGTCCTCTCAAAGGGCGAATACCTTGGATTATCGGAGGGCGCGAGTCCTATAGCTCATGAGGGCGCAAGTCATACCGCCCATGGGGACGCAAGTCCTATCGTCCATGAGGGCGCACCGGCTCGAGAGCCGGTTGGTTTGTGGTTCAGTCCGCCCCTGCGTGCATTGCTTTTATGAAATATGCTAATTAAAATGAACCGTTTGTTCTAAAGCGCGTGGCTTTTTTCTTTTACTATATTATTATTATCATAATCATTAATAATAAATACAAGTATAACTTATTGTCCTGCAAATATGTGTGAATAATATTTGGTCAGCTCTACGAAGTCCGTTACATTAAAATCTATAGCATTAAAAATTTCGGAAGGAAAATCAAGTCTATAAGAATTATTTCAATAACGAATTATTCCTATGGATAACTTATAACTTTCGCGTATAAGCTGTTTCAAACAGTTGTTTCATTCACGATAGACTCCTTACAATAATTTTTGATTAAATAGTAAGGATATGAAAGTGACATCAAATAAAGAAAAAGATTCCATCGCGAACGAATCATAATAATTTTTTCTTTCTTTTCTGTTAATCCTCAACAGCATGTGATCAAGTTGCATCAACAGATCTTAAGTCATGGATTGATGCAAGGAACAACATCTACAGGCGAAACCTTCCACCTTTTTGAAAGACCAGCTTTAGGTAAATGTCGGATTTCAACTAATTAGAACACGAAAATTTCTAAAACTTTGACATGAATTATTATTTGGGAGTTCGTCTGTTTCCATGTAAATTATTTCGTATCTATCTCCCCGGCAAAGATGTCTTAGAATATATATATATATATATATCATACAAAAATATAGCACGGGACGTTATAAGGACCTTCATGGATCGAAAATCTTATATTTAACCTGGTTCAGAATATTGCGCAGTATAGCCCAGATGCTCTTGCGCCATAAAAAAGCCAAACAATCAATCAATCAATCAGAATATTACTGTAATACGTCTCTATGGCGTTGTATGCCGTAAGTCGTTATAACATCAGACGTTCAACTGTTTTACGTCCTTTAATTTCTACTTTTTATGAATCGTTGAAATCAATTATACTTAATTATAATTTTTCTTTATCTTTAATTATATTCTTCATCTTTAATCACAGATTTTCATCTCATTAATTGTAATTTTTTTATATTTAAGTGCATATCGTCATCTTAAATTATAGATTTTTATCATATTTAAAATATAAATCGAAAGTTTAATTTTTTTATTATGGCAGTTGAGTGATAATCGTTTTTATAAAGATAGAATTGCCTTCTGGACGTCGAAATTAAATGTGGATTGTGATACGAAAAAGCTTTTGTTTATTTTAATTTTTCAAAAAAAATGTGTATTTTAGAATTCTGGAGGGTGAACACGTACTTAGTGTAAGAAACGTCATCTGATTAAGATCCCCCCTCCCCTTTCAACTTCGTTTCTTTCTCTCTGTGAAACTTCCACTTTTTAAATATTTGTTCAACCTACTCATTTTTTCAACATTTTTTTCTGTAAGATGTTTTTCTTTCTTTTGAGTTATTAAGCAAATATTTTGTTTAAATATTTTTAGTACTCTTAACTATATATGATGGAGTTATTACGGAATTTAGTTACATTGCAGTTAATTTTCTCAATATGCGTATAAGTTTTGTATTTCTATTATTTGAAAAATTAGATTTATTTCCATTATAGAGGAACGAAAGAGGAATTTATTGTTTTTTCTTTAATTTCAAGTTCTTGAAGTAGGACAGGTGCTCAATGAAGGACAACATATTCTGAAATTTCCGAGTCAGAGATCAATACGTGAAACTAAACGTGACGAGCAACATACGTCCTGGCTTACTGATTCAGTGGAATTGGACTTCAACACGTGGATTGTCGAAAACTTTCAGGAAAGTGAGTTCACTTAGAAAATATGAATCTTATGTTATTTAAATATATTCATATTCACAGAAACCAAAATACCAACAAAACTGGAGTAAGATATATTGGATTCTGGTAGATCGTATTGGGTACTTACGGGAACTTGGTGGAAACTTTGGAGAATCTGTGAAAACTT
>QLNU02003225.1:88782044-88800625 GCA_006491805.2 Dysdera silvatica | reverse complement strand
GATTCAATTTCTGACGGCTCAACGTGAAATCTTGAAACGTACAAACGCAACATACAGGGAGTTATTTGTCGCATTTTGCATTCTAAATCTCACGCGGAAATGCAAAATGCAACAGACAGTGGGGAATGTTTGCCTCCAGCCCACCTCCCCATTCCAGGCTCGAGTGTTGGATTAATTTTATGCATAGCTTAATATTACTTTCACTTAATCTTCGAAAGTTTACTCTTTTTCAGGAGACATTTCTATTATCACAAAATAGCTTTCTTTTATCATTCAATACTCAAATATGTATTAACTCGTATAAGAAGAAAATGCTTTCGATTTGCAAACTCTTTCAAACTACATTACTAATGATTTACAGATAAACTGTTTGATGTATTACAGAAGTCATTGAATTAAAAAATTGTTAAAAGAAATATTTTAAGTAATTTTTCTTAATTTATATATTTTTACTGGTTTTACTTGTAATCCGTATTATCTTTTCTGAATTATCACTTTAATCTTCTTTGTTAATTTCATGATTTAATTCATTTCATCAACTTGGCATTATTTCCCGGTTCTAAACTTGGCAATATCAGCAATCTAAAATGACAATATATTTGATTTTATAATTTTTATTATAGTAGTCGACCGGTTATCTTATCACCCATTGAACAACGTGCAACCAACCAACTCTTTAAAAACACATTATTTTAATCTCATCTACCTATATGAGTATTTTATCTCTTTTATAACCTCTTAAAGTATACTTAGCGAAATAAGGCGAAGTGTTAAGAATTATAAAACTAGCTGAATACGAAAAATGCATCCAAGAACTCTAGTTGCCCGTTGAATTCTAAATTTTGTGTTGATTTTCAAAAGCAGGAATAAGAAACTCTATTCATTAAATTTTTAGTAAAATCAAATTTGATAGAACAGTTTACAAGTGGTTTTTTTTTCTCATTTTAAATTAGACTATACGGTGTTGCCTCTCGTAAAGGACACCTCCGAATAAGAGACATCTCTATTTAAGGGACACAATGTCCTATCCTACGGGTGTCTTTTATTGGGAGGTGATACTGTATTTAGTATTTAAATAATGTGCAGTAAGTAAGTCCCTTATGACATCATGTGGAATTTTTAAACCCAGTGCTCTATTTCAATTTTAACTCCTTTCGATTCTATTTATCATGCTTTAGAGTGTAAGAATATTTAGGATTCTGCTACGCCAAACTCTACAGTATTCCTTGGAATCCAAAACTCAGTTGCCTAGGGACATTACCTCCGGACTAAAAAAGGTAGTAATTGTCATTGAATGTTGGTTTTAACTCTTAAAAAGATGGGTTTACTTTAAGTCTGTTCCACTTGCTGTGTCTTCTGGGCCAAGTGACAGCCCAGTTTTTCGTTTCTGTAAAATATTTATATCCTTTTTTGAATTTTATATACAAAAACATATTATTTTTTTGCGCAGCATCATTTATGCTCACCTTGCGTCATAAAAATTCAACAACTTTTTAAACATATGCTAAAGAAACCTTTATTCAAATGTAAACATCAAGTCTTGAATCTTTCAGCATATCCATAGTTTTGTTCGTTAATCTGTAACATAATTTACAAATAAGTTTTTAGCAATGGTTGAAACTGTGAAAAAAAATTGAATCTCTTCTAATTATGCCCTAATTTAACCTGAATAAGTGTTTTTCACCGTCAGCTCTTATCACAGAAAAATTAGTTCTAGTATTCTATGGCTAATTAGCCAGAAGAGAAAGACCCAAATTTACCAAATTCTGCAAGTAGGATTCGTTCATAACCTGTTCATATCATTAAATCTTCAAACTAATTTTATATTTTCTAATCAACATGTAGCAGTTTAATAGTTTTTTTGTAATTTGTTAAAGTGGTTGGTTTTTTTTTTGTATTTTATTATTTGAGCCTATGTTTTCGTCCTAAACATCTGATACATCCGTATCTCCAAAACAAAAAATATCTAAACAGAACAAAAGTAGAAGAAATTCTTAGAATAACGTTGTGGTAATCCCAAAAAAGCGAAATCCGGTGTGTTGCCTAGAACGCGGAAAAGAAATAAGACGTGGAAGGTGTAACATCGTTACAACTTCCCTTCAAAAACTTACAAAAGAATTTCCCGATGTATCTGTCACAAGGACATTCCCACGAGGTGATATCCGGAAAAAAACAGGAGTCGGAAAATAAGCTACTGTCTGATTATGGCTCCGAAAATGATATATCTTCTGACCTGGATCTCCTTATCTGCCAATGGGACAGGAGTCATGAAAAATCAAGGCGTTCTATTCCCGATCGGGTCAAGTTATTTTTCCTTGCTAGCAAGGTCGATCCGTTCCTTTGACTCCAATATAAAGACCCGAACCTTTCTTTTTAGGAATGTCCAGTTTTCCATGGAAGGTTGCCAACCCGTCCAAACTGGAAATTTCTCGCTCTGCCAATGCAACCACGTTGGCACTTATGCAGTGTTACTCACAACCTATGCTCAATCAGTAAGTCTCAATCAACTGTTTTTACACAAAAAACTTATATTATCAACTTCGCTATTAAGATAGATAAATATTCACGTATTCCGCCACGGGAGGATGAAAAATCAGATGAAAGGTTCTACCAAATGTTGAAAACAGTATTGCATATTTTGGCTACATAGCCACAAATCAGTTTAGGAAATGCACTGTCTTAACCAAGCTCCTAAGTCAAAATTACATTATTTTTATTATTATTGGAATATTTATTGAATAATATTATGAATTTCCTTTCTATCACTTAAATCTAAAATAAATTTTATCTTAAATGCAAACTTTCCACAAATGTGCACAAATTGTTGTTCAATAACCGACCACATGCTTGGCGCATTGCCCATCAATAAACAATTGTTATGGTACATGTTATCGTTTTAATGTTTTAATCCCCTCTTTTAGTCACTTTTCTGTGGCGAATTGGCTACAGAATTATGTGCTGTTTAAGTGCATTATCGTGTATATGTTTCATTTATCTATTCGTAACAGGAGCAGTTGTTTTTTAACGATACATTCGAAGTGATTGCCGGCATTGGTTGCGCAGTTTGTGCCTTTTTCGTCTGTTTAACCTTCCTGATTCTAGTTGTACTGTGGAGGTTCGTATCACTGCAATAAAATGTTTTTAAAAGAATTGTTTTGTATGCTTAATTATATAATTATCATTAATTAGCTTCGAGTAAGCTTTAATCGAAATACATTCTCTCGCAATTCATAATTTTAAATTATACTGTCATAACTTATTAATAAGTTTTTACGTTAACGATAAATATATTAGATATTGATAATAGCACGTTGTTTCCAACTCGTCAAAGGTAATCAGCTGACATCCAAAATCATCCTCGTCTGTTTTTATAGTGACGTATCCACGGGGGGGGGGTTAGGGAAGTTCCCCTCCTCAATTCATAAAAATGCAGTGGAAATCGAATAAAAAGTATTGATTAAAACGACCACCAAAAATATATACCGACGGAAATTTTACACAGAATTTAATTTCCAATTTTATTACTTTTAATTGCTCGTTAAATCCATAGTCCAAAAAAAGACTTGTTCGCTAAAGAGAAGTTGTACTGTGCTTAATCATTATACCAGATAAAACACCTATTTCCCTCGCTATATCACAAAATTCGCTAAACGCGGGCTCTTTATGAGTGGGTCCTACTCTATTTTACATCCTCCATAATATCACTCTCTGGATCCGCCTCTGGTTTCCATATCTTTTACGAAGTAAAGTCAGTTGAGATAATCCTGTACCGGGACTTGCAGTTTTCTGAAGAACCTAATCCTCATTACAAATAAATTTGACACCCACGTATTAATAGCTCAAACTAGAGCTATTTTCTTTTAGGAGAAAAAGTGACGCCGTCCTCATTCCGGATTCGAGCCAGGGTCCCCGCGTTGAGCAAGCGGTGTCTTGACCTACTAGACAAATCAGGACAAGAACAAACGCATTTTTCTCCGTATATTAAGTTGAAAGATATTATTTAGGTATTCAATTTATTTGTAATAAAAATCCCCCACAGAACATTCACAAAAATCTCGCCCAGGAGGCTTTTCTGTGTTGACCATTATTTGGCAATTGTGTTATCCCTGTGAAGGGTAATAATATCTTACATCCTCATATACGGAGAAAAATGCGTTTGTTCTTGTTCTCATTCGTCTAGTAGGTCAAGACACCGCGGGCTCAACGCGGGGACCCTGGTTCGAATCCGGGATGAGGACGGCGTCTCTTTTTCTTCTAAACAAAAATAGCTCTAGTTTGAGCTACTAATACGTGGGTGTCAAATTTATTTGTAATAAAAAATCCCCCACGAAAAACTCACAAAAATCTCGCCCCGGTGGCTTTGTGTGTTGACCAATATTTGGCAATTGTGTTATCCCTATGAAGGGTAATAATATCTTACATCCTAACCCTCCATTGCCCAGAATATCAATTCTAGCTAGCCGAAAAAAAAAACAACACGAGTTCCACGGTACCATTGAATTCGAACCCGGGTTAGAATATAAATATAATTGGCAATTTCATTTAAAACGTTGTACCTTCATGTCTTTTTCTTTAATATCAACGTACATAATCTCACGAATTTACAAACATCCAACCTACGAACTACACGTTTTTACAAAATTTTTTGAGTCCTCAAGAGTTTGTCAAATCGAGTGTCTACTTGTGTAAATATGTTCTAAAATCGGCGTGTTCCTCTTGATCCTATCTGTTCAGCTCATCATCACTTTCAAAATTTTCAGCACATGGAATATAAAATGTGCTTTACGCTTTTTTTAAATTTTCTGTCATAAGACTATAGACTATAGACATAAGACTATAGACTCTCTGTATTTTTCAATATGACTCCACAAATATAGGCATATAAGAATAAGAAATAAATTTATTCAAACTGTATACAGCAATTATTGATACATCTGTTTCAAAACATTATTCTAACGTTTTAAGTAAAATTCTGGAGATTCAAGTGTTATTGATATGGTTAGGTTAAAAATGGAGGAGTAAAGAAATCAAAAGTTTGTTTCGAGGCTCTCCACCATTTAGATGCGTGTTACATGTATCATTAATTTCCTCGTTTCAGCTTCCCTCGATATAAATTATTTTCATTTAAAAGTATCGTTTTAAAACATTGTCATTGCGCAATATTTTGCTTAGACAATGTTAAGCACTATAGCTGCGTAGTGGAAATTCAGTTGCATGCAGTACCAAAAACCTGGGCTGCAAGACAAATGGTATAGAACGCTTACGTTTTGGGATACAGGTCATAATTACTTAAAGCAGTGGTGATCAAATGGCGGCCATTTTTACTATTATGAAGGACGTAAAATCATGGCGAAGGAGCCAATTGACTGTTCCACTTCGTACACGAACCATGCACGAATCATGTATGAATCATGTACATGATTGACCTCCGAAACTTTCTAAAAATACCAAGAGTATTGAAAATTTTCTTTTGTGAACTTGTTGCTTCTCATAAACAGCCACATTGTTTTCATTAATGTGCATTAAATTTAAGTACCATCAATATTTTACTAAAAACAGTATTTAAACTAGCATTTTTAATTATCTATGTGTATGTAAATCCTTGCATTTAGTCTTCTTGACGTTCTACCTGAAAACGGTTTGCAAAAGCAATCTGAAGTGACCGTTACTACTATCTAGAAAGAACTCGCATTTATTAGTCCACGTAATATTCTTAAATATTGACAAAACAAAATACATTGTGCGGTCCACGACGTCATCGGACATTGTATGCCCGCGCACAGACAGCAAATAGCCATTGCTTACGTGAAACATAAAATTTCCGATCCTACATGAAAGTATTAATAATGACACAGCATGACTTTATCCGCCCTTGCGTCGTAATGGCACAAACGACAACACACAAAGCTACGGTTGGGAAAACCGTCACTGGATATAACTATTCTTGAAAAATATTGAATATCAAAAATTGAAATAAAATACGATTCTTTATCTGTGTATACAACATAGCTGAAATCGACGTACATGACTGGAACATATCGGTAAGGGTTAGCCCGTAGGAAATAGGAATAGTGCATTACAGCTATGCTCTCCCATCATCAGAAAAACTGAAATTCCTTTCCAAGTAATGCATCTGCGCAACTGAGTAGAACGAAACTCTCTCTTCCTGTAAGCCTGGGAAAACCTTTTTACAGGCGTTCGCTTTTCTAACCACTTCAAAATAGATTCTGTATCCTAAAAGCATGAAAGCTAACCGCTGCTTTTGACTTGAATAATTTATTATGAGTACTCCAAACCTAAAGTAATGACAGAAAACATCTTCCAAATAACTCACTGTTATGTTATATTTAGGGCATTTGAATGCATTTAAATTCACTTTTGAAATGCCCTAATTCAATAAATGATCTGGGCATTCATAAAGCTCTTTATAATTTCCTATGCGCAAGATATGACCATATTCGGTTGCTAATAGCGATGCTATTTTAAAAATTGGTGAGTTAAAATATTTTAAAGAAAACTTTGGTTGATAATCTTATACTCCCGCACTATAATTTCAGTCATTAAAATTTTATTTCTTCTTTCAAACTTCTTATAAAAACCACTTTCTAAGCAAAAATTATTAAAAAGACAGGGAATTACCATGACACTTTAAATTTTCTTGAATTTCTAACTTGTTTTTGTGTATGTTTTCTTCAGAAAGTTGTAGGAATGAGAAACATGCTAATGCTGGTTGAAATAATCAAAATACGGCATATAAAGAAATTAGGCATTTGTTTTCTATTAGTCATTTCAGACCTTATATTTAGAAACTCATTCCTCCCCTTAATATCTGGAGATTTACAAAGCACCAAGCCAAAATGTTAAGAAAAAGCGAAGAAACCGCGAGAAAATTAGTTAGAAATTTATTTATAGTGATTGAAATGATTGTACTTAAAATTACTGAAATTGTTTACCATATAAACTTTTTAAAATGAAAGTGCAACGTTAAACTTTTTATAAAATTTTCTAAAACCGATAAGTTTTTTTTGAATTTACTAATATGTTGGTGTAGATTCTGCGAAACTTGATATTACAATAGTTTTCAAACACAATAATTTTTGCCACCCACGTTTTAATTACAGCTCAAACTAGAGCTTGTGTAATTTTGGAGAAAAAGAGACGCTTTCCCCATCCTGGATTCGAACCAGGGTCCCTCCGTTTAGCCCGGAGTGTCTTGGACCGCTAGACGAATGAGGAACGCTTTCTCATTCGTCTAGCGGTCTAAACCACTCAGGCTAAACTGGAGGGACAGTTCAGGCCTCAAGAGATGAGAGCGTCTCTTGCTCCAAACTCAATAAGCTGTGAAGCTGTAGTAAGTATTGATAATAATAAATTCCCCCACGAAAACTCACAAAATTCTCGCCCCGGAGGCTTTCTTGTGTTGACCATATTTGGCAATAGTTTTCAAAGTTACCCATAGCGTTTTTTTGACAAATCTTGGCATGGAAAATTTTTTTAGCATACAAGTTTGGACATTGAAATATGTATTTCGTAAAGTATACTAAATTTTCGAAAAAACAATACTGAAAACCTGAATTCATTACCCGAATTTTGAACCTTTATTACTCGAACACAACCACCCTCAATGAAATTAATCTGCTCTATATATAACCGATGTATATGATGACAAACATTATAGTATACCAATAATCGTCAGGAGATTATACGTTATTATTAAAATTATTAAATAATCAAAGAAGAATATAAAAATAAATATAACTAGATTAAAATGCAGTGGAACTTCTCAGTGGCAGACATTCGCCCTATAGTAAAATTTGCCCATAAGGGAGGGGTGACCATAAAAAAGATATCATCCGGAATTAGCTGAAGTATTACATTTCAATCATTGAAATACTACATTTCGAAATATTTTATTCTTGAGTAAAGACCAGTTTAAGATAACGAACATAAGCATTTGTTGAATATAATAAGTAAATTTGTAACAAAACGTTGAATATGAACCTTACATCCTAACCCACTTGTTATGGGACCCAGAAACTCCCATATCCTTCAAATACTTACAAAACCTCCTCAAAGCATTTAAACCTTATCCCTCACCTCCCGTCTCAATTTTTGGGCCCCATATTCCATTTCCACTCATCCCTCCTTTTTCTCATACATAATTTTTCACGATGTCTTTCCATTCCTGGAAACTCACGTCGCCTATCTACCCCATGAATTAGTTTCAATTCTAAGATTTTTTTTCAAATTTGTCCCAAGATATCCTAATTATCATTTTTAACCACTTACAAAATAATGCGCATTTTATGGCACGATCTTTGGCCACAGTTAATCATGATTTTCCAAGTTATACATTGCTCCGACCACTTTCAGCGATTTCAATTCCCTCCTCTCATTGGCTCTTCTGTTTTCCACACTTTTCATCAGAGACTTTCACCATTTTTTTCCCTATCACCTTTTGCACATTCAGTTGAAATTCTCTCCTTTTGAAACTTCTCTACTTTTTCAGTTTAAATCCCTTTTATTTCCTCGTTCCATTTTCAATTATTTAATTAATTTTTTCACACTTTTCTAGCCACCGTTCATTGTAGAATTTTCTTGATCTAGACCTCTACCATCCCAAACCAATCTTCACTTTTATCAAAATATCTAACTGTTTCTTGCTTCATTCTTCTCCCTTCTATATCGTTCTCATAAACAAGACCTTTATAGCACATAAAGGTGTAGTATAAACTGCGCTGTTACTGCGTATCTCAAGCCTTGGTTTGATTTCGAATATGAAAATTTATTTACCTTGGAAACAAATGTATCCATAGCTATTTGGTGGGTTTTACTCAGCAGTTCTTCTCATTCGAAATGTATTTTTAATTATGAGATTAAATCATCCACTGTTCCGTCGTTACACTCATAAGAAAATGCCTTTAGTTTTTCACTAGCTTATACGGTCTGTCGCGTAAACGATAATAAAAAATTTGAAGCTCGATAGTTTTATGTTGTTAATTGCTTATTAGTAGCACTATATAATTTATTTATTTTCAAAGTCTTTATCAAGCATTAGCTATTTAAATTGGCGAATTCGAGTCAATTGCTACTCTTTGCTAACGGGAGGGAAATTCACCTTAACGCTTATACTGTTCATCTGTAGTTTCCTGGTGTGGGAAACGCTTCTAGCATGCTGTGCCCGTGCAGGGGTCCTAGTTTAATGGAACGAATTATGAAAACAGTGACCACATCGTTTGGGGGCGTGGCTACTACGACGGGTTGGAAATGCATTATTGTAAATCCGTTTCTGCCGGGGAATATTTATCTGACCGTAAAAATGGAGTGTCCTTATCTTAGGGGTGTCGTTTATAAAGGATTTCACTGTATGTTATATTTTCTATACCACTGATATTTCTGGTAAAAACCGAACAGAAATTTCGATTCAGTGACTATCAATAATCTATGATTAGGATTAATAAATTTCTATGGATATAAATATTTCTTCAGTTACTTATATTGAAACAATGATGTTTGCTAAATCTTCAGGCAAGCCTAATTAATAGCGTGGTGTGCCTCCTTCGCTCGAATAATTGCTCCTTCTCGACGTTGAATCGAGTCAATGATACGTTTGAGTCATGGCGGAGATGAGTCATTGTGAAAATGTATCGAACCAGACGCGTTCCATAACTTCATAATTTAATCACGTTTATTGAAAGTTGTTATGAACCATATCTGTATCATCCGCCATGATGGGGCTCCCATTGAACTATTGGTTCAAACCATCACTACGGCTACATTCTTGCATTGTCTATAGCCGGCCACTGTTTTCACGTGCTGCTGTCATTGGTCCAG
Organism: Dysdera silvatica; assembly: GCA_006491805.2. Lineage (NCBI taxonomy): Eukaryota > Metazoa > Arthropoda > Arachnida > Araneae > Dysderidae > Dysdera > Dysdera silvatica. Next base: position 88,790,791 of record QLNU02003225.1, on the reverse strand, counting down.
AATGGTTTTGTTCCTGGTTACTGCAGTCCGTGAAAAGCCAATGGCATTCAATTCCTTGGAGACAATGCTCCCCATCCTTCTGCTTTATACAATTTGACTCCAGTCAAATGGTGATAAAATCTTCACACGACACATATCCATCAAACGTAGACTTAATTAGGATATTAACAAATTTATTACTGTGGAGCAACACATCCGTTTTTTGTGCGGGAAACATTTCCATGCCGGTATGAGCATCCAGAAACCTTATACTTTGCCTAACGTTTTCAAAATATCTTTCTTCAGTTATGAACCAACGTCGATATAATCGTATTAATATCGATATGTTTCGTAACTAATCATCATGTTTGATACGACCTTATAGCAACATCGATAACTTATTGACATCCGTACTTTAACTCTATTACAATTAGCTTACTAATATCAATAAGACGATAACTATTTAAGTTTTTAAAGAGAGAAACATTTTCTTTCGTGTATACAAAGGTAAAGATTATTTTGATTTCTTCCCTATCAAAGTTATAGAAAAATTTTATTACACAGAACGAAACTCGAAGAACAAATCAGATTTCACTCTTGCGTCGTCTATTAAAATTTCCACGTGATTGCTCAGTTATTAAAAGTAAATGAAAATGGGTAACCTGGGAAAACTAATATTAGGGAAGGATAATGGGTCACTTCTGATATGGAAACTTTCGTTACTTAAGAGCTGTGTCGTACCATTATTTTTACCAAATAATATAGGAGTTTCAATTTCTCGTTGCTTCATTGAATTTTTAATATAAAATGTCGATGGCTTTATTACTCAGCTGATATTAGAAAGACGACATATTAAGTGAATTGATTTAGGGAACCAGTTTTTAAGTAAATTCTTTTCATACACACATCATTAAACTATTTATTTAGCTAAGTTGTTCTAAAAATTGTTAAGCTATACAATAATTAACGTTAAGACATATTTTTAATCTAATTCTTTTTAGTGTTTCCTCATTATAAAACATAAATAAATACGTAGTATACACGTATTAATTAATTTTGTGCATATTATACAGTAATAATTATCAAAATTCGGATAAAAAAATCGTATTTGCAGTGAAAGTAGCAACGACGAGCGGGTTATGAGTCATTTTTTATATTCGAAGTTAATGTCATTATATAAAAACAAACTTAATATGACATCAATTTATTTTTTCCAAACTATATTTCTATACAACTATTAAAGTATATTGAAGTACACTTGCAATTGCTGATCAAAATTGCAACTGATTGCAATTATTATAGAAATTATATCTATATATAAGGATATAATTAGTTCGTATAAAGCCGACGCCGGTTTATAAATTTAAATTTACGTAAGAACTTTAAAATTAAATATTGATAATTAGTTACTGTTTCAGAAAAATTAGAGGATCCATTACCGCTCTGAAAATTCAAGTGTGCGTTGCCTTAATGGTAGCCTATGGAGCCATTCTCAAAGCCTTACATGAATCGCTCAAGAAGGTAAATAATATTTTGCATTTAAGCAAAATTAATTCAAAAATGTGTTTCATGAAATTGTAAATAAAACTTCATTTATCATAGGCCCATAAAGGTCTGGAGGGGGTGATTGTTTAGCCAGTTTTCGAGACAAGGGGATGAAGAGGTGGAAAAGGAGAGGGGTCCAATATAAGGGCTAGGACGCTAGGGAATTCTCGTTTGTACGTTAGTAGGGGGAAAAGGCTAACAAGGAAAGGAGTGTTCTTCCCTTGTTAACAAGCAGTATAAGAAAGCTGTGGGTTTGATATCTTCGAGGAGCAATGCGCAATAATACCGCATTACATATTTTGTGTGTTCATCTTTATGGTTATTTATGTACTACACTGCACCTATTTATTTTTGCTGTAGGACTCTTATCCATACGTTGTGTCCTCTATTCAATTTTTTCTGCTGGCTGCTTTCTGTATGCAACTCTGCCTTGGTTTAACTATATATATTGAATGCGTAGATCTTAAGAACATCCGCTACCCGGAGCTCAAGTTAGCCACATTAGGATGGGGTAAGTAATGGCAATGCATTCTGATATTTGCTCTATTGTCTTTAAAGTTACGTATGGGAACGCTTTTATTTAGCAATTCCTTTCACAATACGCATAGTATTGTGTAGTATTTCTTGGATTTAGAGAGTTTAAGTGAACCAGTTTATGACCCTAACTATGAACCATTTACAATTCATTAAGTGACGGAACCTACACTTTACATAAACTGTAAATCACGTCAGACTTTTAGTGAAACAATTCGCTGTGCGAAACTGAAGCAACACGATATTGGTACTTGTTGATGGTTGCATTTATTATGTATTTGTTTTCAAACATCGAAGAAATAACCATCGAGTCATCTGCTTAACTGGCCTTGAAAATCTTCAGTCTGTATTACTTAGAGACCGCTTGCGACATGCCAATATGGATTCCAAACTAGGTTACGCATTGATTCACAGTCAGATACGCAACCACTCTGGCAGCCGCAATATACACTATGCGTAAGTAAGAGGAACCCTATCGTTTTGAGATAACAAAGTTGCTAGTGGTATCCAACATTCTTGCAAAGGCCTAAACAACGAACAAAGCTGAACAGAAAAGTGTGGAATTTGAAATTAAATTATCTTCATCCGCACCATTCGTACATTTTAAACCGGTTTAACTGCATTAACAGAAGTAGCGAAGCAACTTAAAACTCATTGTGGGGGGGGCTCAAGTGACTACGAGGGGATCACGCTCCTTTAAAGAGGGCTTTGTGATGATGTGGCCAATGAGAAAATGATGGGTTTTGATATCCAATGGGGGGGTTTGAGCCACTCGAGCATTCCTTTTATTACCCCACTGATTAACAGTTCCCAAGCAACATTATAATGTTCATTGGGATAGATTTGTCAATAATTTTAATAGGAAAAAAGATATATATATATATTCATCTTGGCCATATTACAGCGCATTAGTTAAATACAAAATTGTGTTTAATAAATCATTGCACTAGATTTAGGACTGTTTTTATTTCAACAGGCATGACGTCATAATAAAGGGCTCCCCTTAAACAGAAACAACACACTATGGTCCTGATTCATTTTTGTTTTCAGGCGTAATTATTCACTTATTAAACATTGAGTTCAACCAATTAAGAGCTTAATTAAACTAAAGAAGTTAAACCAAGACATTTAAATGAATAGAACACCCCAGTGGGTAAAATCACCGCTTTCTTATTCGTTGGGTTTGGGTACAACCCATAGGAAAGCTTTGTCGCATATAAATCGTAGGATGGTGTCACTCGCCCTTATACTAACCTTATAGAGTAACGGCTGACAAAAACAACATTCAGTTGACAATAAAAACAAAAATGGCGGACATTACTGTGGTTAATTAACTGCCAATAATAAGAGTAGGAAAAATTTATTAATTGACTTCTGATTTCGCAGTAATCTAAACATAAGTGCACCCCCACAAAAAATCGCTATTAATTTTCTTTAATTGAAAATAAGTGCATGAGAAGTGACGGATACTGATTGTAATTTCCTGCTACGATTACTTATTGGACAACTGTAGTTACCCTCATTTTAACCGACGTCAAACAACGAGAAAGTAGAAGTTCCATCACCGTAGTACCGCTAATGGATTTCATATAGAGATAAAAGTAAGGCCCAAAACTTTCGTAGAAAGAGATCGACAAATCCTGTTGTCAATAGCAACTCCATTTTTTCAATTGGCGAGCATGAAATCTCCTTTTCCCCACTATGTTTTCTCATTGAGATGAATGAATACCGTTTTCGTTTTCTACGATTCTCAGTGACTTGTCGAACCTATTCAAAGATATGTGGTGTAAAAATCGTATTATAATATGAAATTTGCTGTCTAATTTCTATATTAAATCGTTCTCTGGTATCCAAAGATTATATTACTTTATACATTTATGCGTTGTATTAGGCACAGATAACTAAAAACATATTTAAATAGAGAGGAGAAGATAATCGAAATGAAGTAGTAATATAATATCGTGTTTTGTTTTTTATGTGTAAGAACTGTGTGATTCGTTGAAGCATTTTTCAAACGAATCTTATATTTTCCAATAGTTTCAGTATAAACAGTTTTATGGTTTATTGTGTTATGTGTCACAAATTGAATGCAATTGCAAGTTTCACATTAATTCAGGTAGAGCCATCGTTCGAGAATCGAAATCTTCGGGCCAGTGACTTGCTTTCGAACGCCCTTATGACTTGGAACCATATTATGCGAAACTATGTCTTATAGAATATGCATGAGCACCCATATGGGGAGCAGAGGGGGACTAGAGTCAACCCCAGCGGAAAATTTCATTTGCCCGATTCTGCTATGCATTTACTTTCAAAAGTTTTACAGTCACATTTTAAAATAAGATACTTTTTAGCTCATTACTAATTGCCAAGCAGTATCAATTATTTTTGTAGCATTTTAGTATCTTGTACATTCACTAAAATTTTTGACAGTCTTGAGAAGAAAGTAATAATATTTATTAGTCCTTGCCAAGAAATACTCATATGGGCCCTTACGAAAATATGTAGTAAAATTATTTATCTTCCAAGTCCATTTTTTTTGTCTTTAATAACATTGTTGCTTCTTGCTATAATTTGATTATACGCACGATATACAAAAAAACACACAGACGAAGTTTAAATGAATTAGAATATCAAATAAGATATTTCATTAAATCCCATTTTGCGTTTACATCACTAAGTTCCAATCCGAGTGAACCTAGGCAATTGTTTAAGCGTTACCGTCGCAGTATTCTTCCCACAACGTAGGCCACTTTTAATAGGGGGAGTGATTAAAGAAATGCATCTACCTCGGAGCATCTCTTAATGAAAAAAAAGAGTAGATTATAGGAGGAGTTCTCGTCAGAGACAAACAACATAAAATGTTGTTTGTCTGAGAAAACTAAAAATTTTATATCTTAGTTTAAAATTAAGCAAAATCGCCTACCACGGACAATATTTTCAGCGATCAGGGCAAATAAAATACCAATGTAAAATAATCATTAATTTATTTGCTCTCGCCATCATCAGGAAATACTTTTTTCCATCAGTAGATGTATATCTAATTTTGAAATTAAAAGTTCATTTGGAAGCAGCATTTTATTAATAGTTTTTATGCTTAACAACTTAGTTGGTATATTTGATTCGCACAAAACAAATTTAATGTATTTCTGTCTGAACCACTCAGTCACTTAAATATTTCATGGTCTCAAATGTTGTCGAAGCCGTTGAAGATGTCATTAGAAGATGTTGTCGGTTCCAGTTTCATAACTAAATTTTAAATGTCGTGAATATTGACTTTAAGAACGCCTATTTGAATGCCTAGGTTTCAAAGTAATTCTATTTAATTTAAAAAAAAAATTGTAAACAAGTCGAAGGGGTTTGAATCCTTCATGAATTAGCCTTTTTTAGAGCATTTTAAAATTATTGTTTCTCTAAAAACGAAATACGCCTAATACCAAATTCATTCCTGCCTGAAATATACTCGGAAACTGATAATTGGTAAAGTCCAACAACGTTTAATTAAAAATTAATAATACGATTATTATAACAAAAGAAATGAAATAATACCATGTACATATAGCTGTACATAAAACAAACAACAGTATATTATGAACTCTCCCTTGTGGATTAAAGACGTTGAGTCCAGTGAAGAAAAATGTAAAAATTAACTCGCGTAAGGTATATGTGGAATGAGTTGGAAACGTAGGGAAAGAAAATATCTGAGCAAAAATGAGACAATCGCGGTTACAATAATATCCTGGTTGAAGTTCAAAATATCAGATGGCAAAGAGCAGTGATGAATTCCGAAAAAGACATGATCAATGATCACAATTAATGTTCTACATTAGATCCCAAACTGACATATTGAATAAATACCGAGAAGATATTCTTAGGCAATGATAATACTCCTTTCAGCTAAGCAGGAGAGAAAAGTTCTTATTTGCCATTGCCGTAATGTAAAAATCACAAATTTAGATTTCCTGTAAAAAATGTGTATAAAGTTCTTTAAGTATATTTAAGTGTGATTACAATAAAATTTTTATATAAGAAAATACACTCTATAACAAAAAAAAATCGACGCATCAAGGAGGAGTTGTCCGATTGCGATAAAAATTGGTGGATGTGAAGAACATACATAGAAAAAGAAATGATTAAAATTTCAGAACAATTGAATGATTTATTGCAGAGTTTGACCGTTACAAAGGGAGGAAGTCAATAAGGCGTTGGTCCACCTCTGGCCTGGATGCAAGCTGTCACCCGGCGTGGCATAGACTGATAAAGATCCCGGATGGTGTCCTGCGGAATTTCTTGCCAAATTGTCTCCAACTGTCGGGCTAAATCGTCAACATTCCGGGATGGTTGCAATCGCCTTCCCATAGCGTCCCAAATGTGCTCTATGGGAGAGAGATCAGGAGACCTAGCTAGGCAAGGAAGTGCTGGGCAAGCTTGAAGACAATTCATGACATGGAACGTTTTGTCATGAATTGTCTTCAAATTGTCTTCAAATTGTCTTCAATTGCCGGTCATTGTCTTGTTGAAACGTAAGTCCAGGGTGTCGCAAAAGGAACGGTAACACAACCGGTCGTAGAATGTCGTCTACGTACCGCTGTGCTGTAAGTGTGCCAGAAATGACCACCAAAGGGGTCCGGCTATCAAAGGAGATGGCACCCCGGACCATAACGCCCTGTTGTGGGCATGTGTGGCGTGCGATAGTAAGGGCAGGATCCCCACGCTGCCCTGGACGTCTCCAGACACGTCTGCGGTTGTCGTCAGGACACAGTTGGAAACGGGACTCGTCACTAAAGACTATACGTCCCCAGTCAGCGCAGTTCCAAGTTGATCGAGCCCGGCACCACTGTAATCGGACTTGACGGTGTAAAGGCGTGAGAAGTAAGCGGCGTAACGGTCTGCGCGAGAGTAAATTCCGCTCTCTCAGTCATCTGCAGAGGGTCATGTTGGACACATGTGTGCAGGCTTCACGTTGGATAGTTGATAATGACGAATCCGGTGCTGTGACAGCTGCTCTGACAATCGCTCTGTCTTCCCGTTCTGTTGTGGCCCTAGGTCGACCGCTGCCGTCCCGACGCTGACATCTGCCGTTGTTGACCCACTCTTGCCAGCACCGTCCAATCGCCGCATCGCTTCGACCCACATGTCCAGCGATTCTTCGATTCGTCCAACCAGCCTCTTTCAATCCGATAGCACAACCTCTTTCAAACTCTGACATATGCTCGTAATGAGCACGAATCTTTCGGCGAGGCATTGTTGTAGTCGACATAAGACATCCGCAGTCAAAATGCAACAGAAATTTTGACCACATATTGAGAATCGCTCCTTATATACACCTGCTGAATGCGCAATTCCGATGCGCTGGAGTTCCCGCTATTCATTCATTGGACACCAAATTTTAATCAATGGCATGTTCGGTCAAAATGTCTTTACATACGAAATTTCATTACAATCGGACAACTCCTTCTTGGTGCATCGATTTTTTTGTTATAGAGTGTAAAAAAGCACTAGATGTTTTCTATTTTCTTACAGAAAATGACTATCCTATTTAGATGAGTGGGGTCTTTTGGTTGGTTGGTTGTATATTTATGGCGCAAGGAGAGCAACGGCCATTGTATGCCAAACAAGATAACGCCGTACATACGGTATAAGATAAATGGGGTTGGAAAAAAGTTGTGATAATGCAGAAACAAATCGTTCAACATAGATATGCATTGAAGTTATTTGAAAGGACTTATATCCAACTTATATATATATATATATATATATATGCATACAACTGATATATTTACACTTGAAATAAGACAAAAAGTAGCAGGAAAATAATTTACATATAAGAGTTTAAATATCCGTAAAATAGCAAATGAAAAACTGCTCCAATCTTTTGGATTCGTCAGGCGCATTCTTTCATCAGGAGTAATAATATATTTAGATGTACAGCTTATAGATTATATATACAACTTGTACATAATTACAGTTCTTTTTCTAGCTGTTCCGATGATTGTAGTTGGCGCCACTTTAGCTGCTCAAGTACCGGAAGGATTTAAACTTAATAGGTATTATATTTAAGGAAATAATATATTAGTTCCTAATTAATTTTAGTTACTAATAATATAATTGAGAAATGAAATATTTGTTTGATTTTACAAACTCTAATTATTGTTTTGAAATTTAATAAAACGAAGAAGGAACAAAACTATTACGTTCTCCGAAAATGTTCTTATTATTTTCAAAAATACCGCAGAAAGGATTTAGTATTTGTCTACCAATATAAATATTTAATGTTTTTAAGTGTAAAGGCTATGTTTTCCGAAATTTAATTAAATGAAAGTTTGATTCAGGTACACCTCACACACCAATCACGTGGTAAAAGTACACTCTTGTAATTCAAAATTTATAGTTCATGCTACGTTGCTTTTCACATAGTTATACATATATATATAACTGTAATAGTTATCTATAAGCGCACATTATGAGAGTTATATTATGTGAGTAAGCTAATAACGAGATACAGGGCTTAGATAATATACCACTGCACAATAGTGCACTAAATATTTTGTAATTTAACCATACTGAAATGATAAAGCAGACATTAACAATACTAGTTTATTATTCACTTAAACACGGACATTGAAGTAACTAGCCTCAATGTTAATTTAAGGCTAGGGCACCTACCACGACGCTCCGCATGTAACTTTCAT
>QLNU02003225.1:88743382-88771489 GCA_006491805.2 Dysdera silvatica | reverse complement strand
ATTTGGCACCTTATTATTAATTTAATAATAATAATAATAATATATCGTCTCCTTTTGTCACAAAGGCATAATTTATAATTCTTGGAGCCAGTGGTAAGTGTTTTTCGCATGTCAAACCAATTAATGATTTAGTGTGAAGCAATTGCATATCAACGTACTTTTTTGTTTTTGCACTTACTACGTAAACAGCGCCGACCTAATTTGTAATGTGAAAATGAATGTACGCAGCAAACGCAAACTGAAGGCGTAACTAAACGCGCGTTCACTTCATACGGGTGAACTCTAAAGACTCTCTCCTACGACGAACTCTAAAGCTCTACAAACATATGCAACGGAATCGCCGAACGTTCCGTGTTCAAAACATACGCGACTTCGCATTGCGAACACTCTAACGTTTCCAACTGTTTTCGTCACAATCAAAGCAGCTGTATTGCAATTTAAATGGACAGTATGGCTAAACAAACGATTTCTTATCTTTTGTGCACGACCATTGTGATCAGATCCGACTTTCTATCACAATAACAGCACCAAGCCGCTTACAAATTGCGCACATCACTCACGCGCAGGATTTTTACGATCAGTGGCGCTTCTTTTTGTGATAACCGCACGTTTAAAAGCCGCTATTACAATCAAACAGGCAAGTCCTCCACAGGTTTGAGGCAACCCCCGACTCACAGCGCAGCAAAGCCTCCAACTAGGAGCAACGAAACCACACTTTGTCACATTGAAATACGTTTTGTGCGAAAACTAGCCCTCAACTGAGGCCGCAAAATCTTTTTTCAACGGGTAAGAACCAATTAGCTATTTACCCGCCTTTAGTGAATTGCATAGAGTTTGTGCGATCTCGAGCAAAGCAAAACAATTGACGTCATTCCATGTGCAACATGCATACTCTACTACGTCACCCGGACGCTCTTGCCACAGAACATTTTTTCCATGTAAAACAAATATGTGAACAAATGTAAACAAACACGTATTGTTCGCATAGATGCCGTGAAAAGGCCTTTGCAGAGACTGTATTTGGGTCCTTTCAAAAATTGCACACATAGCGAGAAGTTCTTTATTGTGTTTATCAATCAAAAACGTGTTAATGTAACAATCGATCGTTTGCAGTCTGCATATTTGGTTCAGGAGAACGGCCATATTGGCTTTCCTGGTGACCTTATGCGCGGCGATCGAGAGGTCCGGTCGGAGTATATAACATGCTCTGGTCGAAAGGTAAGTTTTAGACTTTAATAGTGATTCCGTGATCACACCGCCTTGGTGATTCACTCACGGGGGAGTACCGTAGGGACCTTTAGCGCTTCAATCAAAAGAGTCAAACACATTTCAATAAAAAAGGCATCCGGTTTAAACCCCCAGCAAATCCAGTGACATGTTTGTTGCAAAAACACTTCCGCCTTTCGCCTTAAAATTGCTTAAATTTATAATATAATACTCACAGCTCGTCCTTACACGAACCTGGAACCTTTAGATCGATGCGCATGGGCAGTAACTCTTAAACATAGTTTAAATTGTTACGCATCGTTGTGAACTTCCTCTTCTCTTTCGATTACGCATCGCCTGTATTCGATTAAGATGAGTTCGACATTTCTCGTTATTACTAGACACAATGTTGTAGCGATATTCCGTTTAGATGACTACTGTTAGCATATTTATTTTAACTACGAAACACTTCGAAATTCTGTTGATGTTACATAACTAAGTTAGTATTAAATTTAAGTTTCTACGAACTGTTCTTAGGTTTGCCTTTATTTATCCCATTTTTGAAGTTACGCAATACGCCAATTAGAATCACAATCAAGTACGACTTCGTTGATTACTTAGAAGATCATTTTAGTCCACGTTAACTATTCACTCCGCCAAGTGACATGCCGGAATGCCAATTAATATAATGTTGTAGTGGTTTAGTTGCCTATTGCGTTAATAAACAGAAGATTCTATGTTTCGACATGGAGGCTCGCTTCTCCCCCTACATTTTTCTACTCTTGATGGATATTGGTCATTCTAACCCTATTTCAGTGGTCGTCTTGGGAATGGGTGACAGAAATTACAGGTTTTGTTTGAAGAATTCTCTTGAGAAGACCATGGAGTCTTGTCACATTATTGGCTTCCACTAAACAGACTTTGAGAAACCATCTCAGTGGGAACGAAAGTTCTCCCAATCCTTCAGTTTCTGGCAACTCTCTTGGTATTCTATGTTTTGCTCCCTTCAGTTTCGTCTTTTGCAGTTCTTCTCCATGTTCTTTTCAGATTTCTTTAAATTTATGCTAGCATGTTTCAATCTTGGACTTGTCGGTTACATTGTTATGTTTGTATCTCCAGCATAGTTTTATGCTAAACGTGAATAGGGCGTTAAATTTTTTACTTCACATTTAATCAAAATTATACATCATTCTGTTAAAGATTTACTTTGAACGGACCGTAGAATCAAAAATTTGAATATCAGTATAAAACAAAGATCACAAAACGTACGATTTTAGGCAGGAAACTTTATGTATGTTTAATTAGAGTAATTCTTATTACAACCGGTGGTGTGGTTGAATTAGATGACCAAATACTCACACTATCCATTGCGAACTTATCTACAGTAAAAGCGTCATATAGGCTCGCAGGGGGAAAAACGTTCGTCGTCTACACTTGATGAGTGGAGCTCTTAACCAGAAATTGAAAAGACGTGGGTTCAACTACCACCAAACGCATAAAATTTATTCTTTTCTTTGCGAGTATTTAATCATCTTATGTATTGTGCGTAGACAGAAGTCGACGGTGATATTTAATTTACAACATTATCAATTTCTCCAACGACCATCATTTTTGATTATTTAACCCTTCGGTGTCTGACACTTTAGACAGTTTAACAAAGGCTAATATTTTTCAGTCGTTTGTCATGGTGGCATCATATTATACAACGGATTTCAACACTTGATACATTGATATCCATTTAAGCTTATCACATCAGTTAAATTTTCCCGCTGTTTACCACTTTTTGTTATCAAGCCACTTGATGTCTGACAATTTTACAGTGTAAGGGCGGCAAAGGTCATACTGAGCTGGGACCTGCAGTTCTCCAAGAAATTCGAACCTCCTGAGACCTAGGGAACCAACTTCCAGACTAAAATGAACAGTTGGCCGATCTCTTTATTCTTTTTTGGCACCGTTGGGAGTTGAACAAAGGATACCTCCGCTAGTGTTGACACGTTGACAAATTTGAAAGATTCTCTGCATGTGTGAAACATCACACCGGACCAGTTGCATTTACGCACACTGTCAATCATTGTCAATCACTGTCATCATTAACAAGAAGGTGTTCAAATTCACAAATTCTGTTTTTCTTTTTATAGTAAATGTATTTGTATTGTCTCAATTAAATGTTGATTGATAACTAACCAAGAACTGTTAACTATGCCATTTTGATTTAGTGTTGGTCATTTCATCCGTCCGCGTAACTGGAAGGCGCGTCTGGCAGACGTTTTCGCACTTTTGTTTTTACTAAATTCCTTTTCCGCACCTTTTGGATTGGATAGTCGATATACCCATCTTGGCATCAATTCACTGAACGATTTAAGCTGCAGGGTGCTCTAAATAGGCCAAATTTAATTATAACCACCTTGTGTACCATTTGTATTGGTTTCTTTCCTAAGGCCAGAATATAACAGAAAACAAATATGGGCTTTGTTGTTGAAAACATTAGACACCACATCTACAAAAAAAAAAAAAGTGCAGCAGACGAATTTTGTTTAATACGTATTTTTCAGTTAAACGAAATTAAAAAAATCGGGTTTCTATTGTATCGAAACTGGAGATATCACTGTACGGTACATTTATGAAATGATAAATTAATAAACACAATTTGCACAGTTGTAACAATCTAGTGTAGTTGTTAATCACTTGCAGAGAAAATGATGGTTTTGTGCGTCCATTTAGGCACGATCTCATAAACCTTTGATTGTCGATCAAATGCTCCACCCATTGAGCTACGGACAGCTATCAATCTTCCCTCTGTGAGCGAATACAAACCTTCGCGACTGACAACTCTGCCAATGTTGGTGCTGTTCCTTGACCGCTTTTCAAATTAAACGCAACAATGTCGAACGAAGCGAACGTCCCAGTTGAGACAAGTATTAATATATTGAAAGAAAATTATTTCTTCTGTAATGGTCGATGGCAACAGTATTACTTAATAAATCTAGTGCGGATGATTTAACAAATATACTGCAGACCTCGGTCTTTATAGATGGATTTATTTATTTATTTGTGATTATTTTTAATATAGATTTAAAAGTTTTTCAACAGCTTGTCGCCATCTTCGAGGGAAGCATCCATAACAGCAAGCGTACAAACTGACACATCAGGGCAAGATTATGGATGTTGTTCGTGAGTTAGTACCCCATAGTGTGGCAGATAACGAAAGGAAATTTAATAAAGGATAATTATATGAAAGAAAGATGGACAAGCATTAAGAACAAAAGGATGGAATTAAGGAAGAAAATTGATATGGAGAAAACGATATCATGCAGATTGTATATCGGCCATAGTAACCGTATACTTGAACAAATGCTCAATGTTCTGATGCATTGTACTTTGATTCTATTGTATTGCCAGTATACAACCATTAACTAAGCGGTATTTCGCGGAAGAACTTGAAAATAATTGAAAAACTAAGACTTTCCGTAACCTCTATTGAAATTTTGGGCCCCTCCTTCGGGACTTCCGTTTTCAAATTCTACCCTGAACCTACGGGCTCGACTAATTAAGCTCATGGGAAACCTCGCAGGTAAACAACTTTCACAAACTCTAATTATTTCTCCTTATGTTCATCTCACGACATATAATTAGCCGCACCTGCAATCGCTCCTCTCGATTAGTATTCACAACTTGTCGTGCTTACAACATCACCTAATGCAGTCTTCTGGGATACCTCTTCACGTTTCAGCGTGTGGCCTTTTGGTGATCTAAGTATTTTAGCCTAACGTGAAACCACTAAAATTCCTCTTTATGTACAACTGACGTCACACTCTTTTAATAGGTTTTCACTTATTTTAATCACTTTTAATTTAGATCACTTATTTTAATAGATTCGTAGTTAATAATTCGCAATTAACGAAGTTTTGTCATACAACTTATGAGTCTTTTCTTTGTACGTAACAAAAATAATTATTACCTATCTTGTTAAATTATCAAACTTCTATTGATATGTAATGTAATGGATTGTCTCGATGAAGTGGACACAATATTTTACTGGATAAGCAATCACTAAACAACAATCAGGGCTTATATTCAGTGGGGGCCTATCGGAGCCCGGCTCCGGTACTTCTTCATTTCTGGCGATTATTTAAATATTAGCCGGAGCCCCTAAATAGTCGCTGTTGTTGAGCTCCGGAAATCTCCAAAGCCCATAAATAGACGTTTAACGCATGTGTTCAAAAAACGTAATTTTTCCATTGAAGCAATACAGCGAATGCATTATGCAAAAGATTTCGTTTGGATACAGGATCGGCCGTAGGGGACTTCAAAGTTTCAAGGAATCATCTGGCAAAGAAATTAAGTCTGAACTAAAGAAACTGGTTTCAACAGTTAATTGCATCCCTATATCAAGCGCAGAATGTGAAAGAGGGTTTTCAACGATGAATTTGATTTGTACACCACAGCGTATTTCCCTTCACTTTCACACGTTATCAACTTCAATGCTTGTTAGACTAGTTGGTTCCTCTATTAAGGAATATAAACCGCAGTATTATGTGCATTCGTGGCTAGCAAATAGTCATCACAGTGCAATTGACAACTAATAAAAAAAAAAAAAAGAAAAAGATGAAATCCCTCCCCAATGTTAATTCTGTGGAATAGTTTTCATTAACTAATGTAAGTAGGCAAGTACCAAAACGGTTATAAATGCATGAAAAAATAATGAATTTGGGATAAAATAATCATATATTGAAAAGGTAATGAATGGGGACATAGGACTTTTTAAGTTCCAAAAATTGTGAATTTTAAAATAGTTTTGACTTAAGTTTTCTCAACAAATACAAATCCAATTAAGCACATTCTTGATCAACGATAACAAACCATCTAAAGTGTATATATAAGATTACTAAAACTAATTTTAAATGCCAAATGCTTTTCTTGATTTAACAAAATACTAAATATGATTTACGAATTGAATATTACATGGTAACAGACTGCGCGAAAAATGGAAACTCAAATTTTGCTACTAGAATTTGGCCTTAAATTGTTCACAGATATTGGGTATTCTAACGTAAGGTGTGTATTCTAACGTTCTAAGGATCCTACTTCTAGAGGAGTTAGATGAGAGAGAGATGTTTCTAACTTGTTTTGACTGACGTGATTGAATATTATTTGTAACACATGGGGTAGTGTTATTATTCACACAAAAGGAAGCGTTCAAGTATTACGTAACCAATATTTTAGTCATTTTATACTCACTCCCCGGTGAGCAAAAATTAACATTGGCCAACATAGGAAAATAAGCATAAGAGCACCCCGACCTGGATGTGCTTACTCTCCCAAAGAGGGGTGCATGGAACTTCGTGACGTCCTGGAGCATGCGCACTAAACTCGCATGACATCATCAGACCAGAAGTGGGTGTGGCTTCGCCAAAAGCGGGTACAAAATACGAATATGCTAGGGCTCCTGTATTTTTTTTTTTGTTAAAAATCAAGCCCCGACAACAACCATATATAATCATATCAGACAGCATAAATGTATTTTTACGGAAATAATTTTGCTCCAGTGAAAATAGTAATTGCATATAATAAAAATATCTCGCACCTTCCTTGAGAAGCTGCCGAACCCCAAAGCTCGAGAACCTCGACCTTAACACTCCCGAATAGCTGACAGATATTCAAGTCCCGAGGTGTCCGCTATTCAAAGGTTTCACTGCACTAAACGTTTATTGAATTTATTTTAACTTGTGTTTAGACGTGAAATTAGTCTAACTCTAACAAAGGGGGATCATAAAAATTTCGATAATTTTAAAGCGATTATTTTATAGAAAAATTCAATAGCCCAGTTAGTAGCAAAGTTGAATAGCACAGTTAATAAAAAATTTAATAGCACCGTCAATAGCATAGTAAAGAGCAAAGATTAATAGCACAATTAGTAGCAAAGTTTAATTGCTATGTTTAATAGCATAGCGTTGTTTAAGGTTCTTAGTTCAGTCCCCGGATGTGTGAGAGGATTTTGTTTTTCCTTAAAAAGAATGTATTTTTTCTGCAAAATGAATTGGAACATTTAAATAACGGGGAAAATGTTCAATATCTAGCCGTTTGGTAGAATGGTGGATCTGCTATGGTAAATCTAAATTTCTGAAAAGGCAAAAGGTTATGTCCAAATCAGGAATTCAACTCAAGACCTTATGCAGTGGTGTTGAATAACCAAATTTTCTATTCACAATAACGAAAAAAGCTACCTGCTACCGTCAAACCTTCTTAATGAGCAATCCCGAATAACGAACAGCTCTATTTTACGAACACTGTTATAATTCGCAATTCCAATGCTTGTTACCCTTTAACTCAGTTGTTCTCAATCATTTTACCCTTGCGCCGCCCCTTGGCATCTATATGCAAATGTCGAACTTCCCCTTCTCAATCTGGAAGTAGTATATGAATAAAAATATTTTTTGTTTGCTTGGTGTACTTATTTCTGCACATTCAACAAAATAATTAATTTAAAATATAAATATAATAAAAATTTATAAACTAATGTAATTGGATTATTTTTTTTCCTACTGTCCGGATATTTCTTGAACTCAGTTATCTGGAATTAAAAATAAGAATTTCAAGTATGAAAAATGTTTTGCACCACCCTTGTTTAGCTGTTGCATTCCATAATTTGAGAACTTCTGAACTAAACCATGACCGCTATTAATTTAAACACTAATTGATTAATAATTAATTAACTTAAATAATAACTAATTAATTAATAATTGTCAACAAAATCTAAAAAAATACTACTACTGAGTCTTAAAAAACTTATCTGATAAATAACGATTAAGCAAGCGGAGAGAATCATTATGTGCAGTATGAGGAAGGAATAGCATGCAACTTATCTGATGACTTAGTAATTATATCTATATATATAAAAAGACCAATTTTTAAATATTTCTGTCCTTCCTCTCACTCTCCTGCTGTTTTTCCAGTACTTTCTGAACACTTTGCAGTGCTTTACTTGAACATATGGCGTAGGTGGCAACAGTGAAGAATGTATGAATTTTGAAAATAATCGAAAACATATTTACACATGTCTTACAACGTCTTGAATTGTAAAATTTATTAATAAA
Source organism: Dysdera silvatica (assembly GCA_006491805.2). Classification (NCBI taxonomy): domain Eukaryota; kingdom Metazoa; phylum Arthropoda; class Arachnida; order Araneae; family Dysderidae; genus Dysdera; species Dysdera silvatica. The sequence continues at coordinate 88,763,189 of QLNU02003225.1, read as the reverse complement.
GTGTTAATGTGAAAGATTTAAATGATATATGCCCAATAACTGGTTAGATGATTCTTTGGATGTTTAAGTTTTACCATTTACATATTTTTATATTAAATAGCCTTTCATTAAGACAAATCGATATATAATATAATGCCAAAACCACTTGAATCAAATACAGTGACTTCTAAATAGTATGGTTCTCTTGTTAATTTTTTAATACGATTCTGTCCAGTGTTGCCAGATCTGAAGATTAAAAAGTAGCAAATTGTGCTCCAAAAGTAGTGGATTTGAACTATTTGTAGCCCAAACATAAAAATGAATTGTTTTGCAAGGAAGGGTTCAAGTATTACGTAAGCACATTTGGGAGAGGGGCATTGCTGTTGTGCTTATTTTCCTATGTTAGCCAATGTTAATTTTTATTTACCGTGTTTGGGGGGGATATCAAATGGCCAGAACATTGCTTATATAATAGTAACACTTGAACGCTCTCCAGCTAGTAGTAGCAGCATCTCCAATTAGCATAGAAAAAGGATGGGGATACTAGTTTTTCCGATACGGCCCTGATATGCAACATTTCAAGTGCCCTCACGTACGCTCTCTGAATACGGAATATCGTAATCGTATCTCCAATAGCAGCCTAGAAAAAGGATGGGGCTTCAAGTTGACCCCGATACGCCCCTCATAAATCTGGAAATTTTTTTAACCCTTGGATTTGGCATTTTTGAAACGGCCACAATGCGTTGTGGTCTTTTTTCGCTTATTGAGCGTTTTCGATGTTTCAGCCTAACAGATATATAAGCAGGTCAACATTATCGTTTGTATACTCGCATTGCTGAACGAAAATTGAATGGAATGCAAGTTAAACTAAAATCATTAGTTTAACTGTGGAAAGTACTGCCACGTTAACGATTTTCCACAGTGTCATGAAGTGTACAATCCGAACTTGAACAAGCACGCATCATTATAATCAAGAGCGGATACAGACTTTCAGTTTGTAGGGAAGCGGGGTCAAGGACAAAATTCGCCATGGTCTTGGAATAACACCCTTCATTTATCATGAAAGTTGGAATTTTTACAGTGAAAAAATATATTTTTAGGGGTCATGACCCCTGTGAACTCCTCCAGGTATCCGCTCTTGATTATAATTACATACTGAAACACAGGAAAATAGAAAAATTGACCTCACTAATGTGGCTCCACAGTTTGCACCTTCGAGCTTATAGGGATCGTTCGAGTATTACGTAAGCAATATTTTGGCCATTTCACCCCCACCTCAGAAAGCAAAAATTAACATTGGCTAACATAGGAAAATAAGACCAACGGCAACCCCTCCCCACAAGGTGCTTACGTAATACTTGAACTTTTCCATATAGCGTATATATGCTCGAAGGTTTGCACGGAACTGCAATGTCAAGCAAGTTTCGGAATCACATGAGGTTTACTCTAGTACATACAAGATCGCTGCAATTAAAAGTACCAAAACAAGAATTGAACCACAGACATCTTTACATACGGAGAAAGAGAGCGTTGTTTCCTGTCCTCATTCGTCTAGCGGTCCAAGACACTCCGGGCTAAACGGAGGGACCCTGGTTCGAATCCAGGATGGGGAAAGCGTCTCTTTTTCTCCAAAACGAATAAAGCTCTAGTTTGAGCTAATTAATACGTGGGTGGCAGAAATTATTGTATAACACAGAGATCTTATATGAATTGAACGAGTATCGAACATGTTATGTTTTAGTGAAACTATCGTTCACTGCGAATAGAAATGTTCAACAAACAAAATTTTTATTGTATTATGTAATACTAATAATATTTTGTGATTTTATATATGAAAATAAAAAAGTAGCATATTTTTCAGATTTATAGCCTGAAGGTAATTAAAAGTATCCCAATAAGTAGCGTGTCGCCCAATTCGAAATTTTTGTAGCGAGGGCACTTAAAACATCGCCCAATACCATACTTGTAGCCCAATCTGGCATCACTGGTTCTGTCTCCGAACTTTATCAATCCATGGCGACAAACCTTAACGTTGAAAATATTTCTCTGGGGTGCAACCCAAAAATTCCCCACATCACCGTTTTTAGTAATGTATTTCAGTTTCGATTTTGCAAGCTTGAACTCAAAAAATTGATCATTTTATGCAAAATTTTCCAACAGTTTTTGTAATTTTTTCTTTCCAGTTGTGTAATGTAATATTTAGAATGAACAGTTATTACTAATTTAATTGAATATTTATTTGTTTCCTTTATCTTTAGAAACTTCGAATTTTATGTATATATTTATTTTTGCTCCCTTGCTACTTTTTGTAAGTTCCTGCTATTATATATTTTTTGCGTTCGGGTCCGTTTTTATGTAAAATTTTGACTTTTCATCAATAATCAAATTATGGCAATTTGACTGTCTTTTCCATCTCCGTATCGATTTCTTAATCAAAAGTTTATGTCCTTCCGAAGAGATGACCACTGAAGCTACAACTTTTAATAACTGATGTCATAGCATGCATATATAAACGTTGCATATATCTCGCAAAAACATGCATACCTACGTTAACTAAAGTTGTTAATTATGCCCTTGTCCGCTTATTTGAATACTTTTTTCTTGTTTATTTCATGTAAATCATTATCAAGTTCAATATTTAAGAAACATTTGGTCATTGATTACCATTAAAATTGCTATGAAAAAAAGTAAATATTCTGAGAGCCTTTACATAAAAAGTGGTTTCTTTTTGTCATTTTATTTCCCTCTCAACTTCTCTTGACACGAATGACATTTCTTTCTAAATGAGTAATTGCTTTTAAGACCAATAAATCAAATAGGAGTCTGTTATTAATGAATATTTTGAAATTCCACATATATGAAAAAAAAACAAAAAAAAGTTTCTTGCTGCTGCAAAAAACGTAAATGATCACCAGACGGACTTTTTATGAGCTCCCTTTTCCATGTCAAAAACAGAGAAAAAAGTAAAGGTATTTTATAGTTCATAAATCAACCACTTTTAGCAGAACTGCTACTCAGAAAACCATTTCAGAAAAAGCACCATCTGGTTAACGATACATAATTAGGTAGATTCGATGTAAAAAGAGCAGTCTAGGGTAGGAATAAACTCCGGTTTTATATAAGTTCCCAGTTTAATTTTATTACCCGTGATTATTTTTTTTGTACTGCAAATAACTCCCTACTGAAGGTATCTTTTTTTATGCGTCTTCAATATTACTTAGAAAAAATGGGCAAACTCTGAGAATAATTTTCTACCTATGTAATATAGGAAATTATATTTATGGATTATGAGCAAAAAACTGATGGACATATTTTCTTCATAAAAACCGGAATATTTCTTTTTTTTGGTTAATTTCATTTATCTAAAAATCAATTATGTGTCAGAAGTATATATATATAAATTATTTTTCAATATATTCTCTTACGATATCGAAATATTATCTTTAAACTACCTTTGATCTAAAGTACGTATTCACGTTCAAAGAAAGGGAATTGGTTTAGTACTTTTTTTTCCCTTTGACTATTGAAGTAAATAAATATAAAACCCGTTCCAACTTTCTGTTTAGTACATTATAGTACTGTTTTGTTAAATTTTTCTTTTAACTTGGTATACTTCATCACTAAAGAAGCGAGGATAAATTTAATATTATGTCATATAAATCAATGTGAATTTAAATTATGTTTCCTTTATTATTTTTTATTGCATTACAGCCTATGTTATTCATATTTTCTTTATTAATTGTTTTTAAAAGTTTTTATATTTTCAAGATCATGGGAAATTGGTTTTTTCAATTATTTGAAAAACATTCTAATAATTTATACAGTCTCTATATCAGATTTTCCTCCTTAACCCTTTCGCTACCAATGGGACTCATATGTCACGACCAAAAGGAAAAATTGCTAGCGAAAGGGTTAAACTTCAGTCTCCAAAATCTTTCACAAAACTCTAGACTTCTTTAACTTGAATCATGGATATGCTTGTGGAAGCTTTATAACTTTTACCAAACTCTAATTATTTCCTCCTTTTTTTCGTTTAACATCATATAATTAGTTGCGTTTGCAGTCCCGCCTCATGATTAATATTCACTGCTTTCTGTGGTTACACCGCCGCCTAGTACAGGCCACTGGATAACTTCGTCACATTTATATATGTTGCCTCTTCTGGTGTCCTAAACGCTTTAAGGTGAAATTAGACATCTAAAATTTCTCGCTTTACGAAAACCTGACGTCACAAATTGAATAATCTGTTGAACGGATTTCTTTCCCTTGCAATTAATAATTTGCAAGTTGAAAGGCAACTGATAAAACCGAGGCTTGTAATTGCGTATATTTTTTTACAATCCTGAAAAAATACACACAAATAACAAACCAACTCTACCTCGGCGTTGATGTAAAGCAAGTGTCGTCGTACAAAAAAACCGGGTGTGAACTAGAGGTGCGACAATTCGTTAAATGACCTATTTACTAAACGAGTCTTTCAACTAAACGAATCACTAAACATTCATGATTGATGGGCAAGGCTGTTCATTGAGTCTTTAATGAACAATTCAGAACATCTGCCGCTTGAATATCGGTAGTGCGAAACGCTTGTCGTTTGCTGAACTAGAGCGGAGCAAATAGACACTTAGCATCTGCAAAATATTCAGAGCATATTTTGTTAAGAGATGTTCTGGCAGCCCAGAATTTTAGTAGTAAGCTAGGGTTATGTATGTGACCCACTATCTCAAGATTTAGTGGCTCGTGAAAAATAAAAAAAAAGCTGGGGTCGAACCCGCGACCCTTTGGTTGAAATTGAAGCGTCACACGAACTAGACCACCTAGACGCGAAAGTCGAGACCCTCGTCATCGCATACATTTCATCAGAATAATATTATCTATCGCGAGAATAGTTGTCAAAACATCTCCCATCATCTTTCCGCACAAAATTATAAGAACATTATGCCAGGGATCAGTAGCGTAACGGAAAACCTTGGGACCCCCGCAATAATTTTTTGGGGCCCCCTTTTAAGAAAATTAATTTGTACATGCATATATGAAAAAATGTATAGATATAATATATATATAATAGAGCTGTGTTTTCTATAAGAAATTAGCCAGCGGCGCATTCCAATATTTTGACCAGAATACATGTCTATTAGTCATCGTTTCATGAGACAGGGTTCTGGCGTAAAGCGTATACTGTAAATTCAAAACTCGTCCAGATTTTATAATTTTTTGATATTGAGTTCAGTTTTAAAGGCAATGAAAACAGCTAACATAACTAAGCGTAATGAGTTTGCCACAGTTGGAAACCGTTCATTTTACTTTATATTTTACCTAAAGATTAAAAGAAATCCTTATTAACTAAAAAATATAATATTATTTTTTTACTTATAAATTATATGGAAAATAAACGACAACAGAAGAGGGGTCCCCATTTTTCCTGGGGGCCCCTACCTTCTGCGGATTGCGGGAGTTACCAGTACGCCACAACCTGTGGTTTTCTGCCTTAACTGTATAATGATTGCTCTATATCTGCAAAGATAATAATAGCCTGAAACACGTACTGTGTTACCAAAAAGTAAAAGCAAATACTCTTCATTAATTTTGAATTATTAATCAGCAGTGAAAATTAAAATACTCTTCATTATACAATTAAAATGAGCCGATATTCTCCAAAATTTGGTGAACAGCCAATCTCTGAAAATTCTCCAAGCAAAGGACAAATAAGAAAAGCTTTTAAATCTAACAATTGCACTAAGGACAAATGAGTGTGTGTTTTATGAGGAGGAAGCAATTACCTGTCAAGAAATTACGGTATTTTCCTGCTGATTTGTGGGATCGCTTAAGTAGTTTAGTTTTAAATTGATCTTGGTGTTCCAGCATTTATCTGCGTTTAGTCTTCTTATGTTTCAATGTCTTTAACCAAAGAAAAATACACTTCTCTTGCAATTTAGATCTCAACCAAACTTTCAGAAGTCCATGTCCCTAAAATTTAAGGGTAAAAGAGTTTTATTCCGAATTTTCTTCCGTCTCTCTTTAAATACTTGAATTTACTTCTTTAGTTTTTATAAGGCTTAGTTTTTGAGAATACGAATGGGTTATTTTTAAATTATATTCAAAATTTTATGGATTCTTTTAGTTAATAAGGAAATTTAAAAATTGGCTATGCTTGTTTTAAGGAGTTTTATTTATTCATGTATAAATTATGAATGAAGGGTTTAAATTCTCAGTATTTTTCAAAACAACGAAATTCACACCATTCGCACTTTCATTTTTACATTAAAATACTCATTTTAATAAATTTTTCAGTAGTCTTTCTATATACATATATTATAGTGTTTACTTCAATTCAAATTAAAATCAAATTTATATACAAACAGTTATAGAAGCAGAGCGATAATTTTAAAGAACTAAAAATATGTAGAAAAGTTTAGCATAACCAGAAATAAAAAACAGCTGATGAAAACACACAAAAAGTTAACTAACAACATTAATTTTCCAATAAAATAAACATTGTGATCATGCAAATTAATGTTGGCTGGAGTCATAATGCTAGCCACTATTAAATTTCCCAATTCATCAAAGTCAGATTTCATATTTGCTGTAGCCTGATTTCGTATTAGCCAAAATCTAATTTAATAAATGAATTCGAATTTAATGTCCAAATATATAATCAATATTTACAGCGTTTGGGGTATAGATATCTGCAAAATTTACAAATATTTACCTTAAGCCATATGAATATTAAAGCAACATGTATGAAAAAGCCGTATGAATTTTAAAGGAAACGTGTATTAATATTAATTGCAATATATATGAATATTGAAGACAATGTGTATCAATATTAAATAAACTTGTACGGATATTAAAGAAAACATGTATGATTATTACCAAAAACTTATATTAATATTTAAGACAGCGTGTATGATTATTAATGATAACGTATATAAATATTTAAGACAACGTGTATGGATTTTAAATACAACGTATAAATATTCAAAATATCGTGTATAAATATTAAAGATAACGTTTATCAATATTAAAGATAACGTTTATCAATATTAAACACACCGTGTATTAATATTAAATCCAGCGTGTATGAATATTAAAAACCGCGTGTATGGCTATTAAAGATAACGTGTATGAATATTGAAGACAACGTGTATAAATATTAAAGATAACGTTTATGAATATTAAAGACATCGTGTATTAATATTAAAGCCAGCATGTACGTTGAAGAGAACATGTATGATTATTAAAGAATGGTGTATGAATATTACCAACAAGTATGAAAAATAAAAATGACGTGTATGGATGTTACCAACAATTTCTTTGAATATTAAGGAGAATGCGTGTGAATATTAAAGATAATATGTGTGAATATTAAAGACTATGCTTATGAATCTTAAAGACAACGCCTATGAATATTACCAAAAACTTGTTTGAAATTTATGGAAAATGTATGTGAATATTAAAGACAATATGTGTGAATATTAAAAACCATATGTGTGTGTGAATATTAAAAACCATATGTGTGTGTTAATATTAAAGACAATGTCTATAGATATTAAAGACAATGTGAGTGAATAAAGTAAAACTTCAAATAAATATTCGTAACAACAACAAAAATTAATACTAGTATGAAAATAAATATCAATAGCAATACAAAATAATTTGATGCAGCATTACGAGGATTAGATTTATAAGTATCAAAGTTATGAGCTTATGCGTTGACTTCTACTTATGAATACGTATAAATGCAAATAAATAAATATCAATAACGATGAGAAACTGAACTATATGAAAATGCTGTTGCAAATAAGCATCATATATCATAGCTAGTAATATAGTATAAATGATATATATATATATATATATATAGTATATCATATATAGCAATGCAAATAAATAATAATCATATTGGAAAAGTGCGTTAAACGCAACATGCGAAAACTGAAGATGAGAGTGAATAAAATTTCTAATGTTGTCCAAACTCACTTAAAGTTCTGGAGTTAATAAAATATAAATGCTTGCATATAACTGTTCAATGAAATAAATCACTATTCATGAAAGTTAAATGATTGAAAAACGGTTTCACTAAGATGGGTTCTCAATCATGTTGTGTTAATGAGAGATTTTAAAAGAATAACATGAATGCTCATGCACCTTCATGCTCATAACTAGTTCATATTGGAGAAATTTTTGTACCTGAGGCTGACATGGGAAATGGAGCCTTCCGACATAAAAGTGCCAGTGTTAAATACTTAATATTTAAAATCGTTAATTATATGCCTATATATTTTTTTAATTCTAATGTATTTTATGTTTAGGACTACTCTACTCGATTTGGCGCCCTTTTCAGCTTTTACTCTGAGCCAACTGCCTCGTTTGGGAGTTTTCAAGTATTACGTAAGCACCTTGGGGGAGGGGGGGAGGTTGTTGTTGGTCTTTTTTTGCTTATTGGGCTGTTGAAATGGCCACAATATTGCTCACGTAATACTTGAACTCTCCCTTTGTTACAAAACTGGCACGACCCTTCTTCATATTTATCTTATCTAGTTAAATTAGACTGCATCAGGTAGGAGCAGGGACTATCAGAGGGGACAGGGGGCTTCACAATATTTGAGGCCTCAATTTCGTAACTCAATATATGTTAGACTTGTATTTAAAGGATCTCTGAAATATTAGTTGCCCCTGGCCTCGCATTGTTTCTGAAAGGACCTGGGTACGACGCATGTTTTCATGAAAGATTTTGATACATTGATACTTGCAGACGACTGATCGAATGCTTAAACCCTTTAATACCAACTTAGAAACTTTTCGTAATTTGTTTATCGTGAACGAAATGCTGAACGATAAATTCTACGTAAATATCATTATGGATCATATTTTTTCTCTATCTTCATTGTGACGAATATTCTCACTACAATTCTCTATATAAGACACCTTTTTTTTCTGAGTTATTCTTGAAAGTAAATTCGTCAATTTTCTGTAGCTTCATTGATCACCTCTTACATGTCAATCCAATTGAGAGAATCTGAGGTAAAGTTTAACGTGATAGAAGACGTAGTGTGACGTAGACATAATGTGACGCAGATTAGATTAATAAGTAGAGATTGACGTCATAAGCGTATCACTTATATCCTTAACACTTATATACGCTTATACCCTTGTAACGTTGACTTCTACAATGTAAATAACGAAAAGAGGTATAATGATCCGATGCTGTACAATCTTCGCCATAAAAAAAGTACATTTCATTATGCATAATTCGACAATCTCCCCAAACATTTCTGGAAATTAATCACCTGTGTACTCTGGAAATTTACATCCATTTTAAGGAAAACTTTACTCCATAAAATCATTAATCGAATGATATTTATCATTTGGCCGCTCAAAGTACATGGAAAACATTAATTAAAGCTATTAATACCCGTTAGAAACAGTAAGAAATATGACAGAAATGTCATCGAATAAACATTATAAAATCAACAATAAATCACACTATGTTAATTAAATTAAAGTACACCCGTAGCATATTTGAAAAATAAAGACCAATCTGTTGTTAATTATTTCTGCAAAGAATATAGTAACATGCTTTATACAGCATTGTAAGGGCAGCGATGTATTTAATATCACTAGCTGGTTTTAAAGCAGTTCGCTTTTGTGTATTCTCCATTTTTATTTCTAGAAAACTCCCGTGAGAAAAGGGAATTTATGGGTGTATTATTCTCTGTCTTGCAGCAACGTGTATTGATTTCGTAAATATACAATGAACTATAAGTAAGGAGCTTATTTGTTACTAAAAATACACAAGATCTTGATGTGTGAAATGGTCCACAGTGGAGAATAACAAATTGTGACATCAATATATGCCAACTTGAGGAAAAGGGGCTCAGGGTAAATTTTACAGAGGAGAGAGTAACTTGCAACCATTTCATTTTCGGTCAAAATGAAATGGCTTCTTTTAGAACCTATGAAATAAAATACTCCGGAGGCGTTCCGGAAATCCCTGGATGCCATAAAAAGAGGGGAAAAATATCACACGTTAAATATCTAGTTGCAATAAAAATTTCTCTTTTTGGTGAGCGCGAGAATTTGTGCACTTTTATAAAATCCTCAGAGTAGAAATTTTTCAAATATAGGTATTGCCATATGCCATATCGTAAATTTAGCAGACGCTTCACGAAACGTTCATCGGGCTGCAATAACATTGCTAAGCATCGTATTCTCTTTGCATAATAGAAGTCATATTTTCTGTTTTCCCTTTCTTCTCAATGACTTGTATCATCGTACCCCGAGGGCTTCTTCTCTTTCTTTTTTCTTTCTTATTCAAATAGGATTCAAGCCAAAAGATTTATTGGGAAATAAAGAGAAAAGAAAAGAAGGCAGAAGATATAGAAAAATAATATAGAAAGCCCATATTTCATAAAATCCCGTTCTAAAACTCAAATGCATAGACCGCAACACGTTCGAAAGAGAATTAAGTACTAAATTAGAAATCACCATCACGTTTCGTGGAAAGAGAAAGAATTTCGATCAGCATATGCTAATTACACTTTTCTGCGTATCACAAAGGCGAATTTTAATAGAAAATAGCAATAAATAAATTGAAAACAACACAAAAGAGTGAAGGGAGTGTGGATTGTAATAATCTGGAAAGATAAAAGAATACTTGGAAGAGAAAGAACAAAGGAAGGTTAAGGGCATTTTTGTCAAAGCGAAAACAGATAATATTAATAGGCGAAAATATTCATATATATATTATATATATATTATATTATATATTCATATACTCTTAATATGGCGGCTCATCATTGTAAACAATGATATTATTTACTAGCTTTTAAGATAAAACAAACGCCTTCTGATATGAGAAATGGACTAGAAAACCGATAAGATCAGCGCAAAGATGATTATCGGTAATGAGTATATACGGAAGGAACATAGAAAAGGTTATTCGTTTAAAAATGAATAATAATAATTATAAATTGATAAAATGGCTGAATGCGATTATATTCAATCCTTTGTTTGAAAAAGTTTTTTTTTTATTTAAGGGGTAAATTGGAATATAAATATGAATGTGATAAATTTCCTATATGGAATTGTCGCAACAAGTAGTTTTGTAGAAGAAGAAAAGATGGAATAACTTTTATATTACAAAGAAAAATATATCGAAAATTTGAAATTTCTAACGTGAGAACTTTTTACTCGAAACTGCTTGAGATATCGGAATACATTTTTGAAATATCTAGAGGAAGCAGAAATTTGCAGCGAATACTTTATATTCGACTTTCAAACCTTGGGTTATTGAACTGTATTTTAAATCCTTATCAACAACAGGTTTGAAACTTTTTACTTTACTTTCGCAGTTTCATATAAAATTCAAAATTTGAAGTTTTATGCTACAGAAAAATATTTTTGTTACAGGCATATACATAACCATAATAAATATTTAATCTAAAATTCATTTTCTGCATTGGAAGAACTTTCTCATATTGTCAAATCCGCTAAAAGTAAACATAAACCTAAATTAAGTGAACTTTCGGCTTGTCTCTTCTGGTTTCTATAAACTAAAAAAATAACAATATACAAACAAATAGTTTTATTGAAATTTTTAATGAAATGTACCTCTTTATGTAATTTCGTGAAAGCATGAAAATAACATGATTGGTGATATAATATATAAATAAATAAATAAAATATGCAGAAAAGAGGCACATTTTTCCCAAAAAATTGTCCAATGTAAAAACTTGCCAATATGCTGTATTGTGTTCCTGGATAATAAGAATAATAATAGTAATAGCAAATATTTTATTTGTCTCAAAGTTACGAATGTGTTCAACTTCAATAGATGATGAAATACTATTTACACGGTTTTCTTTGTACAAAAACACAAAAAAGCAACACTCCCAGTATCACCAAGCAACGAATGAAGTAAGTATCGAAGTATTGCAACACGATGTATGGTCGGTCACCCTTAACAACAATGCTGGCCTGATAATGATGCTCCATATTATCCATGGTATCGTCTATAACTCCAATAGAGAACAGCGACTGCCTTTCTTGAAAATTATTACAATTCTCTCTTGGGTTTCATCGGGAGTTTAAGGGAAGCGACGTATTAACCCAGGATATATCACGTATGTATCATCCACTATTACTTGCGGTGCATCTGACAGATATTATGTGAACATTTCATCCCCTTCTCGTTGAGTACAGGCAAACAAATGAACGGTCAGCAATTTTTCTTAACTCTTTATAATATTTCACCACATATGTTTGTTTTCTAGGTCATGCTTATAGCTCATCCGCAGTAAGACGAAATCATCCGAGAGAAGCATCTCGAGAAATTGTGCAACAATATTGTATTTTAATATATTATAATATTATTATCCATATTCGGAATAATATTTTATTTTCAGTAAGCAATCAAGACTGCATTTTAAACAATTTTTAAGGTGTAAAATATTTTATTTACATTTTATTTTTATTTCATTACTCCTGATGAAGGACTGCTGCTGATACGTCCGAAAGCTTGAGTGATCTTTTTCATTGCTATTTTACCAGTGTTTAACCTTTTTATGTAATTTCCTCCCTGGTACCCTGTATTTTATTTCTATTTTATTTAAATTTATCTTATTATTTATTTAAACTTACGTTAAGTACTAAATTTATTTTGCCACAGAAAAATAATTCTTTTATTTTATAAATATAAATTTATGTTAGAAAAATATTAGAGCGTTATAATACTCACTTTAGACCGCGAAGTATATAACCAATATAGAAAAAATAAGTCATAGAATATCAACCCATCTCCCAGAGACATTACAGGAGACGACGTCATTTTTTAATCGCGCCACACGACGTTTATTTCAGTCACTTTTATTAATTACTATATATACATATATATAGAAATATATATACATATATATTATATATATATATATATTACTATATATTATATATATATATATTATATTATTATATATATATATATATTATATTAGTATATATATATATATATATATATATATATATATATATATATATATAAATATATATATATATATATATATATATATATATATCTTCTTCTTTGAGAATATATATATATATATATATATATATATTACTATATATTACTATATATATATATATATATATATATATTACTATATATTACTATATATTACTATATATTACTATATATATATATATTACTATATATTACTATATATTACTATATATATATATATATATATATATGTAAAAATATATATATAACTATTATAATATATAGAAATATATAACTATTTATAATATATATAAATGTCGATTACAATATAAATACATACATATGGATATATACAATAAATTTTAGTTTATGGCTATGTAGATGAATTATTATACTGGCTTAAAGCCAGTATAATTATATATACTATATTGTACATATAAGAAACACTGCAACTTTTGAAAAATATCTAAAAGCCCACATCAACGTCTTTTTTGCTTGTCCGATTAAAATTACGCAATAGTAAAATAGAGGGATCGATAAAAAGTCTAGAAACTTTTGAAGGGCATGATGGTTAAGAAGTTGGTAACACCTGAAAACGCTGATATCAAAATATAATTTCTTTAAATTGTGATATAATTTATTATATATAAATTCTTCATAGTGAACTAACGCTTCAAAAGGTGCGAGTTGAAAATCCATGCTTTATTAATCTTATAGTATGATGAACATAATCACCGTGTAGTCCTTATTTGCATAGAGTGCTATTTTTTAGACATGCAGCAACAAAATTAAACATGGCCTTTGTATATTTTAAATCAATTTCTAAATATTCAATACTTTTTATCAGATGATGAAATTGCTCGCAAAGAAAAGAATGATTTTTCCGCTGCCGGTGGGAACCGAACACATAACCTCTTGGTAACCAGTCGAGTGCCCTTTCCCTCTGAGCTACAGCCGTCGGTAAAATTCCCATTTTTATCCATTTTTTCAAATTTATATTTTATCAATTTGATATGAAGTCCAACTTGGAAAAGAACACTATGAAGTGATCTGAAACATCCAATTAGGTTTTACACACTGAAACTAGAAAACGTGCCGAAAAGAAACGAAACCTTTAAATAAGTTAACTGGAAATAAAGCGCAGAAGTTTTCGAAGACCAACGGGTAAATCCCTTATGGGAAAATCTCCTCTAATTAAATACTTTTTACTGTAATTAGCGTCACAAGGATTACTTAAAAGCCACGGAATGAGGGAACGGAAATAATGAATAATTGATTAATTAATATGGTAACAAACGCACGCTGCAGATTAACAAGAGCAAAATTATCGAAAAAAAAAGCAATAGTTTTTAATGATTGTTTTAATCTTTTCAAAATGGGGTTTAATTAAAAATATCATCAATAATGATCTTATTTATTTAAATAAATCGAACACTACGCAGATTAAATTAAACAACAATATAAATCAACGTTTATTGGCGTAGTGATACCAGCGCCGATGTTATGGCGTGATTAGATGGTGAAACGTTCGAAAGAAAATAAATATTTCTGCGTTCGGTGGGACCTGAACCCACGACCTTCCACTTGCCGGGCAGAGACTCTACCATCTGAGCTACGAACGACAATATCCAATCCCTTACGAACGTATATAAAGACTTTACTGAAGCCGGTTATTTAATGATCTTATTATTCACATATTTTAATTAATTAATTCTTAAATATAAGACAGTCTTTTGAGCTACGTTGAAAAATCGTTTTGAAGCATTCCTTTGACGAACGGTTTTGAAATTTTTTTAGTAGAGATTAAAAACAGTTGGACAAAAATTACAACGCCAATTAAATTCTTTAAGTAAAACAGAAGGTTAATTATTTTTTTATAAAATAACCGAAATGCGTTTATTATAAATATGCATATGAGTGGGAAATGTACATGCAATGCTTAAATACAAATGTAATAAGCTGTTACATTAATATATTGAAAAATACTGTGCGATTCTCATGGAATAATGGAGGCATGGAAAAAGCATTTTGTCTGCTCGTTTTCCTCCTTTCATTATTAGATTAAGCAGATTGGTCCAAGTTTTAAACGAAGAACCGCTGATGATATTGACGATATATTTATGACATAATCATTATGGTATCATTAATGTTCATAGTGATATTACACTGGAACTTCACTCAAGGATATTATTGGGTGGATGGATGGAGGGAGGGAGGGAGGGAGGGAGGGAGGGAGGGAGTAAGGGAGGGAGTAAGGGAGGGAGGGAGGTACTATCTTGGAATAAAATTTAAAAACTAAAGTCGACATTAAAAGGTTAAAGTTTAATATAAGGTCATGTTATAGTATAAGGCAAATGATTCAATAAAATAGACAGTAAAGTATACGATAAAGTAATATGAAAAGTATAGGGTAAATAAAATGTGAAATATAAGATAAAATAAAATGTAAATTATAAGGTAAAGCAAAATGTAAAATATAAGGTAAAGTAATATTCAAAATACGTGATAAACTTATAATATATAAGATATGGAGGGAAACATCATAGGGAATAGACCTAGATGCATAAAAGGAGAGGACGGATGGATGACTTAATGGCTTTTACTAGGCTAAACAGGCAATACATTATCCATGCCAGCAGAGACAGAAAAATGTGGTGCACATTCGCAGCCAAACTCCGAATCGGAGAAGGCAGTTGATGATGATGAAGAGGAGGAGGAGGAGGGGATAAACATAGAACAATATAAGAGAAGTAGTCACAAAGCCACAGTATTGAAAAATATTAAAGTGTGAAGAATGGCTCATAATTTGGAATAAAAAAAATTATACTACGATTTTCATTTTTTCTAAGCCTGAAAGTAACTAATTTTTGACAGAATATACATTGTTATCCTCGATAATCTTCAAAGTAGTGAATTCCTTTCTGTTATTGTTGTAATATAGATAAAATACTTTCCATAATCAACACTAAATACTAAAACAAACATTGCTAAGCTAATAACTGAGTATCGCTAAGCATCTAAATATATTTACAAAAGAGGGTTTCTTAAGTAAATGAAAGAAGTTCTAGAAAAATAAGTAATTGGGATCAAATCTGATACTTCATGGACAGGATTCAAAATAGAACCTAACTTTATTTGGTTTATAATACCTGGAGAAAAAAAATGGATCTCATAGATTGAAATTGACGAAGCGGTCAAAACATTAGAACATTAAACCAAAGATCGAAAATTCCACTGCAAGCTAACTGCTTGGTGAATGCCCTTTTTTTACTGTTATATATGTGATTGGTCCCCCAATACTTAATTCAATACATACAGTACAGAATGCAATATGTTAATGGTCTCTAATACATAATTCAATGCGTGAACATCCCGTAGTACATTACGTAATATGGGAACGATCCCTACTGCCTAGTTCTATATATCCAGTATATTATGCAATACATGATCAGAGCGTAGTACATAATTCAATATCTAAACAGCCCCTAGTACATTATTAGTGCAGCATGGCACTTGCTGCCCCTATGCCATAAAAATTCGACTAATGTAATACTTAAGTCGATATCTACACTGTTTTACTTAGCGCATAATGTAAAATATGCATGATCCCTGAAATGTAATTCTAAACATATACGGTCTCTATAGCAATACAATGGCTATCATCGTTATATTTCACTGAAGATCTTTCCCTTTCGCTTTTTATTTTCGACAAATAGGCAGGCAGGCAGATAGGCAGGCAGACAGACAGACAGAAAAACCCAAAACAATACCGGGTTCAATATTTATTGAAGCCCTCTAAAATATCTGTTTAAGGATCGTAAATCGAATAGCGGAATTTTGTAATAAAATATAATGGAATGAATGTAAATATTATTAAAAGCAGCAATCGCGAAATCTTTTTTTTATATTTTGCTAAAATTAGAATATTTTGTTACTATTTTTTTATAATAACAAAAACATTAGTGTTTCAGAAAAGCAGCTTGCATTAAAATATATATTTCACAAATTGTGGAGCTAAATAAAAAATTAATAAGCCAAATTTTAATCAAAAGTTGAAAAAAAAAATGAAAAGCGTCTTCCTTTCTCTTCTACCCTGCATCCTCAAGTGCCTTCTCCGATTCTGATGTTGATGGTCAATATGAACCACATTTTCCTGTCTCTGCTGGCATGGATAATGTCTACTCTACTTTGTCTAGTCCAAGCCAAAATCATTAATCCATCCATCCATCCATCCATCCTCTTTAGGTCTCTTTCCCATGATGCTTCTCGCTAGTGCCTATTGGGGCAGTTGGTATTTTTCTACCCTTACCATGTGTCCGCAATATGCCAACTTTCTTCTCAGAATTGAAGTGATGATAGTTTTTCTTTTTTTGTGTTGGATCTGTTCAGCACTTCCTGATTGGAGATCTTGTCAGTCCATTTATCTTCAATGGTCTCTTAAGGGTCCGTATTTCAAAAGCTTCAATTTTATTCCTGGCGTCTTTCTTAAGGTCCAGGTTTGGCAACAATAAAGCAGAATAGGCCAAATATAACATTTTAGAATTAAAATTCTGAGATATAAATTTAATTTTCTCTCACCGGAACTTCTTGTAATTTATTAAATTTTGTTTTTTGTCAGGCCAATTCGGCACCTTATTTCTTTTGTTTGATCGTTATTGTGGCAAAAATGTTTTCCCCAAATAGCAAAAAAAATTATTATATTGTTTTGTTTTTACAATGGGCAGTATGTTGAAGTTTTCCTGCTAAGACACATAGATTTCATTTCCTTCACTTTAATGGTAATCCCCTACCCTACAGAAAAAATTTTATCGACTGTGTTACATGCAAGCACACGAACAAACATTACGCTTAAAATTTGTGACGTAAGTTCGTTTGTTTAAACATATTGATGGAACAGCAAAAATCTTATAATTCCTTCAAAACTAGTTGATTTGCATTGTCTATTTACCTGAATAACTGTTCTTATAAAAGTTTCTTTACTATGGTCGTGCTTTAAGTATCGATTATCCTGTTGGTACAATATCCGACACTCGGTATCGATCCATGGGAAAAGGAGCGGGAAGCGAATTAGAAATGCGGGTACATCTAAAAATATATAGTACCTATTACGGAAATGCAGGTTCGATTCGGGTATGCCTCCTATGTACAGAAGTCATTGATAAGCTGAATGCTGCAGAAGTATAATTATTTCTTGAATATTTAACATATGGAAAATTTTCCACTTTAAAATGTGTTTAATATGCTGAATTCATCATATTTTAGCGAAAAGCCTCTATATAGACTCCTCCGTGCACTTTCTTCGCTATGGCTGAATCTGTTGTGTTTAATGGCGCATATTTAAAAGCAACAGTTAATGAAATGAATATTTTTGTTTCAATCAATTCGATCGTTTATCACTTATTATCACAGATGATAAAGATTCTTAACTTTAGTTGGGGATATATAAATAAAATTATGAAGATGATAATTTGAATATACAATTTCCGCAAAAACAAATCTTATACTAACTTTAAAATAAAAAAATTCACATAAAAATTAATGAGCATATAAAAATTTCCATTATTTTTGTAAATATAAAAATCTGACAAATAAATTACAAAAAAAAGTAATTAATATATCTCGTTTTAGAAATCGCGTTACTATAGACTGGCAAGATACCTTGTTCTTACGATGCAAAAAAAAACAGTTTGCCGATTACGTTGTATTTTCTATTATACAAGTATAACCCATGTATTCATTAAATCGCAAAATGGAGGGATTTCTGAATAAATGAGAACATCCTAATCCCCAATTACTAATGCACTCAAACTTGTGGCGGTAGAAGATCGATATTCTAATTAAAAATTAATTAATTCTGGAATGTTCATGCTCCGATAGTTTTAAAACTTATCACTATCCGCATCTTTCCCCTCCAGAAACATAACTTTCAGTCACTTGCACTGAAGTACCCACATTTCAATTACAATGCAACATAACTAGAGTATGATAAGGCATTCACAATCGTTACAAATGAAAAGTTGTTTCTAATCTATAATTAATATTCCTTATAATATTCATACTGGTTTGCGGTATGTGCATGACAGCAAACATTTCAACGTTTCTAGCCAACCTCCACATGCTCACGGTCAATTTTAGATGATTCTTGTTTTTACTTTACGTGAATCGTAGATTTCTGCCTTCGTTGTGTTAGTAAATACTGTATTCAACTGTTTGCAAGCAATTATGTGATTCATTCCTCAAAACGAATCATTTTTTGTTGTTTTATAGAAGTCGTTAATTTCTGAATGTATAGTAACTAAAATAGTATAGGAATGGCTTTATACATTGGCAGAGTTTTCTTGGTAATATAGGAAGGAAAAGTTTTGTGTTTGTTTGCATGTTTACGATTCAAAGGCAGCAAAGTTTATGCTATGTTGGGATCTACAGAATTTTGAGGAATCCGAACCTCATCTGCCAAAGAAACCAAAGCCTGTTTTCCTATCCAGACCTGACAGGAAAACAGCACGATTTGGGTTATACCATTGGGCGTTGATCTCAGGTCCATGGAATGTTTGTGCAATGTGTTGGGATTACAGCGTCGACCCCAGCGGCCACCCTTCCCAATTCCCCTCTACCCAATTGCTTCCTTAAGGAAATGTGTTGCCACTATTCCGCAATAAAGCAATGCAACCACATTTTTCCGAGGATTCTGAGCCTCTTAAAGCCTAAGGAATTACACTCCGAACTGTAGTGGGCAGATGGTCGATAAGCGTTCTTTTTTTTGGCACTGTTGTGAATCAAATGCTGATTTACAGCCGGCTAGGTGAAAGCGATGTCACTGGCCTCAAA
>QLNU02003225.1:88712709-88732295 GCA_006491805.2 Dysdera silvatica | reverse complement strand
AACGTTTATTGGCGTAGTGATACCAGCGCCGATGTTATGGCGTGATTAGATGGTGAAACGTTCGAAAGAAAATAAATATTTCTGCATTCGATGGGACCTGAACCCACGACCTTTCATTAGCCGGGCGGAGGCTCTACCATCTGAGTATGCATCTCCGCCCGGCAATTGGAAGCTCGTGGGTCCTGGTCCCACCAAATGCAGAAATATTTATTTTCCTTCGAACATTTCACCATCTAATCATGCCATAACATCGGTGCTGGTACTACTAAGTTAATAAACGTTGATTTATATTATTGTTTAATATTAAACTGCATAGTGTTCGATTCATTTAAATAGTTCGATAATGTAAAAAATCAAATAGATTTTTTTTTTTTGAGGATATGAAATTGATTTTAAATGTTTCTCCTTTCAAAGGTATTCTCATATTCCAAAAAGCTTTAGACAACGGTCCCGCTATACATAAGCATTGTAAACATCGTCATCTTACAAATCTTTGTTAAATAGTCGAAAATAAATAAATAGCTGCCAACGAACCCTATTTGTACGAAAAGACTCAATATAATAAATAAAATAACATGCTGAGTGCGACTGAACTGAATTAATTGTTTAAATTACATAGGAAGAAATAAGAAATAATTTATGAAACAAAGGTAAGTGGAAGATCCACAACGATTCCGAATTAAAATTATTAAATTAAAAATTATTGCACAGAATTAAAAATTATTGCACAGGATGTTTTAAAATGTCCGGTGATCATGATCGAAAGTAGTGCGGAAGGAAAGTTGCGCTTTCCTCACGTTAGGTAATGAGTTATAAAAGTAGGAAACACGGCGTATAAATCGCATTATTTACGAAACAGTTGCCACTTGCTATCTGCTATTAGTTCCTTAATTATGGAGCACACTGTGTGTTGATCAATACAACGATATATCCATTTTTATTGAAGTTATTGACGATCTCGCCCAATTATTTTGACTTTGTAAGGTATTATTACCCTCCGCAGGGATAATACAATTGCCAAATATGGTCAACATAGAAAAGCCTCCGGGATGAGCTTTTGTGTTTTTTTCGTGGGGGTTTATTGGATTGAATAATTATTGACACCCGTGTTTTTTTGCTTAAACTAGAGCTTTTTGTTATAGAAGAAAAAGAGGCATCGTCCGTGAACTAGATTCGAACTAGGGTTTCTCCGTTGAGCCCGAAGCGCCTTGACCACTAGGCCATCGAGAACAGGAACGAGGCTCGTTTTCTCCTTATATTTAAAGTTATAAGGTATTGTTTCCCTTCTCAAGAATAACACAATTACCACATAATGGTCAACAGAGAAAAGACTCCAGGGGAAGTTTTTGGTATTTTTTCGTGGGGGATTTATTAAACTTGATAATTTTTTAAGGAATTAAAGGAGAATGAAGCTTTGTTCCCCGTCCTTTATGGCCTAGATGTTACGATGCTAGGGACCCAATGGAGAAACCCTAATTCGAATACAGATCAAAGACGATGCCTCTTTTTCTCCTATAATAAGAAACTGTAGTTTGAGCTAAAAAACGTGGTTATAAAAAAATATTATTTAATAAATACCCCACGAAAAAGCAAAAAGAAATTCGCCCCGGAAGCTTTTCTGTATTGACCACTATGTGGTAATTCTGTTATACCTGAGAAGGGTGATAATATCTTACAACTTATATATATACGGAGAAAAGGAGCTTTGTTCCTCGTCCTCGATAGCCTAGCTGTTAAGGCGCTCCGGGCTAAACGGGGAGACCCTAGTTCGAATCTAGGCAGGGTACGATGCCTTTTTTCTCACATAACAAATAGCTCTAGTCTCAGCTAAAAAACGTGGGTGTCAAAAATTTTTAAGCTTTATGTTGACTTTTATTGGTTAATTATATCAGTACTATAGTACATGTTTCAATAAAGTAATTTCCAATTAAACTATTAAATGATATACCAATATATTAAATTTATGACAATATGTCTATCATGAAAAATAAGCAATATATATATATATATATATATATAAATTTAATGCACTTATCTACCAAAATTACTCACACTATTTTATAAACACAAAAAATGGGATGGTGGCTTCGGCGTAGTGCGGAATTCATGCGCTAACAGAGCATGCTGTTAACCCAAAGTTAACTTCCAACTATGACAAAATAAAATGCTTCCTGGAAAATGGGTTATGATAGTTGGGTGATTGATTCTCTGGGCCTGAATGGGTTCGGATTCCTCGGAAAAACTTTAGCTCCGACGCGACCTGGCTTTTTCGCCCTTGCGCCGTGAAATAAAAAACAAAATAAGATGCCTTTATTTCCATAATATTCCTAACCCGATGCTGGGCTCATCAAGGGCAGAGACAAAATTTAACAAAAGGTCGAAACTCTGAATTTATAAAAAAAATTCTGAAAGGGGGGATAAAGGAAAATCAATTATTTTTAATTCAGTGTTTCAATATTCAGTGGACAGCAATTTTTTGTCCGGCATACACCGCGATTATGCAGAGTAACCGAAAATCCGATGAATATTGTACAGATCGGTATTTAATAAAAGTATGTTTTTCTATTCATTCCTTTACAAAATTTCTTCCTTGACAAATTTAACTCTGATCCGAAAACAGCGGAGGGAGGGAGGTTTTTGTCTGGGGAAATCTTGTAAAGTTTTCAAGGGAAACAAACCACGGTAATCCGAAAGAGGAAAATCCCACTCGATGAATCCTGCCACCTTTCAAGTTTGAAAATACTTAAGGCATAAAAGGTTTCACTTTGCAAAACCCAGTTAAACGTAAAACAGGTTCCAGGAAACCTCTCTTTAGAGAAATAAAGTGGTCTCAAAACAATGTTTGGGATTTAGATAACTTAAGGATTTAAGTCGAGGTAGGAGAAGGATTCAGGTTTGTCATCTACGTTAAAGTTCTTAAACTCTTTTCGATGTGTTTAGAATCCTTCAAAATTCCCTTGGCCTAATCGCAGTACGTATATCTTCTTTAAAACTTTTAAAGATTACCAGTAGTTCCAATTGGTAAATTCTATTTGCTCACAGGGTGCTGCAAAGGATGAGTGTATACAATAAGACATATCGATTATTTCTTTGATATAAAAGACATTTGATAAGTAATTGTAATTTAGGATACAATATAATCCAACAAAAAAAATATGCAAATACTTTCATCTAAACTCTTAATGATTGTAGAATGAATCTTTCGAGATGGGATCAATAGTCTAACGGGATGGTAGAAGCAACACGTTCTTATAAGACCAAACCCACTCGATGTTTAAAATCAACTCTAAGAAAAGCTGTAATTGCAACTATCTTATTATGTAGTCCCTTTTAATCATAAATCATCTACCGTTAGATATCTTGCGCAATGATGAAATATATATTTTCAAAACGAGTTTAAGTTTGCAAAAGGGTGAAACAATCAAACGCGAAAAGTGTGTGTAAAGGAGCGGATTCCTTCCTTTCGAAAATCCTACAATCCTAACTAAAGTTGCATTTTTAAAAACACGCTTGTATGAAATAGTTGAAAGAAATTGATTATTAGTTATTAATCTTCAATTCGCCGAAGTTAAAGAATTATGCTACTTTACAACTGTGTCAAGAGACGGCGTAATCACTATTTGTGAAATGGATGTTTACGTACAATTATAATTTGTTTTACAAACAAAGCCACAGCTTGCTAATAATAAAAATTTATTTATTTTGCAACACACCATGTTTTAAATCAGCAATAAGTAATAAGCATTAATATATCATAACATATCGGTTTTACTCACTATTAAGAAATCCTTAATTGGCTTTGGCGATCTCCGAAACATATGAGAATGGTTCATGGCATTTCGTGCTAATATTATTTTATCTGTCTTATTTTTTGATTCTTTTAGAATGAATATTTTTGTTTGTATGTCTATATAATTGTTATGTCGGATGCGATATTTTTGTAAATGAATTAGGAGTCGTTTTTATTATGTTCATCGATTTTCCAATCTGTCTTTTAGATTATAAAATTTCTATCTCAGGATTTAATAAAAACAAATTTTGAAGCCACAATAACTCTGTCATAATTATTTTTCCGATTTCCTGATTCCCTGGAAAGACTTTAAAATGCCTTCGATTCATTTCTTTGCCTTTACGTGTATTTGTTTTTTGTCTGTATGTCTGCAAAGGATTTACAAACCTCGTCCGTTTCTTCATCGATCATTCAACTTACCAAATTTTGCCTCGGACTCAAATAAAATCAAATTTAAAGAGTAATGGTTGTACCATGCTGAATATAGCGAATGATTTTGAAGAAGTATAGGAGTCGATCAGCAACTACTGAGGAAATATGGAGGCTTCCAAGAGGGTGGTGGTAAAATCCCTCTGTTAATGTACAGTGTGTCCCATAATTATACGGAAACGTATTTTTTTAGAAGAAGAGTTGATTTAACGAAATAAAAAGATGTATATTAATCAAATACATTTTATAAGAAGCTGAATAACATACATCATCAACTACCGTTGATAACCCATATAAATGTAATAGCATGATATCTGTGCATATCCAGTTGTAAGAAACTGTCCCATAATTATATGAAACAAATAAAAAAATTATAAATTTCAAGCTCGATTAGTAATCAATGGAGCCTTCTGCACATTCAATAACATAAAATACCCGTTTTGGCGTATTGTCTATTAAACGATGCATTATGGTACAATCAGCATTATACCAACAGTTTATTATTTCTGCTTTGTGTTTTTTGACAGTTGCAAATTACCTGTTATCAACGTAGACACTACGAAATAAAACATCTCAAAGGTTCTCAATGGAATTGAGATCCGTGCTACGAGCTGTCCACGACAACAGTTTCATATTCTTCGATCCCCACCAATGCAATCGTAGAACTTGCTGTGAGAATAGAAATGTTGTCCTGCTGGAAAATCCAGTCAGGACCACCTATTTTCTATGCAACAGGAAGCAGAATGCCTTTTGAAAGCTTTTGATACGTTAATGCATTTTGATGTCCGAACTAAAGCCAAACACGACTTTAATCACTGAAACCAAAAAATGCCCATACCATAACTGAGCCTCCTCCATGTTGTCGGCTGATTACACAGATGTGCGAAATAACACTTTTGAATTTTTTTCTGCACCTGTTTAGCTTTCCCTAATGTTTTTCGGTACGCTGTGTTCAGAAATGCCAAGCTTTTCCTTCTGTCACGTAAGGGTTTTCCATAAAGTGAGGATGAAGGCCCAGGAAAATAACAGAAGACCTAGTAGTGTTAAAAAACTTTATTGACAAAAAAACTTAAAAATAAGATTTGTTTTACATTTTACTGCTTTTTTATATTTTTCATAGCCACCACAAAATTAAAAATCATTATAATGTCTCTTTTCCTTCCCCTCGAAGCTCTGTTTAGAACCCTTTCTCCTGTGCGCTGCTTGCGCCTCCTCCCTAGTTAGCATCCAGCAGTAATCTGCTATTATGTTGACGTTCCACCGGCTCTGATACCTCCATTCCATTTACTTTATATCCTGGTGGATTTCCTCTCCTTGCTTTTCACTTACAGAGCCCAAATTTTCTAGGAAACAACTTAGATAGTAGTTAAAATGTAAATCTTCTAGCTCATTGAGCAGCCTAAGACTTTGAAGTTCACCAGCATGTTTCCTACGACGTTCTTGAAGTCAGGGTCTTTCTGCTTGCCAAGAAACTTCTTTACAACTTCTTTAAAGGATTTTCAAGCTGACCTCTCAATGTTTTCCATTTTGGTTTTAAAGATTTTGCCTGTCATGAATTTTCGAACCTCAGGAAGGACGAAAACCTTTTCTTTCAGCTTCGCTTCTGACAGCTCTGGAAACTTACTTGCCAGGTACGTGAAATTATCACCATCTTTTGACAGAGTTTCACAAATTGCTTCATGATGCCAAGTTTGACGTAAAGTGGAGGCAGGGATACTTTTTTTGGGTCCACCAAAGATTCGAAGTGCACGTTCTTTTCCCCTACCTTTTGCTTGCTGACCACATTGTCTGACTCTGGTGCTTAGCTTTAGCACCAGTGTCCCATTCGCAGAGGAAATAGGGGTACCTAGTCTAGCCACCGTATTGACCAAGGATCATGGAGAGCACTTTCAGATCGCCACAGATGGTCCATTGGTATTCCTTGTAGTTAAGTTGGTCATCAAAGCTAAATTCTGTTACCTCTCTTTCAGATGAACAGAGAGGTCAACCGGTATGGAGGCATATCTGTTGCAGTTGTAAAGAAGGACAGCTTTAAAACTTTTTTGTGATGAGCCAATGAAGAGTCTCCAATCTTTTACCTTAAGTTTTGCGTTGTTTTTCTATCCATTGTAGATTGAAATGCTCCAAATTACTTGGAGTTCATTACGTTAAATTATTCTTTTAAACTTTTTTGATTTGTAATATTACTTACGTTTTGACTTTTTGACACCGTTTTTCTACTTTCTATGTTTTAATTTATCGATCATGAGGCAAAATACCTCCTTCTAAGCAAAAATATTGCTTTGACACATTTTTATAGTAGCACACCTAGTAGGTAGGCAACCAGACAGAAATTCTCGATTTGTGTCAAAACTGTACGTGATAGAATTTTTTAAGTATTTTTCCTGAAATCAGCATCCAAAAATACATAAGGAACACCCTTAACTTCGAAGAAAAAAATTTCATTACAGACCTGTGTTATTCGTCATTGGTTGTGTCTCAAATCATGTTAGTAATGCTTGATGTCATCCGATCTAGCGAGTTTAAATTTTTTCTCATTGCTAAATGATACTCGTAGCCAATCATTCTTCCATGACATATGGCTCTTGGTCTAGTGTAATCGCTCGTGTTTGTGGTTTTCAGTTAAAGGCGATTTCTTAAAAAACATTGCATATATCCCATGTGGTATCTTTCTGAACATTCTGTGAACACCACTTTTCGATATTTTCATTTTTCCAAGTGACTTATTTTTCGTACAGACATATAAACACTAACAGTTTGTTCCTGGATCAATCCATCCGTTGGCGGGAAAATGTTATTACGGCATCTAGTTCGCTTCTGTCTCCACTTAAAACGTTATGAATAGAACAATTGGATCTTTTTAACTCTATTGAAGTTCTACTTATTTTCATTCCTTCATCGTGCAACTTCTAAATTTGCTGGAATATTGATTTCAAAGGATTCATTATATTTTGCATTTTGGAAATTAATTTTTTACATTTTATGTGTTTTTATTCAAGCTAAAATATTTTTTGAATAGTCCAAAGAAAAAATATTTATCCACGGACTCACATTGGATTGGACCCAGATTCCTTGAATATAGTTTCTTATGAGTGAAAAATTTCTAGCATGAAAAAAAAAACGTGAGGCATTATAAATTAATCACCGTAATTAATCAATCTACCTTCTTTATTATAAAAGTTCTTCTTTCGATAAAAGTCACACGCATTGCTGTTATCAGTAGCCTACCGGTTAAAACGTTTGGACACAAACACGTTTTCTCCATACTAAATAGATTATGGTTACAGTAGCTTTGGGTACTACTTAAAACACAAGAACTTATCGGTCAGAGCATTGGAACTGTACTCAGTAGCAAAACAATACAGAGTTTCATCAGGAGATTCCATAACAAACAGTTATTTCAACACTGGCGTAAGGTTTAAAAACACACGACGTTTCGGGAGCCAACTGCTCCCTTTGTCAAATGAAAACAGTAAATGAAAGTCCGAAGTTCATATACTCGCAGGTTGGAAATCCATATCTGACGTCATCTGTTGCGGGATTGTCCCTGCCGATGAAACCTACGGCGTCAGATGGCTACCCACTCGAGGTTTTTCAAAAATCCTGTAAGGTTCTGGTAGAGGTTTTGAGATATTAATAGCATGACTCCTCAAGCTGTAAGTCTCCCATGATTTCAAAAGGAGTCTACTACCTAGATTTGTCACATCCAGTTCTAATACTTTCATCAAGTGCCAATCTGGTTCGTGATTTTCCCTAAAAACATGTTCGGCGAATTGAGACTCTGAGACACCTTTTCTGAGAGCGGTTGTCATAAATTCACCGTCGTGTGAATGTTAAAGCCTTTTACAAACCTGTTCACAACCATCGAGATTTATTACTTAAAGTCAAGGACCGTGTTCCTGAAAGGCAAAAAAAATGGTGTAATTTACCAAATATCGTATGGGGATTGCGATAAGGTGTATGTTGGATACATTGGAAGATCGGCACGTCTACGAGGAAAGGTTCAGATGCGTACGGTGGTCAGAGGGGACAACTCAATCCAATTAGTCAAGCATGTTTTCAGGGAAGACTGCGAACCAGTGGCCATTCATTCAACATTTCATTGAATGCCAATCTCTTTCGATTGGCATTCAACAAAAATATAACGATGTGACAAATCTGGGGAGTAGACTTTTTCTGGAATCATGTGGGACTTACAGCTTAAGGAGTCATGCTATTAACATCTCAAAACCTTTACTAGGACTTTACAAAATTTTTGTCAAACCTCGATTTGGAGATAGCCATCTGACGTCATCGGAATCGGAGGTTTTCCCAGCCCGGACTACCTTGCACCAGATGACGTTAGGTTTTGATGCCTAACATGCGGGTATATAAACTTAGGACTTTCACGAACTCTTCATTCTGCCTTCACTTGACAAAGAAGCTGGTGCTCCCGAAATGTCATGTTCTAAACCTTACGCCAGTATAGAAATAACTGTCGTTATGTCCTCAGTAGTTTAGCAGTTGAGGCATTTGGACTTAAAACCGCTTTCTCCATATTGACAGTAGCTATACTTCAGTAGCTTATGGTTACGCTTACATTGTACTCAGTGGCTTAGCGGTCAGAGCATTTGAACTGTACTCAGTAGCTTAGCAGTCAAGGCGTTAGGACGTAGATTCAACGATGCTTAATTTGAATTCAGGCTAGCGCGCATGTAGATAATTCTTTTTAATTTAGAAAATTCCTTCTGTTTTCTGCATCGCTCTAATAATAATTATTAATAATCATTAATAATCATTAAACCATCAATAAGCATTAAATGACAATTAATGACAAGATTCATTAATTCATCAATCATCAATCATCATTAATTCATCAATCATCAATCATCATTAATTCATCAATCATCAATCATCATTAATTCATCAATCATCAATAATCATTAAATAATTAATAATCATTAAATCGTTAATAATCATTAAATAATTAATAATCATTAAATCGTTAATAATAATTACATCACTGATAATTATTAAATCATTGATATTCATTAAATCGTTAATAATAATTGAATCATTAATAATAATAATAATAATAATAATAATAATTCATTGAATAATAATAATAATTAAATCATTAATAATCGTTAAATTATTACTCATTGATACTCATTAAATTATTACTCATTAATAATCATTGAATCATTAATAATCATTGAATCATTAATAATCATTGAACCATTACTAATCATTACATCATTAATCATTATTAATAATCGATAATAATTTTAATAATTTTTAACCTTTATTAATAATTATTAAATTATTGATAATGATCATTAATAGTTAGTGTTGTTATATCATTATTTAAGTATATTCTTGTTGTTTGAAGTGTAATTTGATTAATAAGAGGGAACAGCCGAATTGCCACCCTGCAACATCTTTAGTTTCTGAATAAGTCTAGATGTAACAATTGATGATGATTTAAACATTACTACATTTAATCGATTGTAATTTACTTGAAAGCCCTTTATAAGCATTTCAAATATAGAAGTTGCTACATTTGAAACGTTTTGAAAATGTATGCTGTTGAATAAATAGAAACATTTAAGTATTTCTTAGGAAGATACTTGTTTTAAAATTATGAAAAATTTGATTACTTCTTTGAAATGATCTCATTCGAAATTTTATTTTCGTACGTATAAAATTCGCATTTAAAATAATTCCACCTTCAAATAGGAAGCAAAACTAACTTAATTAAAATGTTTTGCTCAAAATCCTAAATCAGTCTTGAAGTAAAATATTTAAAAATCCTAATAGAATATTTTAATTCATCTCGCCTACGTTCACCTTCGCTCCTCAGTTAAATTTTTAAATTTTCTAGAAGATAAATTTGATGAAGGAATGAAATTGTTGAGGAGGGATGGGATTTCCATTTGCTAGAATTCGTAAACCTCGGGGAGCATTCTAATTCAGCATTTGAAGATTCGTTAAAAAATTGTCTCTGGTGGATTAAATTGAGATATAAAAAGATCTACAACTAGCTTTCTACCGTAATAGATAACACAGATCGGGGATTAAACTGTAAATGTAATGATGATCCTGTTGATTAATGTACTTTCTGAAAGGAAAGAAATATATTAAAAATCTTCTCAAACCATACCTTTTATATCATTACGCACTATAATTTATTGAAGGTTTATTTATTAAAAATAAATAAATAAAAATGAAAAGAATATAAAAGTCTATTCAGAGCCTAAAGTTTTAAACTTTTAATATTTTTCAATTATAAATGTCCGCATATTACAGCACAGTATAATATAATGTACATTATTGTAAATTTTTCACCTGCAGAATGCTTAGGCTGGTGTCAACGATGAAATTGCTGCATTAAAATGACTTTCCTGATAAAAAAGTTATTTATAAATTCATGCTTGTAACGGAATTTAAACTAAAGTGTGGGGTTGGTGGAAGTAGTGTATAATTTTACTATGTTATTAAGGGTGCAGACAATTTTATGACAAATATTCATAAGGGAAATATATTAAAATAATTAATTTAAGGAATTAAATATTAAATAATTATATATTGTCATAACATGAACATCCTTCTATGATTATTAAGACGACATTTAACAAGATGTTGTAATCCGCTCTGCAGCATGTGGACTAATTTAATGACGTGAGGTTTTTTCACGTTTCTAATCAGTTGTAACGATATATTGGCGTGAAGGAAAGGTGAAAATTATATCCGAATGCAATATATTTTCAGTCTTGATAAATATCTCATGCACATCAAAACACATATCACGCAAAAAATTAATGGAAGGGTAAATTCATTTTCTTCCCCTCCACACTCACATACGCACACGCACGACCGGGAAGTCGGTGCCTCTCCTCATCTCTCCTAAGCTACTGCCTGTTCATGAAAAGAAGCCCGATGGTACAGTTAGGAATAACGGGAGATGACGTCACAAACGGGCTAGCCGCTTACAGTAGAGTAGAAATTCAATTTTGGAACTTGTTTTTGGCGATCGCCAAAAACGAGTGCAGAACTTAAGTCCTACATTGTTGTAAGCGTCTAGCTGATTTGTGACGTCACCTCCTGATATTTCGAATCTTACCAACGGACTTCTTTTCGTGAACAGGTCGTACTGTTCGTTCACGAAAAGAAGTCCGATGGAATAGTTAGAAATAACGGGAGGTGACGTTACAAACGGACTATCCCATTACAGAAGAGGAGGACTCACATTTCAGACCTTGATTTTGGCGCCGACAAACGTTCACTAAAAACAAGTTCTGAAATTGGAGTCGGCCTCCTTTGTTGTAGTGAACTAACCCGTTTGTGACGTCACCTCCCGTTATTTCTAACTGTTCCACCGGACTTCTTTTCGTGAACAGACAATACTTCAGTCCTACTCTCTAAACCTCCTTCATTGTCCCACTCGTCCTCCCTTCACTGTATTTCAAAAGGTTATTTTGCCTTGGAGCCATGGACACAAACGATGCATACAATGATGTAGCTCACTCCATACTATATTTTTATGAAAGCAAGAAGTGATAAGCCCATGATATGTCAAAACCTGCAGTTTCCAACATACCCAAGCACTTGCTGCCTTAGGACTAAAATCCCAGAATACAGATTGATAGCAAAAGGGCAAGCGGTCATTACCAACGAGATTCAGACTCAGATTTTCCTTCCAGTAGATAAATGCGCCTACTTCGCACCACCATATGTGGAGAGCCTTAATGGAGCAAAAAGCGCCACCCAAAAAAACATATAGACCGATAATTCAACGGGTTAAGCTCGCGTATATTCCACTACAATTGACATTCGATTGCATTATACGAGAATCCTTAAAGTTAGAAGCAAGAAATGGTTTGTTCTTTCAGCATAAGTTTTAGCTTCTTCCCTTTTCAATGTGAGATTAAGAACCAACTTACTTTGCAAGTTATATTTATCATCCAATTACAGTCTATGTTAAATTTATTACTCTGTTGTTTAATGTATATGAAGTTTACAATCCAATTATACTTTGTGTGTTAAGTTTACATAATCCAGTCACTGTTTACATTTTATGTTTTCAACTCAATCAATTTCCTAGCGCTTACAGTTCATTCATCTTTCCTTTATTTTTATCCAATAGCTTTCTACTTGATAGGTTTGTTTTCCTATAAGCTAATTGGCCAATCCTGAATATGGAAGATTGGATTTTATGACTTTGTTTCTTTTTATTTCGGAGAAATCAAAATTGAATTACTTTCTTAGATAAAGTATTTTATAGCCAAAAATCACCATTTCGTGATCATAATTTCGGTTCTTTACAGCAGTCATTTTTTTCAATTTGAATTTTTTGTTCAACACGTTTCTCATAAAAATTTTAATTTTTCTTCCTAAGCCTCGATTTTTCGGCTGTTTTATCTCACCATCATCAACTCCACCGTTACGTTGTTGCAAATGGAAAACCTAAACAAAAAATGAAATATGTCGATAAGCTTTTTCTTTTTCAACCGAATTGCACATTTCATAAAAGCAGATAACGATTAGATTAGAATAAAGATGTTTCGAAATAAATACTTTTTTTCATAATAAACATAACTACTGCATGCATATTTTAAATAAATGCTATTCTCTTTGGTCAACATTAAAAAAAAACGATAACTTTTGCCATTGGTTAATTGAAGCTATTTCTTAGTAAGGGAAAAAAGACAGCAAAATGATATATTGCTCAGTGTATTTTTTATTGATTTAAAACGCCTTTTTCAGGCTCTACAAATTAGAATTGTCCTTCTGTAATAAACAAACTTTTATCATATTATATTAATGTTGAAGCCTCTGAAAACCTGGTTTGAAAACGAATTGTATATGCCACTCTCTTGAATTTCTTACATATCTATTAGAATCGAAATATTTCTGCATTAAGGCAAACCATTTCGTACATGTAACTGAATGTCCATTTGGAATACATTTTCCTACAGTAAATTATAGGTTCGATGAATTATTAATGATATTATTATGAAATCGTGAATAATAAAAATGTGTTCTCTGGGAAATTACACAAAACATAAAAGACGACGACACGATTAGATCTGTTACATAAAGGAAATTTCCAGTTTCCTTCAATAATATGAAAGAATATGCACGTTAAATGTTATTTATCGAATCGTGAGATATTTAACCTACTGCTACGCCTTCCATATTTAAAATATATCAAGAACAGCTGTTTTAGGTGTTAACGGATACCGTTGAAAACATCTATATGTTTCTGGCAGGCTATTTTTCAACAAGAGGCGACAGGAGTGAACTCAAGTGCTCTAGAGAAATACCACTCCATGTCTGTCTGGTAAGCAAACGGGTCAGTTGTCGAAGACTGCGCTATTCTCCTAGTGAGGGGGTGGACACTTCCATCACAGAGGGAGAGGTTATATGAAGTATCACAAAACA
Organism: Dysdera silvatica; assembly: GCA_006491805.2. Classification (NCBI taxonomy): domain Eukaryota; kingdom Metazoa; phylum Arthropoda; class Arachnida; order Araneae; family Dysderidae; genus Dysdera; species Dysdera silvatica. The sequence continues at coordinate 88,718,653 of QLNU02003225.1, read as the reverse complement.
TTTCTCAGGATTACATGCAAAGTCTTATACAAAGAACAGTACAACACACTAACAAAAATAACACAACATAAAATATATAAACATGGAGAAGTAAAAACTAATGAATACCGAAGAAGAAGTCATTAATTGTACGAAGAATACGCAAAATAACGGTTAGTTTCCGTCAAATATTAGTCCAGAGAAATAAGAAGAAAATACTGGAAGTGAGAGTCCTGGTAAAAGTTGAGGAAATTTAAGATTAAGTATATACAATACAAAGATATCAAAGGGCTTGAGAATTTTATGTTGAGGAAGTAATGGAGGTATACGTAAAAAAAAGGACTGAGCGTTCCAAGACAAGATTTGCCAAATTCGCTTGCACTTTTGGAGCTATGAAATCAAGCAAAAGAGATTTACTAAATCTGTAAAACTGTGAGTTTGTGTAAGTGATACAAAGAAAAAAATGGTGGAGTACTCTACGGATAAGTCATGGACTTTCACAATGGAGAAATTTCAATGTATGGAAGGTATTGCAGAGGTTACAGAAGCGTCCGATTAATTTTAACTGTAGAAGTGCAAACGTCTATTTCATATCATACAGCTTCTGTGGTGCAGTTTGATTCGCTTTATAAGAAGCTTTGTCAGTGGGTTCAGGATACTTACCAGTAACTGACGTTGGGTTTTGTTGGGCCAAGTGGACCCAGCAATCCCCAATTCTGGTGCTTTTAAGCCGCCTGTGTCTAAGAATCCAGGACAACGTAACGTACTTGCTGACTGAAGCACATCTGGACACACAAATAAGTGTTTCAATGGCTATTGAATTGAACTTACATAGAAGCGTAGGCTAAAAAGAGCAGTAAGACAGCATGGGAGACGAAAAGTATTATAACTAACAATCAATCATTATGTATTTTGCCAAGATGCAAAATTATACACAATCAAATACCGTAGACCAACATCATGGAAGTGGCTTGGTAGGGGACCGAAAAAATTTTGATAAAAAAACGGCTTGATGAGTCACAGCCCCCATTGTGGGAGAGAATTTTCTTTACGTTCTATAGAGTAAACGAGAGAGCCAAGTTCATATTCTTTCGGTAGAGAATAAGTACAGTTATAGGTGAAAATATAAGCACCATTTGAATCTCGGTATAAAGCAGAATCCTCCACTACTTCAAGTGGATTCGTTTAAACCATCAGTTTGCACGTGGAGTTTTATCAATCACAGTATATCAGTGGAGACGGGAATCATAGTCATGTTTGAAACGACTGATGGCTTCTCTGGAATTCCAAGAAAATTTCAATAGATAATAGGAAGGTTATCACAATTGCCTGTCTATATGACGCAATAGACTCTGGAGGGTACTGGTAGGTGAAAGCCAGTAGTAAATCTCCTGTAATTATATTTTATATAACAGCTATCTGAGGGGCTTTTGCTACCTATTGGAGGCAGAAAATGGAAAATTAAAAAGAAGTTTACAAGAAGAAGTAAACTTTAATATGGCTTTGGTGTAAGAAGTAAACTTTGATATAGCTTAGGATGAAATAACATCTAATATGTACGGCTAAAAATAGACAAATTTGAACCCTCCACATGCGACTTCAGAGCAGATAACTGGCAATGAATTTGCAACAATTCCCGCAGCAACCATCTAAGCCTAGAAATTAATTATTGGTTCTATAAATAATAATACGACATACTGTTTCATCTTGCTGACCTTGCGTTTCATTAATATGTAGCGAATATGCAATGAGCTTGTTCCTAGTCAAGTGCCTTAATGCTGCGACTGAACCATTATTAACCCGAAGAAGCAATAATGATTCCGTAAAGTTCATACACATGCACTTCATGCAAATAACAATCGATCTCTGAGGTTAAAATCAGATTTAAAATTTATAAGTTCTCTTTTTAAATCAATTAATTTCATGGAAAACCGAAAGCGAGGACATGACAACTGAATTCATCTTCACCAAGTTCTCGATCAAATCCACGTTCGCAAGACATTGAAATTCCATCGAGGTCCCTCACGTCTATCACGCGCAACCGCATTTGCGCTACAAATTTAATAAACAAGAATCGCTCACCACCCGAATTATTCAGTTTATTCACGATTTCCTGTATTGAATGATTCGAAAAACAATTTCTTCTGCTTAGGAAGAGTTCTTAATCAAATGCACATTAATTCAACTGAAAATTTAATGTATTGTTATCTGTCAGGTAAGGAAAAGAGGAGAATTTGCGAAAATTAAAACTTAATTTGTGTTTCATATTTGTAGGAAAATCATTTTTTTAGAAAACTGTACATAATTAAGGACGTGCTTATACCTCCGGCAGGTTGTTCATCTTCATTTTCCAGAAAGTCAGCTGTTATATTAAACAATAGTTTAATGTTAAACAACAATATCAATCAACGTTTATTGGCGTAGTGATACCAACGCCGATGGTATGGCGTGATTAGATGGTGAAACGTTCGAAAGAAAATAAATATTTCTGCCTTCGGTGGGACCTGAACCCACGACCTTCCACTTGCCGGGCGGAGGCTCTACCCACTGAGCTACGAACGACAATATATAATCTCTTTACGAACGTATATATACTGTTGCCAGTTATTTCGCAGAATGGTGTAGTACATGGACTACTATTTAAACCAAATTGCAAAGAGACTGGTATTAAATTGATCGAAATGCACGTTGCAGCATACGTATTTATATAAATCGCCGTGGGTTCAGGTCCCACCGAACGCAGAAATATTTATTTTCTTTCGAACGTTTCACCATCTAATCACGCCATAACATCGGCGCTGGTATCACTACGCCAATAAACGTTGATTTATATTGTTGTTTAATTTAATCTGCGTAGTGTTCGATTTATTTAAATAGCTTAATAATTTTGATTTTAAAGCAAAAAACAATGTAACGTATTTAGAAAGAAATCATGATTTGTTTTAATAATTTCAGTAACTTTCTCAGTTCAGCGTTTATTTGACTTAATGAAGTATAATTAAACACAGGAATGTGCCTTTTAAAGTACAGACTTGATTTGATGCAGGGACATGCAAGTTACTGAACTAGCGCTATAACTGAGACATTGTGGCCAACTAAGTCACATTCCATTCGTAAATGTGTTTCTCAGTACAGTATTTATTTCTTTTAAAAGGACGCATATATTGTTATTAGATTAAATTGACTACGACAAATCAGAATGATCACATGCACGGAACTGTGATTTAGATCAGCGCTGTATTTTGGATTTGTAATTATTTATATATCCCCTCGCGGGAGTGTAAAAATAAATAGCTTATATTGATACATAGAAATAAGATCTTATTGTCAAACTTATGAATATATTAAAAGTTTTTTTGTAACGTGATATTATTTATACGCTAGTCTTATTAAAAAACTAGACACATGTATGCTTTCAGCTGGCTTATTCAAGCAAAAAGTAGCAGCTGAAAAAGAAATGTGACATGTTTTCAAAAATTAAAAGTTGTTAACTTTTTAATCAAAGTCTAGATTTGCTTCTGAAAAATTTGATTCTTTTTGTAATAACGAAAATATTTCTTTGAAAGTTTTTTTACACGTTGATGTGACAATTTGATCCTAATTTGAGGTCCAGGAATTTTCCTCGTCATACAGTTTCACGATGAAATTTGGTTTAATCTGTTTTTCAAATCGTTATGTGTTATATGCACTTCTGCTTACAAATCTTTTTCTTTGCATATAATTGCGTAAGGTTATTATTAGTACTTTTAAAAATTTTATAGAGTAATAACTCTCACGATTTTATTAATTTAAAGTTCATACGAAAATCGTTAAAACAATTGTAATAAAATATTAATTGCACAGCACTTTGAAATTATAACTATTTATATAAATAACTAAATGTTCTACTTTGTTTTATATGCAACTCAACTCACATATGCATACAGATTGACGTTAGTCTATAGCAATTTACAATATTTGCAGTAATTTGCAGTATTTTTTAAATGCATAGATCTTTTTATGTATGCATATACAACCTTTTACTTTTCAAAATTACAAGAATTTGAATATAAATAATACATGCTACGTGCGCACATATGGGCTGTATAAAAAAATTTTACGCATATTTAGCTATTTCAACTATAAAACTTCCTAAAATTTTCATGTTTTGCACTAAAGCACTTTATTTTAATAGAACAAATATTCCTCCGATATTAACACTAATGTTTTCAGGGATTTATTTGGAAATTATTTTGTTTTAGCTCATAAATTAATCAATTCTTTTATCTTTCAGTCATTACAAGAAAGAAGAAAGATTATCCTCATTTTGATCCTGTACTCAGAATTGGATCTTTTTATTTAGCCCGTAGACAAACGACATATTTTCAAACACGCTTAAAATGCTCGCCAAAGGGTTATAGTAAATCTATTGGTAAGTTGTTGAAATTTACACTCACATCGCGTTCGCAATAATCATAGTCACTTTCTGTGTTACATTCGAAGATCACTTTAATCTGATGGCCCTGTTTTAAATGACACTTGTCGGAACAATGATAGTCACCGTCATTATCATCATCGATTTGGCCATCATCACTGTTATCATTTGGTTATCAATATTGTCATTATTAGTAATATAATACATCGCTACTTCAATGGCATTGCGTCATCATCAAAGGCAATATAGAGGTCAAAATCATCATTATTGCCAACATAACCACTAGTGTGACACATTGTCATCATAAGAATTATTATACGATTCGTTATAACAATCAGTACCATGATAAGATTAACTTTCACCACTCTTATCATCTTCATTTTTATTATTACCGGATTTTGTGTTACCATCGTTATGATTCTTCTCTTTGTCATAGCCATTACAGAAATTGTAATTGCATCGATCATCACTATCGATTAATATTCGAAATATCGGACAATAATTATCATTCTTTTCAAACTTGAAACGAAATTTCTTCTATAAAAACCTTCTGTCAGCATTTACTATCAGGTTAAACCTTACATATCAGAGAGTTCAAGTATTATGTAAGCAATATTTTGGCCATTTCAACCCACCCCCCTGGTAAGCTAAAATTAACGTTGGTTAAGATAGGAAAATAGGACCAACAGGAACCACCCACCCTCAAGATGCTTACGTAATACTTGAACTTTCCCTATTACTAATTTTTTCTTGCCTACAAATAATGACTTGGCACAATGAAGCTACTATAAAGAGATAATCTAAAGCCAATTATAGCCCATAATGTTCAAACTTTCATAGAACACTGTAACCTTATCCAAACCACGAATGAGATGAAAAATATTTGCAACAGTATTTTCCTCCTAACGTCTTGAGAAGAAATTTTAAATTCTATGGCGATGGATGAACTGTTTGCAAAACAAAATGCCCAATATCTTTTGATGGCACGTCCTATATTTAACATACAGAACAAACAAAGTAGTCTGTATTTCTCGAACGTTTTTATACGCCAATATGTTTATTTTGCCCGTTGAGGACATGCCCAACTTAATCGACAAAGCATCCAAATAATGGCAAACTTTGCCAACAGTAGATCTTTCATTGTACGCGGAAAATCAACTGCTTTACGCATTCGATAAACCTTACGCTCTTGTGAATGAATTGCCATTTCATGAAAGAAACACCGTGATTCCTTATTCTCGAGTTCCTTTCGTTTGTGGCTTTTATTTGTCTTTGTTTATTTGTTCGTTCACAAGAACGTTCATTCACTCATTTATTTGTTTACGTACCCCGACTTCGCAATTTGCGAAACACAGAATACTGAATGAACGTTAATGGAAGCTGAATAAATTTAGGGATCTTACCACTTGATAAGTATAACTGGTTATATGAAATTAGTTATACCCTTTCCATTAAAATTCAAAAAATTGAAATGAAATATTTGAAAGACAGAATTCACATCTGTCAGAACCAGCAAATGATTTCGTGTGGCCAATGTCATTCAGAATTGTA
>QLNU02003225.1:88701802-88712609 GCA_006491805.2 Dysdera silvatica | reverse complement strand
CATTGGAACTGCGCATTCAGCAGGTGTATATAAGGAGCGATTCTCAATATGTGGTCAAAATTTCTGTTGCATTTTGACTGCGGATATCTTACGTCGACTGTAACAATGCCTCGCCGAAAGATTCGTGCTCATTACGAGCATATGTCAGAGTTTGAAAGAGGTCGTGCTATCGGATTGAAAGAGGCTGGTTGGACGAATCGAAGAATCGCTGGACATGTGGGTCGAAGCGATGCGGCGATTGGACGGTGCTGGCAAGAGTGGGTCAACAACGGCAGATGTCAGCGTCGGGACGGCAGCGGTCGACCTAGGGCCACAACAGAACGGGAAGACAGAGCGATTGTCAGAGCAGCTGTCACAGCACCGGATTCGTCGTTATCAACTATCCAACGTGTGGCCCGCACACATGTGTCCAACATGACCCTCTGCAGACGACTGAGAGAGCGGAATTTACGCTCGCGCCGACCGTTACGCCGCTTACCTCTCACGCCTTTACACCGTCAAGTCCGATTACAGTGGTGCCGGGCTCGATCAACTTGGAACTGCGCTGACTGGGGACGTATAGTCTTTAGTGACGAGTCCCGTTTCCAACTGTGTCCTGACGACAACCGCAGACGTGTCTGGAGACGTCCAGGGCAGCGTGGGGATCCTGCCCTTACTATCGCACGCCACACATGCCCACAACAGGGCGTTATGGTCTGGGGTGCCATCTCCTTTGATAGCCGGACCCCTTTGGTGGTCATTTCTGGCACACTTACAGCACAGCGGTACGTAGACGACATTCTACGACCGGTTGTGTTACCGTTCCTTTTGCGACACCCTGGACTTACGTTTCAACAAGACAATGCCCGGCCGCACACGGCACGTGTTGCTATGAATTGTCTTCAAGCTTGCCCAACACTTCCTTGGCAAGCTAGGTCTCCTGATCTCTCTCCCATAGAGCACATTTGGGACGCTATGGGAAGGCGATTGCAACCATCCCGGAATGTTGACGATTTAGCCCGACAGTTGGAGACAATTTGGCAAGAAATTCCGCAGGACACCATCCGGGATCTTTATCAGTCTATGCCACGCCGGGTGACAGCTTGCATCCAGGCCAGAGGTGGACCAACGCCTTATTGACTTCCTCCTTTTGTAACGGTCAAACTCTGCAATAAATCATTCAATTGTTCTGAAATTTTAATCGTTTCTTTTAGTGTACTTGATTTAACTCCAGTTGTTATTATCAAACAAAGAAGATGATGGCAGAGAAAGCTCACATAATGCGAATATCGTTATTTTTCCTAGGATAAAAACGACATTTATTAACAATTTTTAAACCCTTTTTTATATTTAAAATTGCATATCTTTTAATGCATTGCCATTACTAAATCTCAATTTTTCGAATTATTTTTAGGAACCTATGGTTTTATCAAAACGCGAGTCCACAGTAATATTAGAAAAAGTAATTATGATTTGATAGAATAGCTATCGAATAGTTTATGTAAATCGTAGGTATAAGCAAAAAGGTGTAAAACATCAAGAAGTATTGATCTGATATAAACTATTAATTTCCACAAGATTTATTTCTGTCAATGAATTTTGTAATTTGCAATAAAATTCAATTGATCTATAAATGATTTTTTTTGTAATGTATTGGTCAATACCAATCATTTCAATTTATCTTCTTATGTAAAGATTTAAAAAAGGGAAAATGAATATATTTCAAATCAAATTATGAAAGAATTTCGAAGAAGGAGCACCTCTCGATATTTTAAAAGATTCAGGAGAGTTTTTCTTGCGTAGATAAGTTTTATGAGTACCTAAATTAAGTCTACTTATGCCAAAACTGAGAACGAGACAAGTAAACACATTAAGTTTGACATACTTTGCTCCTAGGTAAAAGAAGTTCAATGTTACTATCTGTTTCCATTTCTCGAGTGCATTAGCAGTCGAAACTGCTAATGCGACCATCAATAGCTCTACATTTTGCTGCGGAAAAAAGCCGGAGTAAAGGAAAGTCGGAGTAAGAAAATTAATTTCCAGGTCTTCCACGCACTGTGCAAAACGTCCTACAAAAATCACAAGGAAGGTGACGTCATCTAAAAGTACCGATTTACACAAATATGTGTTTTAAAATTGTGTTTAAAAATTCAGTATTATAATGAGTAGACGCGTGCAAGTGCGATTATATTTGTGGGATTTTCGAGCGTCAGCTTATCTTCCAAATTAAAGGAATTTAAAATGTTCCCTATTATGCAAGAATAGGACACGTTGCATTTTCTTCACGCACGTTCTTAAAGCGACGTAGGGGTTTCAAAGTGAGTGAAACCGGCGATTTATATATATTTTTTTAAAACTGGTCATTTTAAAACAAATAATTAAGATATTATTGTAAAATTTTACATGTTAGTGAAACATACATATTTTTAAAGGTCTGACATAAAAGGTACAAAAAAAACAAAACCACCCAGTCATTTTTTAAATTAAACAACTAAATGGCCCTTGTACGTACAGCACGAACCAATATATGTTCCTTCGGTGCACGATTCTGAATTTTTATATAAAACTAAATTGGTAAATTTGGTATCAGTGATTAATTAATAACACAAGGTAGATGGCAAATCAGAAATCAGACAAAAATATAAATAATTTGTTGTTTTAAAATTTTTTTATTTAAATGTACGTAAAACCAAGTAATTATTGTTGTTTGTATCACCACAAATACTAAAATTTTCAACTCATTTATACGAGTTGTGGTTCAGAATCTGCTACTTGTCAGTACAAATATACTTGCCAAATTTTGTGAAATTTGGATAAACATATTTTTAATGATCGTGCACCAAAAGCTAAAATTTCACGTTTTAAGAAAAAAAGATTTCAAAGGCAAAAAACTCAAAATCTATAAAATAACCTCTTACTTTATTGAAACTCTCCAGCTTTATACAATAAACCACCTTTCTTTTCTTATCGGCTATACTTATGTAAAGTTTTAACTGTTTCTTCGCCTTTGAAGTCACAAAACTTTACTTCGAAACTCGGTAATCTGCATTCTCGATATGTTGCAAATCATTGGTGTTCGCAGCTCTATATGCACAATGCCCGGTAGTACATTCTAACTGCAGTATTGTTTCTAGTCTTTAACTGCTGCCTTTATTAAAGGAAATTGTGGCTTCATATCCATCTATGTGAGCTATCCTGAGCCCTGCGCCAGACGACTTAGGGCAATGCCGCTATATGATAGAATTCAATGTTCAGGGCGAAAAAGATTCTAACCACGTTTGCCAATGTAAACGAATAGTGAATTGCAGTTAAGTAAAATAGTTTTCTCCTTATCTGTTCTTAACAGTAGCTTGTGTGTGTTCCTCAGATGAATATTTTTAACTACATAGAAATACCCTTCAATCGTAGAATATAAATAAAAAAGATTACAAAACAGCCCTTTTTAAAACCATTTTAAAATGGTTTGTTTTCGTTCTTTTCTGTTTAACGCTTTATGGAATATTTTCAGTTCTATTTAACGTAGGTTAATAAATTTGGTGTCAAAATGTTCTCAAAAGCACAGGCTTTTGAATAAAATAATAATAGAATTTTTTTTTGATAATTTGAAACCCTTACGTCGTCTTAAATTATTACCGACGTTACAAAAATATGAAAATCAATTAAGAGCACAGGTAGCTACGATATTTAATTAGCTTAAAACGGGTTTTTCGATAGTTTTAAGTTAACTAAATATTGTAAATTCCGCTACTTCTTGTTTTACCTTAATTTTGAAAATGTTCTTAAAAAGAGCTGTCACCTAATTTTGTCACATAGTAGATACTTTGGACTCCAGCATCTAGATTTTTAAGTCCAAGATGGAACGCTTCCTAACATCGGATAGCTATCCGATGTAGGAAGCGTTAGAACATAACAAGCGTTGCGACTGGAAATTGAAAAAGTGTCGGTTAAATAGAGGCTTCCTTTATTCGGCAGCATTCGTTGAAGAAGTTTGATGTACTTAGATATTTCATTAGCATGGGGGTGTTTTTCACTGTTTAGTTATTGAATATAATTTTTATAAGGGCCTAAATCCGAGTTTTACCGACTAGAAATGTTTGTTTGTTTGTTTTGTGGTTTTACGGCTCAAAGACTACAATGGTCATGCTGCGCCGGGACCTACTGTTTTCCGAGGAATCCGAACCTCTTATGGCCTAGGGAACCAAACCCCGGACTACAGTGAGCAGTGCGATCTTTTTATGAGATCTCTGAGTAAGCGTTCTTTGTACACTGTTGGGAGTCGAACGCGTTACCACACTGCGCCACCGCAGGGCCGTCTAGAAATGTATAAATGTTTGTCAAATGAAAGCAAGTTTTGTACTGCACCTTTGTAAATTATTCAAATGCCACACATAAAATAAAGAAAGATTGAAAGGGAAATAAGATAGTAAATTTGCTGATAGATCTTTAATACGGCGTGCATGAAACAATATAAGACAAGTGATCAGAGTCCAGGTAATTTAGCAGATCTGCCCTCTCCAGCCATGGGTGCCCATACTAGTACTTCTAGGGGGTCTGAGAAAAATTAACGAGTACTTCTGAGGGAGCTAAGAAAAATTATTACCTCCTTCTCAAAGCTGTCAAGAATTTTAGTGAATGTACAAGATACCAAATCGCTACAAAAATAATTGATACTGTTTGACAATTAGTAATGAGTTAAAAAGTACTTTATTTTAAATGTGACAGTAAAACCTTTGAAGGTAAATTCATAGCAGGTTCGGGAAAATCAATTTTTTAAACGGCTGGAGGTGGACTTGAGCTCCCTTCGCCCACCCATATGGGATCCCTTGCCTCCAGCTAATCCCTACCATCTCCTCGTTTTTCTTACTATTTTTCAAGAATGAAAAATTAGAGGATTACACACAGATTGTTTGTTTTTATATCTTCTTTTTATATATACATATACACATACGAGGGCGAATCAGAAAGTCTTTGCTCCTATTTTTTATTAGCCAAAATAAGGTAAATACAGTTAATTACAAATATACGTACTATTCTACGTACCTTACACTATTTTTCCACATAGTCCCCACACCGGTTCAGACATTTGTCCCATCGCAGCACTAAATTTGAGATGCCCCTGTGGTAGAATTCGTCCGGCTGACTGTGGAACCACCGTCGGACTGCTGTCTTGGCTTCATCGTTGCACGTGAATCGCTGTCCTGCCAGGAACTTCTTCAGCGGACCGAAAACGTGGAAATCACTAGGGGCGAGGTCCGGACTGTATGCAATCAGAACCGCCGACAAGCTCCGGTCATTTCACTGGGAGAGTCTGGACCACCCACCATACAGTCCGGACCTCGCCCCTAGTGATTTCCACGTTTTCGGTCCGCTGAAGAAGTTCCTGGCAGGACAGCGATTCACGTGCAACGATGAAGCCAAGACAGCAGGACGAATTCTACCACAGGGGCATCTCAAATTTAGTGCTGCGATGGGACAAATGTCTGAACCGGTGTGGGGACTATGTGGAAAAATAGTGTAAGGTACGTAATAGTTGTAATTACCTGTATGTACCTTATTTTGGTTAATAAAAAATAGGGGCAAAGACTTTCTGATTCGCCCTCGTATATTGAGACGACACCGAATCCACAAAAGAAAACAAAAGCAAATTTATTTATAACGAACTCAAAACATTGCGATTTAAAACTAAAAAGAAATACATATTACATTAAAACTACGATAAGCGTTATACGCAACGACGGCTCAGTCCGATGCTATGGAACAAACTATATGACTGATATATGACAGAACAAGAGTGCATGCGCGAAAACACATTCACTTTACTTCAGTTCTATGTACCTTATTTTGTCTGTAAAAAAATAGGGGCAAAGACTTTTTGATTCGCCCTCGTATATACTCATCCAAGATTTTTCTAAATTTTGAAAATATGCATTATGGGATATTTATTTCCTCAAGTTGACATTTCATTGGTTTAAAAGTGTTGTTATATAGATGCATTTAAACAACAGTGGAGTCATTTTAAACAAATAGACATTTAAAAATACTATGGTTAATATGATGTTTGTTACGTTATTAAAGAGTCTCTCTGGCCCTTAAGGATACAGGAACCCTGGTCTTTTGGCCTCTTTGCCTCCTGGGAATGATTGTCTTATGAGTATAGTATAATTTATATAAACATATTATCGTTCCTAAACAGTCAACAGATAAAAACAATATTCAAACTTACCAATTTAGCGATTGCTGAAATAAAAAGTGCGGGAGTTACAACGACAAAAAAATCTGTATGCCGACCTCGTTCCTGTAGTTCATGAATAACGAATTTGGGTATACTGAAAACAAAATAAGATAAAAAAATTCATTCTTTATCGATCAGTGAATAAAAAAGTGAATATTCAAACTTCGTTTCGTAAATATTTAAAATCAACGGCGATCATTTTCCTCAAAGGAAAAAATGAGAGGAAGTGGTTTTTTCAAAAAAATGTACAGCCTGTCATTAAACAGAATACGAGATTTTTTTCAGTATTTAAAGTTTTGATTCCGAGCCATATTAATAACAAACTTTTGGGAAAAATATATATTCTGCTCCATATATGAAAATCCAGTATTCTACGAAACACTAAGTTATTATTAATTTTTATTTCAATATAAATTAAAAGGTATAATTCATAATATATTTGTACATCGAATGGGTGTCAGATATTAAATTGAAAGCGTAAGCTTAACATTAAATTAGGGTTATAACTTTTGACAATTAAATTTAAAAATTAGAAAATAAACTTGGAGGAGCATATAAAATGATTGTTGTGAAATGTTTCAATATTATGGGATAAAATTATTGAAACACATGTGTAAATAAATAATGAACCATTCAAATCTTGTTCATTAAGAAAAAAATATGCACAACCTTTAGAAAATAATGAATTTTTGCTCGTTGTAATATTTTATAAATACATTAAAAAACTCACATTTGCTCCAAAAGCTTTTAGAGAAATTACAAAAGAAATTTCGAAAAATTATTTTCATAACTAAAATTTTTCCAAATCTTTTTTTTAAATAATGAAATAAACGCTAGGTTTTTTTCTCGTATGCTTCAGTATGCCTTACATGTTTTTTCTCAACTCCTACAATATTCAAGTTACCTAACCATTGCTTTTAAGACAGTTTAAGCGGCCAGGTAAAGGTGGATATTTTTCAATCGTTTGGCATAGGGGCGCCATGGTCAGTTACTGACCTCTCCGTAATACACATTTGCAACAATCCAAGCTTATTTTTGTATTGAATCCAAATCACTGAGCCTGAAGTCAGTAAACATAATCCCTGGCCCGCATAAGTTATAAGCATTTTAATAAGTTTTAGCGTTGAATTGCAATTGCTTTGTTTCCATTAGTTGATGTTTATATTTTATTTTCCCGTAGTGTTTATCTCTTGGAAATAAGATTATTAATATATTTCTTAGATTTAATTACATACTTGATAGTTAAAAAAATTAATTTTTACTTTTTAATTAGAAAAACGACAACTGCTATGTATTCTCGCACCATGCAAAAAGTAGAATGTGAAAGCAAAAATTGAACTCCTTATAATTGTACGCAGGACCGTCCTTAGCTAATGCGGGCCACGGGGCAAAACATACTGGGGGCAAAGCAAAAAAAGCGGAATCATGTATCGGCACTTAATGGCATGAAATGCGAGAACCGAAGCAAAAATATTTTTGAGGAAATATTCAATATTACAAAAATTTAAAATTTCAGAAATTACGGTTCTCGGGGCTCTAAGGAGCGCGAGGCCCGGGGCATGGGCCCCGCTCGCCCCTGCTTAAAGGCGGCCGTGATTGTACACAATAGATGATAAAACGTAAAGTTAATAAAATTTCTCTAAGTTAAATCTAAATCAACCGAATTATTAAAAATGCGTTGAGAAATAAATTTTGCTCAACTAAATTGAATATATATGTATCAGTTCAATGGGTTTGAGAATAAAATTGTCAAAGTTTATGTTCTGTGTTTTATAAAAACTGAATTTAAATAAAATATGAACAAAGTGGATTATATTATAGTTATATTCCTTCTTTTCAATCCGTGGCGAATTTATTTCGAAGGTTTTATTGAACGGGAATAAATATTGACCTGAATGATATAGAAATTTATTTTATTAATATTCAATTAAAAATCTTAATTCCATTTAAATTATAATTAATAATTTTTAACATCCACGTTTAAGCTCCAACTAGAGCTTTTAATGTATGGAGGAAAAAGAAATATTGTCTCCGAACAAGAGTCGAATTATAGTCTCCCCATTGGGCCGGAGAACCTTAACCTCTAGCCCATCCAAGACAGGAAGTTAAACTTAAATTTACTTTCTGTTAAATAAATTGGAATTTAATTAATATGGCTGAATGTATAATCTAATCCAATTAAACAAATTTGAGGGGAAATAGTGTTCTTATGCCGTATGACGAATCTTGATTTGGTTGATGAATTTTGATTTGGCTGATGAATTTTGATTTTTGCTGTAATGATGACTCTCGATTTTGTTGGGAGTAGTTTTAAGAAAAACCATATGGAGGTCGTATAAGTTATATTAAAGTCTTAAAATGCAATTATTAGAACATGGAACTTCTCATTTTTTAAATTTGAACAAAAGTATAAAATTGGACTTTCAAAAATGCATATTAATCAACGATTATTTTCTTTTAAGCTTTATATTTCAGCTGAAATTTTATTTCGAAAGATCATCCATTGTTATAATTTTGCACTTCAAGAATAGTCACTGGCAAACTTAATGGTGCATTTTTGTTATTAAAATTGATTAGCCCATTACACAAGGTTTGGATCACATTCCTTGTGGCCTAACTTCAAATTTCTGGGGACTATTTTATACACCTTTCATTTCTAGGTTAAAATAATGCATGGTTCTGGCATGAAAAACTGAAATCATACATGTAGAAGATAATCGAAATACCTGTGTTTGGAAACAGCAGTAAGATGGGAAAAAGAAGAATTTCTGAGAATTGAGAAAAATAAATATTTAGTAAAACATATTGGCATATTTGAAAGCTATTGTGAATTGGGAAAGCCGGAAAAACCTGTGTTTAAAAGTAGTCATGTATGGAGAAAAGTTGATTTAGGGAGATTCCTATTGATTTAGTACCTCTGGAGAATATATATGTTATCAGCAAAGTGTGAAATTCAGGCAGTGTATAGAATACCTAGGCATTCTATAGAATGCCTGAACGATTTAGTTAAAGAAGTATGAAATGGATATTTCCTTTCAATATTTCTAGATGACTGATGCCATGTGGCAAGGTATGATTTACAGGCGCCTCAGACGTCACGTAAGCTGAGCATGTGACTTCAACGCTTGTTAATGTGAGGAATTTATTACTATTACTTATTATTATTACCTATTATTAATATTACTTATTATTATTACCTATTATTAATATTACTTATTATTATTACCTATTATTAATATTACTTATTATTATTACCTATTATTGCTATTACTTATTATTGCTATTATTATTATTATTACTACTATTTATTATCAAGGGCGGATCCCAAAATATTTCAGCTGGTGGTTTATTTCGGATTCCTATTTTTAGCCAAGTGTCCGGTAATTTTTATTTTCCATGGTATAATCCCCGCTTAATGGGGGCTGTGATCGCATCATAGCCCTCTTCGTATCCGCCAGTGCTGATCAGTATTACTATTATTATTATTACTTATTATTATTATTATTATTTCTTATTATTATTATTATTTATGATTATTATTACTACTCATTATTAATACTATTACTACTATTCTTATTAATTACTATCATCTATTTTCTATTCATTCACTCTCATCTATTTGCTGTTTATTTACTATTACTACTATTTACAGTTTGTTATTGTTACTTATTTACTATTTATTTTATTATATATTTAATATTTGTTATTATTATTAAATATTTAATATTGTTATTAAATATTTACTATTTGTTACTGTTATCGGGTGCTATTAATAAATACTATTATTAATGTGTATTTATTAATGTAAAATATTAAAATAAAATGGACGGCTCATATTTTTGTCTAAAACTGTCTAGTCATTCTATTAAATTCCTATAAATTAACGATGATAAATAATAACAGTAATGATAAATATGCTTAATAATAATAAATAATAACAAACAATAGTAATAAAATTAATTAATAGTAATAATAAGTAAGGGTATTAATAATAATAATAATTAATAATAATAATAAGCACTGGAGGATGCAAGGGGCATGAGCGATTACTTCCCCCTTCCCCACCACCGAGCTGGGATTATATCATGGAAAATAAAATGAAAAGTACTGGACATTTGGCTAAAAATAACAATCGGAAACAAATCGTCAACCCCCCTTGAAAGATTTCTGGATCCGAACTTGATAATAAGTAATAGTAATGGTGTTCCACATAAATAAGCGTTATTACATGAAATAGTCACGTACCTGGTCATGATGTCTGAGGCGAGCAAGGTGGGTGGGTGGGTGGATGGATGGATAGATGGGTGGGTGGCTTGCTAGCTGGCTAGCTGCCCGCCCACCCACCTAGATATTCACAGAAAAGTTGAATTGAGTAAAACTTAATCTGCCATCAATTCTGTTTGTTTCATAAATACGTCAAACTCAGGAAAATATTTATTTTTTGGTCTAAAAATTTATGAAGAATGCAATGTATCTCGACATATTTGTCCGATTATACTTTATGACAAAGAAATCTAATAATTTTTTTTTTTTGGTTCCTATTCTTGAATTAAAAACCTCAAAATCAAGCGACATCCAAGTTTTAAATTTAAGTTA
>QLNU02003225.1:88634829-88694983 GCA_006491805.2 Dysdera silvatica | reverse complement strand
AGAAGCCTTGCAACCTTACACATTTTGTTTCTAAATAATTATTTAAATAAACCGAATAATATAAATTATTTATAGCCATTAGATGGCTACATATCCTGATTGAACATACGCTCATAATCGTAGAGTTAAATAGGTCAGGGGGACCCGAGCCCCTCTTCCCTCATAATTTGAAATAAATTGAAATTTTATGTATTATAGTATAAAAATGTACATAATGTGTGGCATAGTGTACCCGAAAACTCATGGGTATAAAACGATTAGCAGAAGCAATATACGAGATTTAGACATTATGTCACTATAAACCCAAATAAATTTGACGCTCCTCTGATGGCTTTTTTTAGTTTATTACAAATACTGCAATATTAGCATATATCAAGATTTGTATTTTAAATTTTATGGAGAAGGAAATTGTATAGGGGAAGAGGAATTATATAAAAACTGTTTATAGAATTATACATGAAAACAGTTTATAGAATTATACATGAAAACAGTTTATAGAATTATACATGAAAACAGTTTATAGAATTATACATAAAAACAATTTTATACATTATTAATTTTTAATAATTTTCAATATTTTAACATTGTGTTATTATTTTCCTACATATATATAAATAGTTCAATGGGACATAATCATCGAGTAACTGTGGCCGTGCCCCTACTGGTCCTGGCCTGGTCTTCATCCCTCAATAATTTTGAAAAACTCTACATTGATGAATATATTTTGTTAAAAATTGGCCTTATTTAATATTATATGTTCAATCGGGATATGTGGCCACCTAATGTTAAGTAGGGCCTGATTTTTAGAAAGATTGAAGTATTGAGATAAATCTGTAATATCTTACTTCGAGGGGGGACCCATTTCTTTGTGTGTGAGAGAGCGCAATAATTCAAGAGGTACAACCACAGGCATTTCCAAACATATAGTGATTTTTCACTTAGCGGTCAGAGCGCATGTCTCCCTTTTCCCTTGTCTTCCTCGAGAATGTGTTGGTGGTGGGGACTCGAGCCCCATGGGCCCGTATTACTCTACGCCTATGACCACATGTATATACCTTCCTTAGGTATCTCTGGACGGTTGTTTTCGTTTTTGGCGGTCAACCCCCACTCCCTGTCTTTCTTAGGATTCCTTCAGGAGGTTGGGAGTTTATGCGAATTCCTTGTGAACCCTGATAAGATGAAGAAAGTGTTGCAGCTGGTCACTAACGGGAAGTCAGGAAGCAATTATGGCAATGTTCGGGTTATAAGGAAGAACTACCGTGCGTGATCAGCATTAAAAAATAAATAAATAAAAAATATTTTTGAAAAAAATAATTGTTGTATGAAAATTCATAAAAGCATTTTCGTAACCAAAAATTGCGGTTTTTTTTAAATATCAGTAGATTATTGGGAGGGCTCAAACCCCTCTTGGAATGAGTGGGGGGCTCGGGCGCCACGGGCCCATATAACTCTATATCCTATGCATAAGTGTCTCTTTGCAAACCAAAACTCTATAGTTTTATTTTTGTATTTCCATGCTAATCCCTTACATTCTGTTTTCGCCATGGCCAATATTGTTTCCACGTACCCGCAACCGGCCTTTTCGTGAACCTCAGGTTGGGAATCGCTGAACTAGAATATAGTGATAAATTGATCGCTAAGAAAAGAATGATTTCGCTGTGTCCGGTGGGAACTGAACCCACTTTTTGGTCAACCCATTTTTTTTTTCACATGTGGCACTTTTAGATTTTTGTACTGCCGGCATGCCGCTCAGTCCATCTTTTCGCCTAACTACTTCAACACCACATAATTCGTTTTCTAAAAAAGATTAGATTTCCACACGTGCCGCGCATTGGCTACTAGTGGACGAGAACAATATGCTAGAATAGCTTGATCATGTGTGGTATTGTGGAAACTGTGAACAGTTATTCTGTGTTTGATGTGATACGTTGCGCAAAAATAGTAGATAAATAAAACACAATACTGTCGAAGTTAGAAATTACACAATTTAATGTCGTGACAGCTGTTTCAGTAGCTTCTTGATACTTTTTTCAAACAAAATATACAAACCAAAAAAACTGTTGATTGGTAATGATGGTCACGGTTTTCACTATACGAGTTACAAGTAATGCTTCGGAGAAAAATAACCGTTTTTCACTGGGATAGGAGAAACGTCTCTGGATACAACGCTGATCACCGAGACGGCGGAAATGTTCAGAAAAGCAGTCATAATTAAACTGATGAGGATTTTAAATACAGTTAATGGGGCAACAGTTTTTTGTAGCATTCCGCAAAAAATATGCTTTCACTAGGATCGTTGATAGCTCCATTGCCCATTTGAAATATGTGGGAAGCTTCGAAAAATTAAGGTCCAACGGAAAGTGAACGCGTTCAATTATTCGGGCATCTTGGAAGGAGAAACGATGGTTTTGATTCTAACAGTGCTGGGTGATAGAAGATTTAAGCAATTCTTGTTTTTATGCATAATTTTCGTGTTTCTTGACCCTAAATCGCAATACCATTCGTGTCTGGCTCACGTAGCATTTTATGCAGTCTTGACAAACAATCTTGTAGGTAATTGTTATGAATTATTTCATTATATATCCTCTTGAATGAAGTGTATTTGTGTCTTGAATTTTAATTAACAAATGTTTGTTATAGAATCACTCCAATATCCTGAGGAGGATTATTAATTTATATGATCATATTAAGATGGGAAAATATGTTTAAGTAATATTGTAACTGCGTTATGGGTGCCCATATGAGTACTTCTGAGAAACATTAAGAGTACTTCTAGATGGGGGGGGCTGAGAAAAATTATTACTCCTTCTCAAAGCTGTCGAGAATTTTAGTGAATGTACAAGATTCCAAAATGCTACAAAAATAATTGATACTGCTTGACAATTAGTAATGAGCTAAAAAGTACCTTATTTTAAAATGTGACTGTAAATTATTTTAAAATAAATACATAGCAGAATTGGGGAAATCATATTTTTGAACGGCTAGGGGGGATCGAGAACCTCCCTGCTTCCCTATATGGGCGCCCATAAACTGCAGTGATAATCCATCGAATCAATGCGAATTAATTCCAAATAATTAAATTCAAAACGATTCAATTATGCAACGATTTAGTTAGCAATAATTTAATTACTCATTAGCTTGTTATATAGGCCTGTTAAAATGTTAGCTTAGTAAGTTTGTGGTTAAATGACTTTGTCACCCAGTTAACCTGATTTGAATATTTACATTAAATATTACGGACGCTAACATGATTTGCTTTCATTCACTAATGAGTTTGTGTGTGATCTTACACAAGGGCGCAGCCAGGATTTAATTTTTGGGGGATTAAAACTTTTTTACAAAATAGCGAATAAAGGTATGTCATCTTTATCGTCAAGAAGAAATATAAATAGATCAGGGACGTAGAGAAGGGAGGGTCTGCGTGTTCTCGATATATATTGGATATCAGAGCATTATTTTCTCTAATATCGCATCATATAATCTTCTTTGAAGCCATTTGAGCCCCCTCGTCCCATGTGTTTTGAATTGGTATGCTACAAAAAATAGATCATATACAAAAATAAATGAGGAAATCCCAATTTTGCCTTCAGACATCATTGTAAATTTTTACTTGTAGTTTTGCCATCAAAATTTAATTTTTCATAATGCCCCCCACTCCTTTGAAGAAAATGGTTTCTATTTTTTTCTTTAAAATGTTTTCAAATTGATGGTCTGCAAAACGAGAGCTTGTTGTCAAAATTTTGATATTTCAAGATTTGAGAGTCTTTTTTCACAACTTTTTAGAAGTTTGACAAGTAAATATATTGTACAATATTTTTTTATTATTATTTGGCAATTTTATTTGGCAATTGTGTTATCCCTGTGAAGGGTAATAATATCTTACATCCTCATATACGGAGAAAAATGCGTTTGTTCTTGTCCTCATTCGTCTAGTAGGTCAAGACACTCCGGGCTAAACGGAGGGACCCTGGTTCGAATCCAGGATGAGGACGGCGCCTCTTTTTCTCCAAAATTACATAAGCTCTAGTTTGAGCTGTAATTAATACGTGGGTGGCAAAAATTATTGTATAATAAATTCCCCCACGAAAACTCACAAAAATCTCGCCCCGGAGGCTTTCTTGTGTTGACCATATTTGGCAATTGTGTTATCCCTGTGAAGGGTAATAATATCTTACAAGTAAATATATATAGATAATTTTGCTGTCCTATGGCAAAATTGTTTTCGGGGAAGGCCGGTCCTTAAGACCCCCTCTGGATACGGGCAAGATCTAATATATGAATAGCTTGTTCGGTGGTCCTGCGGCAGTCAGGCTTTCGCCTATCGTACGATTATCCCGGGTTCGACTCCCAACGCCGCCAAAGACGAACGTTTACCGACTACTCACAGTAATCCGGGGGTTGATTCCCTAGGCCTTAAGAAGTTCGGATTCCCCGGAAAACGATGTCCCGGCACAACATGACCTTGCTACCCTTGTGCCGTAAAGCTCAAACAAACCTTGTTTGATGACCATTGCCGTGTTTCACGTCAAGTAATCAACCTACCAATTACGTGTAAATAAATATAAAGTAGTTACACAGATATAATGCACGTACTTATATTCGTTACGATATTCATTAGCTACTTGAATCATTGCGATATGAATGCGACATCCACAACAAATTAAATAACTAAAATCACAGACATCTTTAAATTTCTTCCTGATTTTCAGAAGGCTTGGAACGAGGAAGAGAGAATGGTAAAATCAATCTGATGCTTAATTGATATTCCACGTAACCGACCGGCGGTACTTCCCTAATTGGAGGAATCAAAGTTCGGTTAAAAGGAAATAAATTAAGATTACGACCACAGGACCTCTGAACCCCTCCCAACGAGAAAGTGCTTTCAATGTCTTCCATTTGTTAGAGATGGCCAGGCAGTTAATTTGCGATAGCTCCCATTATAGTATCAAACAACAGATCGAATAGGTCTCTGCAGGAAACGCGGATCTTAATATCCTAATTCCATTACAGTGGTCGCTCAATCCTCATCGATGTCAAAGGTGGTGGTGCTGACGCTTTGATGTTAGTTTGCAAGGCTTAGTTTCATGATTCTCTATTTCCTCGCTTTTGAACACGAATCAACAATGCTTCGTTATATATATATCATAATGAATATATTTTAAACATCATTTCTAGGTTCAGTGGTCATTGGGGACCTGTTTCTAATTCAATACTTTGCACAATTTTTGTTGATTATAATTTTAGAAAACTATTATATTTGTCATGACGCGGGTGGGAAATATGCGAGCGCTGTTTGCTTTTGTTTAGTGCGAACGAACGAGTGTATGTAGTCACGATTTATGTGTTTCCCGCGGGAAAAATTTTACACCAAAATCTATGGCTTGTGAATACAAATTGCTTTGAATTTATAATTCTTGCAGTTAAATATATGGCGAATTTAATATTTTAAATAATTTAACATATAAGTACGGGGAAAGTAGGCGTTCTACGCCACTGGCGGGCCTGGTGTAGGGTGGAGCTATGGGTGAGGTGGGAGCCACAATCTCCACGAAACCCCGTTGGTGCGGTTTTTTTTATTAGGTTTTTTTTTAACTTTACAATTTTTTAAATCGAAAGTTTTTAAAATTTTTTAATCAAAAGTTTTTAAATTTTTACATTAATCAGAAACATTTTTTTAATCGAAGGTTTTTATTTCTTTTTTTTTTCAATCGCGACTTTCTTTTCTTTAAACTTTTATAATTTTTTCTTTTTCTAAACTTTTTTATTTTTTACTTTTTATCTTTTTTTATCTTTTTCAAAACCTTATGCGATTTTTTTTTTAACTTTTAACGTTTTTACCTTTAAACCATATTTTAAGTCGCGTTTTATTTTAGAGAATTTTTGGCTTTTGCCTGAGTATGAAAACGCATGATACCTAGCCCCTCCCCTTCAGTCGGGAATCACGGCCTACGGGTTTAGTTCCCCTTAAATTTGAGGGGGTTTGCACCAAAAATACTAGGTGCAAGCCCCTTTCCTAGGCTCATCCGGAGGATCAACGTCAAGTGCGAACTATTAGGCCAAACTAAGTACGTTAAGTAAGTGACCATGGGCTCTCGTATCACAACCATTGGTTAAAATGTACCGTTTATCATCCAGAAGGCATAGCGCCATTTGTTTCAGCTTGATGGTGCTAATTTTATGTTTCTTGGCCAAAAATTTGCGGGAGGTCTCTCTGGTTCTCTGCCTCATGAGGAGACACTTCCTATATTTTTGAATCGTTAATTTCTTTTTGATGATCGTCCTGGCAACGCAACCTCCTTTGCGGTTTTCTTCTCCCCCGATTCGCTGAGTAAGCTGCACATCTTACTCTTCAGCCCAACGAACGAGGAAGCGAGGACAGAGACCAGATCATCTTTCATTTTTCCTAGAACCTTTTTGTTTGTAGTGTTTCTAAGGGCTAGTCAGGAGGATATTCAGAGGTGTTGTATTCTTTGATGTTACGGGCCATATCAGCATAAACATCATCTGTGGTGAGCTCGTAGCAAAAACTGTCAGTGTCGGTAAATAAGAGTTTTTCACGTTGTCTATACACGACTTGAATTTTATTGTAGTTGAAGTTATACATAAGTATTTTACTAATATCGAGTATGTAAAACCCCACATAAATTGGTCTATTGAGCATGAGGGTGATCTTCTTCCGTTGGATGGCGACTAAGTCCTTCGTAATGATGTTGTAGCTATGAAACGCTGGAGAGGCCACCAACTCTTTAGCGATGCTATCCTTCTGAACCAGCCACACCTCCACCCGGTTCCAGAGATTCTCCATGGTTTTATCTATTAGAAAAATACATGAAAATATATATATAATAAACTGTCCTTCCTTTATGCCTGCATCTAACCACCCTAAAATCTTTATCAAAGAATCAAATCAAATTTTGTCTTTTGCTGAATAAAATATATTTACGATACCACAACTTCTAAAAATAAAATTTTCTAAAACTTTACCAAATACGGCACTATTCATGAGTTTGAAGTTGGCCTTCTTAAACTCGTTGCGGACGTTCTGCCGCTTCTCCGTGTTGAAATTGATATAGGTCTTCAATCACGGTTCTTGACGGAATTGAATACATCTATAAAAAAGAAATACATGTAATATTCTATAATATGGGTAACATGCTATAAAATCGTTTAATATTCTCTATAACAGGTAGATTACACAGGTTTCTTATACTAATTAACTGTGAACATACCGTAGTTTCATCCCCAAGGATAGGTATAACTTTAAGTTCCGGTAATAAACAATGTACCGTTCCTTGTTGTTGACTACCAACTTGTTGTCGAGAACCAACTTCTCGGTCTTTCCATGGAGAAGCACCCCCAGCTCTTCAACAATGTCCTTAGAATATTCGGAGAGCATCTCCTTGGTGATGGTTATCCTCTCAGGAGCCAACGGATAGTCACTGTGGTGATTATTAGCTCCTGAGGGTATTCTAAGTCGACCTATTAAGAAAAAACAAATTAGATGTATCCTAGTATTGAAACATTCATTTCTATCAGGTGCCTTCGAGCGATATTTACCTCGAAAATGCATCCCAGGTCATCGTTATCCCCTAGGGCCATGATTTCCTCCTCCGTCCACACCTTCTGCTCTAGCCATTTGAAGGCCCTCACCGGGAGATGCTGCACCATTGCCCAGCCGTATAAATTGTTGGCATCCAGATATATGATGTATTTTGACGGTTTGTTTGGGTTGTAGTTCGAAAGGTAACGGTTATTGGCTTCGCTGAAATAGAAGATTAAATAAATATACAAACATTTTAAACAAATCGTTAATTCCTATGATTTAGGAAGATAACATACCTGTATCGGTTTGAGATCATGGAGACCCCGCCTCTTATGCCAGCCTCGATGAACAAGTGCATGTCCAAGTCCGTCAAAAGCTCGAGGCGCACAAGCAAGCTTACCAAGCTAGCTCACGTGCTGTGTAGACATGACAGAGGTAGATCTTGTAATAGTTTAGGCAGAGGCGGTTAAAGATCACAAAGACGTCAGCTAGTTGGAGAGTATAGCTTAGTACATAGAGGTCGTGATACTCGCCTAGGCTTGTGATCCTAAATTCCTTCCAAACGTTTTGGACGTGGGCATAGTCTCTAGGAGACAGCTCTTCATCCATCAATTGGTTGAAGAAAGCCTCCCTCGTTGGTAGTCCCTTTTTGCTCCAATTTGGTGAATGTATCCATATAATCATATGGATACACTCCCTTCTTAAGTAGCAGCGAGACTTTATCGGGTGGGAACTGGCTATGTAGATGGTGGAAGCTGGAAGGTGGAAAATTTTCCACCAACTTCTCCAGCGAGGACTACATAAACTGCATAGAGTCGATGAACTGTAGATTCTCCACTGAAAAAGAGATGTACTTTTCTTTATTGTTCGGGATGCACGTCAGATCCCGGTTCTTTATTTTTTCGAGCCCTCGAGTGATTAGGTGTCCGTCATAATTACTCAACGGGTATTTTCCCAGAGGGCCTGTACTTGAGGTTGCAGGCGTTGTGTGCTGCACCTCTGAAGGCACCTATAAAAGGTTAAAATACATATTTTACAAGTTTGTCTTTGTAGGCTTAGAAAAATTCCTAAACATTCCTATTTTCATTTTTGCCTTTACCTTGAAAGCTTCGGAGTCAAAGATTTTTTATCAACGTTAAGAATTTCAATGGAAAACTGGTGCAAGGTGAACAATTACGATTCGTTTCCTCTTTCTCATCTATTTTTATTTAATCCTCAGTCTCTTTACGTTTTACATCCGGTATATTTCCGGCGCAGCATAACCCTTCTCCTCCTTGCGCCGTAAAACTCACAAACAAAACAAACCCTATATATTTGCTCCATCATGATGCCATTACAATTTTCAGAAAATATAGCCTGTTAATTGTGTCTTATTGTCATTACCCTGGTCGCAGTTATATTATGAACAAATTTGTTTGGTTTGCATTTTTACGGTGCACGGAAAGCAAAGGACATGCTGCGCCGGGACCTACAGTTTTCCGAAGAAGACGAACCTGAGCTTCCGAGGGACCCTGACTACGGTATGCAAAAGAATAGCTCGCGTTCTACAATATCATTGTGAGCAGAAACAGGGCTGCCGCTAACAATAAGGGGGGGCCCCCGATCCTGATTTTCTCGACGGGCCCTTACAAGCTCCGAGCCCGGGTAAAAGAATCAGTTGCGGCTCCCGGCACTTCGGTACCTATATTTCCTTCTAAACGGCGGCCCTTGAGCCGAACCCATATTAACGGAACGACAAATAAAGGCATAATCATTACGCTATGGCAGGTAGTTAATGGACCAATCTGTTTCGAAGGAATCCGAACCTTTTGAGGTCTAGGGAATCAACTCCCGGACTGCAGTGAGTATTCAATTGGCAAAAGACGTTAAATTTTTTAACACCGTTGGGAATTAATCCAGGTTGAACAGCAAGCTTTGTGAACGCATTACCACTAGGCCATCGCAGGTCCCTTGTGGTATATAGAACATGTCATTCCCACGGCTATTCGATTGTGTATTGAGTTATGAACTTAATTTAATTGCTGTCGTGTATTCGCATATTGCATGGTTGAATTAACAGTTGCAATAGGTACACGAGTGAACTTACGTAAAAGAAAATGTATTAACCATCGTTTGACTATCTACCATACATCGACACCAACATCGTGCACTTCTTTCCGCCAAGACAGAAATGTGTCCTACTGTCTGACCAAGTCAATCAGTGTCTCAGAAGTTTTCTGCAACAGTTTAAATTCATTTCTATACTCACGGAAAAACTAACTTGTTATAGCTGACAAGACACAGAGAAGTATGATTACATCAGTGCCGTATAGTTCGTCCTCTATTATGTTAACAAAGTTAATAGAAGCTACATTTCGTACATAATGCTTATATACATAAAACATAGGCATGTATGTGTAATTAAAATCTGGTATTTATTAAATTTAGGAAAAAGACTCATTATAGCCAGAGATGACGTCATTCGAGCAACTGACTATTCAGAAGATTTTTTGTGTTTAGAGGGAAATTTGGCGCGTGGAATTTTGGCAATCGCGTTTTTCTGCATTCCAAATTAGGCGATAAATAGCCTAATAATGTTGAGAGTTACTTCATTTTTCGCCAATTTGCGAACGAACACTTGTTGAACGGGCGTGAATAGGTAGGTCATCGTAGTGTTAACAGTGTTCCAGGTTAGCTTTGCCGCGAGTAAAGCCTTGCAGTCTAGAGGCGTTAATTTTTTTCCTAAAGAGCTAATTTTTTTCTAGAGGGGCTAAACTCTTACCTCAATGCTATTTCCCTGAATCGAAAATTTTCTAGGTGGGGGGATAAGCCCACTTGGCCCCTCTAGTTATACCAGTATCTATATATGATTGAATTGAAAACTAGCGCATGCACCACTGGTGTATGCGTTAAACAAAATGTTGTGATAGGGACAGCGTATTCGGTTAGTAAGTAGTGTTCGTTCACGAAAAGAAGTCCGATGGAGCAGTAAGAACTAACGGAAGATGACGTCATAAACAGGATATCCCATTGCAGCAGAGGAGGTTTCCAATTTCAGAACTTGATTTTGGCGCCTACAAATGTTCACCAGAAATAAGTTCTGAAATTGAAGTAATTCTCTGCTGTAATGAACTAGCCCGTTTTTGACGTCACTTTCTAACTGTTCCATCGGACATCTTTTCGTGAACGAATAGTAGCCTTCTTTCAAATTCCTTATCCTCCACCTCTCCTACTAGAACTAGTGCTGTTATCAGAGTTTAGGATAATAACTACCTTTGTCATCATAGAGTCATTACTCCGCTTATTATTAAAATATAAATAACCATAAGAATGAAACAATATCATAATATATTCAATAAAAAGTAGTTTTAAGTATAAATCGCAGCAGAAAACGCAGAATTTAAAATACAATATATTGTCAAAGTCGTCACATTACTTCAAATGCTAGGAAACTAAGATTTTATGAGCGGTGTACCTCTGTCCACAAGTGGTCAAAGTCAGTGCCCGCTATCTATAGTCCGGGAGTTTCTTCACAAGGCAATAAGAGGTCCGGATTCCTTGAAAAACTGTAGGTCCCGGCGCAAGAAGAGCCTTGCTGTCCTTGCGCCGTAAAGTCACACAAAAAAGTAAGATCATTGTATCCGGATGGTAAGGTAATCGTTTTTTTTTAGTGAAGTCTCTTCAGGCAGGTAAGATAATCGTTTCTTTTAGTGAAGGCCCTTCAATGTATCGGGCTGGTAAGTTAATCGTTTCTTTTAGTGAAGGCCCTTCAATAGTATTCTCATAACACATTCATCTGACGTACCGTTCGTTAACCGAGGTTCAATTTTTAATGGTACCGTAGGACGTGTTCCGCTTTTCTGCCCACCGTGGTCCTGGGTTTTGTTCACTAGGCCTTAAGAGGTTCGGCTTTCTTCACTCCGAAATACAGATACACCGTCTTACTGTAGCATAGTAGTGGTATGGATTTGGAAAAACAGTTTGCAAATGGGCTTCAGTAATGCATAGCTATCAGGTTTCTTGTATAAAGGAGACCCCTATGCTTTTGAATAGGCAATAGCCCGATTTATACACGAGAGTTGGCGACTCGTGTATTAATCTTATATGATTACCCTTCTCAGGGTTGATACAATTACCAAACTGCACGTCAAGCCCAATCTACACAAAAAACCATCGACCATGGTTTTTTTTTCTTTTCGTTAAGAATTAAGATAACTAATAATTTTTTACACCCACGTTCTTGGCTCAAATAAGAGCTTTTATATGTGGAAAAAAAGAATCACCACCCTGGAACATAATCAAACCGGAGACCCTCTTTTTGAACCTGAGTGCTTTGTAGAATACCGAGCTGTTAGGTGATTCAGATTCCAAATGAGCTTTTCTCCCCAGTTCGACTGTGGACCAAGGCAGCGACTCTTTTTCTTCTATATATAAAAAGCTGTAGTTTGGGCTAAGAACGTGGATGTCAAAAGTTATTAGTTAATATTAATTTTAAAGAATATTTTTCGGAACCGAAGCAATAGTTCGTAAATTTCAGGTTCGTAGTAAAACACGAATGCATACTATATTATATTTGCTGCAAAACACGAGTTTACACTATATTGTGTTTCTTGCAAAACAAGACGCCTGATGGGAATCCGTATGAGGCCAACTAAAGTACAAGATGTTTTGAAATATGTTCTATACAACTTTGACGAAAATTTTCCACAAGTGTAAATTAAAGATATTGTTATAATGAAAATGATGATATATGCTGGCTGACATGATGATATGAACTAACTTTTCATACGAGGAGGTTGGCTTATACTTTCGACTACGCTACGCCATATATATCTATATATAGTGCAGGGTGTCTCAATAACAGGGTTACAAACTTCAAGGGGTCATAGTACTCATCAAGGTGAACGATAATTGTCATAGAATCTAAAGTCGCAAACCACCCACAGCGCCAGTTCTAAAATCGTCCAGCATGCACAAATATTTACAACCAGTGCATGAGAAGCGCAAAATGCGATGTCCTAATCATCTATGCACTTGATCAGCTGACCTGAGTAGTATCTGGCGCTCTTCACGCACTATTTGTAAATATTTGTGAATGCTGGACGGTTTTAGAACTGGCGCTGTGAGTGGTTTGCGACCCTAGGTTCTATGACAAATATCGTTCACCTTGATGAATACTATGACCTTTTGCAGTTTGTAACCCTGGTGCTGAGACACACTGCATATAAAACCAATTGTCGTCATATGAGGAAACCCTTTAATTAAAAAAGCGCACATTGTGCAGGCATTAATTTTTGGTGAGAGTCAAACTAGAATCCTTTGGATTCACAACAATCGGAGGAGGAAAATTTATTTAAACACTAAAGACGGATTTGAGCCAGCGAATTTTGGGTTTATAGTCGAACGCCGTATAATGCCGTAAATTAATTTCAGTAAAATCTATTTCAGTAAACTGAATGAGGATTGAACCATAATCGTCCAGTACTGGAAGTGTAATCCAGTTTCTGTGAAATTTTTGTATTTATAATACAAGAATATGTATGGGTACACAGAAATCGCTTAATGGTAGAGGAACAAACTGGTAAGCTTTGAAAAGTTTGAATCAAAAAATTCATTTTTTATTAAATATAATTGACATATTTGTGAAAAATAATATTGTCTTTAAATCATAAGGTTTCCTTTAACTTTAATTTCGCTGAACTCTGCAAATTAATGACGGGGCATTCTTTTTCCTCCTAATAAAATGAATTCTATAAATGGAAGCCCACTTTTGAGTTCTTTAAAACGTAACCATACAAATTAAATGTACGAATCTTTTGAAACCTAAGAAATATAAATTGGTCTGCATTTAAAGTTTCTCTCGCCCCTTCATTTCGTCTAAAGGAAACTTGTTTTAAATAAATACGAGTTTTTTGTTTTGTGAATTTGCATAAAGCAAATTTTAGTGAAAAGGTTTCACAGCCGTAATTTACTAACCCGTTTACGTAAACATAAATCCATATAACTAATGGCTTTTGCATGTTGGTGCTGAAAGAAATTCACATTTGGTGCAATATTTTCACAGCATCCTTTGTGTTAAGCATCCTATGTTAAAGAAACCCTGCTTCTTTAAAGGAATGCAGGTACTTATTTTGAGTATCAATAGAGTTTCTGTTTTCGAATTTCGGTTTAGTGTGAACCCGTTTTTATCCTCGATATAGTGATGAGCACTGTGAAATAAAGACATTTCTATTGCGAAACAAATCTGAAAGATGATTTTGAGAGAGCCTATTTCGCTCAAGGGGGTGGCGTTGGAGATTGTATTAAATGTATTTTACTTTATTCGAGAAGATAGATGTACTGAGTATATATAAATTTATGTATGTCATATATATATATATATACACACACACATTTTTAAACGAATGGAGGACATCAGATGGCGCCTTAATATTAAATATTTATTAATTTTGATATAGAAATATGTTTTATATATTACATTAAGAATCAGCACAACTTGCTACTGGAAGTTATTTGTAAATTATATTAAATATATAATTTTTAAAGAAGAAAATACGAGAACCAACAGAGCACGAACTTCCAACCTTCCAATTACATGTCGGATGTAATTAATTGCATTCATTTGTCCTTATTATTTGCAATACACTGTGTGTGTGTATATATATAGCAAAATTGTAGTATGATTGTGACATGTAGTACCTTATATTATTATTATTAATAATATAGTGTGCGGTTGTCCTAGGTTCAACCCCCAACTGTGACGAAAAATGTATACTTACCGGCTAACTACTCACTGTAGTCTGGAGGTTGGTTTCCTAGGCATTGAGAAGTTCGAATTCCTCGGAAAAGTGTGGCTTTCTCAGCATGACCTTTGTCCTTGCGCCATAAAACTCCCAAACAAAACTCTTGAAATTAGTTTTGTAGCTAAAAAGTGGCAGTGTTTTTAAATTTTTAAAACGCAGTTTTTTGCTGTATTTGGATCCGTATTTAGTTACCTGTATATATGAATATACAGAGTTGTGGCTTTGTAACCGCTATGTAAACCTGTAACCCCTCCCCTTGAATTTTTGCTTACGCTTATGACTTTGATGCCTGCTGCTATAATTGTAGAGTTTGAGGATGTGATTTGGAGTCAGTATTTTCTTGTGCAGTTCGTTCAAAAAAATTAGTCCGATGGTGCCGTTAGAAAATAACGGGAGCTGACGTCACAAACGGCCTAGCCGATTCCAGCAGAGGGAAGGGTGTCATTTCAGAACTGTTTTTTAGTGAACGTTTGTCTGCGCCAACAACCAGTTCTGAAATGACGTCCTCCCCTCTGCTGTAATCGGCTAGGCCGTTTGTGATGTTAGCTCCCGTTATTTCTAACGGTACCATCGGACTACTTTTCGTGAACGAACTATATATTGCACTATTGTATGTATGATATGAATACCTATCTGGGGTTCGGCTAATCCGACATTTGTTTTTTCCTTTGCAGTTTTAATTTTAAAAACCAGTGTATTTCCTACGTATGATGTTCTAGAAGTATTCGGACCGAAGTGGCATTTTTTTTATCCCAAATGCTCTTGCGCAGCTAAGTAAAATTCAACTTCGTTTTTTTTTATACCAGGATCATAGTCCTTGAAACATTTAAATATTTTGGGAAAATTGTGATTTTCGTATTATAAAAATAATTCTCAATGAAATCTACTATGAGAATAAGTTTATGAAGATATTTCCCCCTATATCGACGTTTTCCGGATATAACGTGTATCATGTTCAACCTTAACTACAGCGATGAATTTCCTTCAACGATATCTACTCCAGATCAGTTGAGTATCTCTAATAGAACATATTAATATTATACAGCTCGAAACGGATCTATGTACAAACCAAATACATGCTTCGTTTTCTGCACAAATGTTTTTTCCCGATGAACTTCTCTCACTGGTCTACGCAGGGGGTTATAACCCCCATTATGATCGAATTTTGTGTATGTATGTATATATATATATATATATATATATATATGATGTATAGTTCTGTGAGCCTCCATTACACGCCTTTATCCTGCCTTATGAACTTTCTGCGTATGCCTATGACGGTGCCTACCAGGGGTGGACTGGGCCGCCGGCCAACCGGCCCTCATGTGCAATAGGATTTGCGCCCTAATGAGCGATAGGACTTGCGCCCTCAAGGGCTATGGGACTCGCACCCTCCGCTAATCCAAGATATGCGCTTTTTGAAGGGACCCTGTCCGCCCCTGGTGCCTACAAGTGTAATTAAAAAAATGTTTAATGCCGCCAGTCGACTTCATCTATTCATGTGAGCGAAGCAAATACTTTTATTACATTTTTTTAATCTACGCACAGCCAAAATGGCTTTTCTCACAAAGCATTATTAAGAACTGCTTTGGCTGAAAAGTATTCTCATCGATGATTATAAAATTTGGTGTAAGAACAACGTAGAATGCTTGTTGTTTTATTGAGAGTGAAACAGTCCCTGCCAAAACTTGACGAATAAAAGTTTTTTCCAAGGAGAAACCTGCATCTGCACTCCTATAATAAAGAAGATTACAATCCCGTGGTGGTAATGCGCTCATATGGCGTGCCATTAAATCTAAGTTTGATCTCCACGATATCAAAAAAAAAAGATTAACTCTGCATCGTAGCCCCCGAGTTGGTTCCCCAAATCTTAAGATGTTCGGGTTCCATAGAAAAATATGGGTCCTGTTTCCATAGAAAAATATGTCCAAGTTCCATGGAAAAATATGTCCAGGTTTTATGGGAAATTATGTCCATTATCCTAAGGCGGTGTAATTGTAACATGTTGGCCTTTGGTGGTTATACGGTTTCGGCTCCCAGTGGTATCGTGGAACGAGTGCCACCTTTCTACCTACCATAGACCTGGGTTTGGGCCCCTTCAGGGGAGCAGTGGTATGAAAGGGCCGTTAATCCTTGTTCGACTACCAACTGCACCTATAAAAAAGAACGTATACCGAGCAACTGTTTATTGTAGTCCGGAAGAAAAGCCCAGATTTCTCAGGAAACTGTAGGTGCCGACGCCGCATGACGTTTGCTGTCCTGGCGCCGTAAGGAAACAAACAATAAACAAGGTAGTTTTAAAATGCAAAGGATACTATGCGAATATTATACCAAATGTAGATTTCTGTTAGCGTCCACCTACAAAATCCACTGGCGATATACGTAGATGGATATTTAAAATTAAAGGCATGGCATTATAAAATCACGATTGCGAAGCAGTTTCGCGAAATTTGCTTTTGCAAATCCGCGAGAGAAAAGCTTATATTTATTTAAAGCAAATTTTTTTAAATAAAAGTAAATAACGGAAAAGGAAAATTTATATTTGTGGGAGTTCAATGTTACGTGCAAACCGATTTTCATTTCTCAGATTTCAAAGAAATCTGCAACAGCTTACCAACAAAATTCTTGCTTTCCAACAAAATTCTTGCTTTCCATTTGTTGGGTTAAACACCACATCACTCAAAAGCGGGAATACATTTAACGAAAAATCATTTCCTTCGATGGAAGGATTGCCCATCCAGGTTTTTGTGAATCCAAAGATAGCTTATTGATTTTTTAAGGAATATAACTCTGATACGATGACACATTATTCAGACAAATTCAATTTTATTTGAAAAACATTATCTTAATTTACTTCTTTTTGTAATGTTTACCAAACGTTCCTTTGAGCATATGGTGTTCGATTGTCAGTCACAGATAATGAGGAAAATATTCATAGTTCTTCATAGGGATCGGGCAGTTTCGGGTTCCTCGGAAAAAGGTAGTTCCACTATCCTAAGGTGGCGTAGTAGAGGCGCATTCATCTGCCGTGCAGTTAACCTGGGTCCAATATCCGATAGTATCGTAGAATGCGTGCCTCTTTTGCTCACCGTAGTCCAGACTTCGGTTTCCTAGGTAGCAAAGCTGTGGATTCCTCGGAAACAGATTGGCGGGTTCCTTGGAAACCAGTAGATCCCAGGACATCATGAACTTTTAAGCTCTTACGCCGTAAAAACTTCAACAGCCTTAAAATTTAATTTCTTGATCAAGAATAAACGCGGTCAATCGTCTTGATATTTCAAAGATAACTGCTTCGTCATTCATTATCATACTCTTGTCATCGAAAGACTTGGTTCGTCGGATTTATATGGCGCAAGGACAGCGAGGGTCAATCTTCGCTATCACCGAAAGGGTAAAGATATTGTAAAATAATTAAAAATAATTATTAATTTATTATTAAAAATTTTACCCAATTGTATGATACCAGAGCGTAGCAGTGCCTGAAGATTAATAATGAACTTAGCACCATGTGTCTTCACCCGTTTTTTTGTCCAACAAAACACTTACCACGGTAATGTGTTGCCGTTGTGCACTTGCTTGTCTTTAAAAAAGGTTTAATTTTATAAAAAAAATTAAAGAATATTATCCCACCACCTAATTTTGAATATCAATGCACCATTTAAGAATATCACTACATTCGACCATGCAAAAAACCAGGCAAGAATACTTAGAATACTTATATTTTAAATTAATATAGCACATCTATTAAATAAGGTGACAGTAGAGTACCAGTTCAAAATTAATGGGAGGGGCTCAAGTGGCTTCAAAGATGATTGTGATGCTGCCTTAAAGAAAATGCATTTTGATGCAAAATGGGGGGGCTTGAATTCCTCCCTTTTCGGCCCCACTGTAACCTGACTTTTTTAGTCACATACTGGTTTGGACTCTGCGGTGCTGCCGTGGTAAGAAATTCGACTAACGCTCCATTCATTAATTCGGGTTCGACTCCCAACTGTACTACATAAAAAAACTTACATGACCCTTGCCATCCTTGCACCGTAAAATACAAGCAGGTTGCTTCGTTAGTGCCACATTTCCTTTTAAACAATCCGTACTATATGCCCAAAAGCTTGTGGAAGTTACTAAGAAACGCAAAATTTCATGCCATATGCTAAACATTGCATCAAGCGTTGCATTTACATATACTGTCCATTCATGAGAAGTTGGCTTCCAAATTTCGTTAGCTGAAGAAACAGACGGGTTGTTCCATTGCAGTAGAGGGAAGGGCGTTTTGCCGTAATTTGTTTTTCGCGCGCGAAATACCAGTGACGAGCCAACTTCTCGCGAATGGACAGTACATATATGGATACAATGTAAATACTCTGAACTTACTTAGAGTTTGTATCCAGTATTTTCTGTTTTTTTCCCATAGATCGGAAGTTTGAAGTCCCAGAAAGACCCATTTTCTCCTCGCGCCATAAAAGTACAACCAATAGGAGTTTGACTTTCTAAACAAAGGAAATTTCGGATTTTCTAAGACATTACAAATCCTGACCCAACATGCCTTAGTTTTCCTTACATCCTAAAGCATAAACTACCCGAGATGTTGAATTAAAAGATGAATTGGGTTTTTCTCCAACTATTTTCGAAACAAAATCTATATTTTTCAAAAGAATAGCAAGAACCATAAATCAAAGATCCAAGCTGTTGCACAGATTGATTACTTTAATGGTTCTAGAGTTGCACACACTTGAAGAGTGTTGTAGAGTATAAGACCCTTTGAGAAAAGTTTTGCTTTGTTCTTCTAGTTGTAGCTTTGTTCTTTTCTGTTATCTCGAATTTCCCGAAACCTAAATGTAATTTTATAGTTTCCGATTCTGTTCTAGAATTGTTTTTCAAGATAAATTTCCCGTATGATCATTTATAGATTATATACAGATATAAAAGTGGTGTACGTTCTCTCAGTGCGAAATCCATAGCGTTATCAAAATATATCTTTAAAGATGAAAATAGTTTCTTTCACCTTATGGTCGGTGAGTGAGTAAATAAATAAGTTTCATGGCGCAAGGACAAAAAAAAAAAAGGTCATGTGCCATGTGCAAACAGCTAATTTAAAATTATAGTAAATTCTTGTTTTAGTAAATTTTGAATTCAGAGGATGGATTATGTTTGAAGAACGTTTGCCTCCAGACATCTTGGTTTAAAGAGATTCTCATTAACGGATATGTTCTCCTAAATGTTACATTGAAATTCTGAATATATTAAATATGCAGTATTAATAAAATTATTGATATTACTTCGCCCAATATTGATTTATTTCAATTTTTAAAATATCTGTCGTTTAACAGGCTTTTGATTTAAAGCACACCTATGAACCCAGGAAAAAGTGAAATTCATTCTAAATGTAAATAGAAGTGTTGCATTAAATTGAAATTTTGCAACTTAAGTGGTGTGTTAAATAGAGGGTTCCTAAATGTTGAATAAAAGGGCGTTCTATAAAGTTAGAATAAAAATTTATTTACGTTAAGTTGTGAGTTCTGTTGCAGCGAAGTCGTTTGTTTATTTGTTTGTTTGGTTAGGTGTTTTATGGCGTAAGAGCATCTGGGCTATACTGCGCCAAACAGCGAAGTAGTAATGTGCGTTCCTGACATGTTGTTAATCAAGATTTGAAATCCAAAAGATGCCGAAAAGAGAATCTGACCGACTAATTATTCGCTGTAATCCAAGAATTGGTTTCCTAGGTTTCGTGATGTTGGGGTTCCTCGGAAATATATAAATCCATTCCCCTATTTTGGTGTAGTGGTAACCCATTCGTCTATTGTGCCATTAACCAGGGTTAGGCTCCCAATGGCATCGTGGAACAAGTGCCCTGCTTCTGGTCACCATAGTCCAGAGATTGATTTCTTTGGCAACAGAAGTTCGGATTCCTCGGAAAATTGCAGGCCTCCAAGAAGTACACCTTTTGCCAGAGGCGAATCTATAAATCTTTCAAGGGGGTGGGGCGATGTTTAGCCAAGTGCCAGGTACTTTTAATTTCTTTTTTTTTTTTTACGGCTCAAAGACTACAGTGGTCATGCTGCGCCGGGACCTACTGTTTTCCGAGGAATCCGAACCTCTTAAGGCCTAGGGAACCAAACCCCGGACTACAGTGAGCAGTGCGATCTTTATGAGATCTCTGAGTAAGCGTTCTTTGCACTGCTGGGAGTCGAACCCGGATTAGCGGCGCACTAGGAGAACGCGTTACCACACTGCGCCACCGCAGGGCACTTTTAATTTCATTTTCCTTAATATAATCCCAGCCAAAGGAGGGCATGGCCACCCATTGGATCCGCCATTGCCTTTTAATGTACTTATTAAATAGAAACACAAAGCAACCATCCGTTCATTTGCTTATGTCTTTCTTACGGAATTCCTATATTTTGCTGAACATTGCCAAATTCCCAACTGCTTTTCAATCAGCCATTCTGCTTATAATTTGAAAGACAATGCCTATATTTACATTGACAGTGTATATAAATACTCTTTGAGTAATACTGAGGGGAAAGTATATACGCGCATTTTCAAAAACGATATTTTACCCAGACATGGTTATTGCAGTTTACAATCCGATGCCCAATGCAGAGAGGTAAATATCCTCTTTGCAATAACAAAACGCAGTTTTTGAATTACGTGCAAGACGGAAAAGCGTATTTTTAAATTTCTTGTGGAAATGGAAAGCAATTTTTAAACTTCTTGCAAGAATAAAAAGCAAATTTTTAAACTCCATGCAAACATAAAGAACTGGCATACGAAAGCATAAAATATCTGGTAAGTTGTGGTTTAGCAGTTAGCTGCTAGGCCTACTATCCCTTAACCAAAAGAAGCTCGCTGGAAAAGTTAGAAATAACTGGAGGTGACATCACAAACGGGCTAGCCGCTTACTGCTGAGTAGAAATCCAATTTCGGCACTTGCTTTCAGCGATCGTTTCTCGGCAACGAAAATGGGTGTAAAACTTGGGGTCCTATATTGTTATAAGCGGCTGACCGGTTTGTGACGTCAACGCCTGTTATTTTCTAACTTTTCCACCGGACTTTTTTTCGTGAACGGACAGTACCTACTTGGCTATTACTGCGTAGCTAGCGTCGAAGTCTAGGGAGCTGTAACACATGCTCCACGCATATCATTCATTTCTAATATTTTTTTTCTTGGATGGCCTTTAAGGTAGCCATACTCAGATCCCTTCCCTTAGTTGCGCAAATGGAAGATATTAACCAAACTTTTTTTTTTCACAGATCAGGGTCTGATCCTCAGTTAAGGGTTTCGGATTCCTCGGGAAACTGCAGACACTGGCACAACACGATCGTCATTTGCATCATAAAACGCAAATACATGACTAATTTATGCCATCACTAAACAGAGCTTTTACAATGTAAATATCTTCCAGTTATCATCTCGCCTAAAAAAAGTACTCACAAACTGATTTTCTAACCTTACTTGAGGACATATATATGTGTGTGTGTGTGTGTGTGTACATACAGGGTGTCTCAGCACCAGGGTTACAAACTTCTATGAGGGGTAGGGTACACCTAGATGACTCGGAATCACATAGCAATGGTGATCGCAAACCAATCACAGCGCTAGTTCTGAAACCGTCCAGCATTCACAAATAGTGACAACCAGTCCATGAGAAGCGAAAAATGTAATGTCCTAATCATCTATTCACTTAAGGGGTCTCACGACTGTCAAACAAGCAAAAATTGACTATTTTGAAGGGAAATTCAAACCTCTATAAAACACTTACAACTAATTTTGGCATAAAGAATTTATATTCTAATATTATATGAATTTCTGTCTTTATGAATATATTACTATATGTATAATATCTAAATTGGTTATTTAAATAATAATTTTTTTTAATGTTAAGTATTTACACTTTTTTCAATTCATGTAAGTTTTGCGCGCATGATTAAAAAAACTATTTTCGCCAAAACTAATAAATTTCTATAGCAAAATAATAGTTATATACATAGATTTGTTTTGTTCTAGGATCTTTAAAAAATATTAAATAGAAATATTTTTTAATCGAAAATGTTTGTCGCAATTTGAACTTACCATAATTTTTACACATAAAAAAAAAATTTGTTTTCCATAAATATTACTCAGTTGTCTATGATTTTAGTTCAGAATATGCAGTTGTGTCCACACAATATTTGTGAAAAATTTTATACTAATTGAACAAGTAGTTCTTTCTTTATGTTGCGCGCAAGTCCCAAAATTTCGTTTTGAGAAAAAC
The DNA here is from genome assembly GCA_006491805.2 of Dysdera silvatica. Taxonomy (NCBI): domain Eukaryota; kingdom Metazoa; phylum Arthropoda; class Arachnida; order Araneae; family Dysderidae; genus Dysdera; species Dysdera silvatica. Next base: position 88,672,406 of record QLNU02003225.1, on the reverse strand, counting down.
ACGTTTAAAGTTTAAATTATAGATTTTTTTAATTAAAAATGTTTTCCTTTATTCAAAACACATCAGCAGCAAATGATGTACCTTCCTAGTCTTTAAGTGCCTCGTTATCAGCTTTTACTTGTCTTTCGTTTTGTCCTCCGTGCATATAATAAGAGGCGTTTTAAATGGCGACTATCATCGAATTACAACTGAAAGACGAAGTGCTACGTCCAGTTTAGAGGCACGGAGGGCAAAACGAAAGACAAGTAAAAGCTGATAATGGATAAGGATATTTAAGTATCGCGCATCACGTAGAAATTCATATCTCCGTAAAAAATTGAAATATCTTAACAAATTTAGTACCAAAATATTAAGAAATATTTATTCTTTCTTAAAAAAAATAACCCCCAAAATCGAATTTTTGAAGCTCTAAGGGTCGTGAGACCTCTTAAGCAGATGACCTGAGTTTTATCTAACGCTTTTCGCGCACTGATTGCCATTATTTGTGTATGCTGGACGGTTTTAGAACTAGCGCTGTGAGTGGTTTGCGACCAGCATTGCTATGTGATTCCGAGCCACCTAGGTGTACCCTATCCCTCCTAGAAATCTGTAACCCTGGTGCTGCGCCACCCTGTATATATATATAATATAAATATAATTTTTGTGTATGCATCCAAAAGTGTTTTGATTACGTCAATAATTTGGCGAACTTCTAACGTGACACTTGGTGCCATGTAATAAAGGGTATGTTTGCCAGATCAAGGTAAATAATTATTTATTCTTCCATTAACGTAACTATGGATGCGTTTTTTGTTCTCTATGGAGCGGATTCGATGCCTAGGAGAAAACTAATTATTTATAGGTCCTCATTTTTGATTAATCCAACACCATATAGTTACGGGTAGTTGCCCACAGTAAGCGAATTAAATGAACAAGAATGGCAACTTTTCTGCCTTGAAGTCTTGCTGACGCCTTATATTAATTTTGAGCTTTCACACTGCGTTTTCACACCTGGTCCGGACAATCCAAATTATCAAATTCTGTCAACTTTCTTTCATAAGCAGGCTATCGGATATTGATTGCTGGTGTGAAGGCATATACAGCAATGCATTCCAAAGTGTGTTCCACGAAAACCCGAAGTACCGGGACGACCTTCCAGGCATTCCGCAAGCAAGTTATAAAACGCCAATAAAAATTAATGGAAATCTGTAAATTCAATTTTGCTCCCATTTAACAACCCCTTAAATATATGAGAGGTGAACGCTGCACTACGTAGTAAAATACTTATAAACTAAATACACACAAGGGCAATTTGATATGAGTTGGGGAGGTTTTTTACAATTGTTTCGGGGGAGAAAATGTCCTACTACCTTCAGAAATTTGTCCAAGCTCTCTTGGGGGGGGGCGATAAGAGATAGCCCTTTAACTTTCCCTTAAATAATATTTATAAAGGAGTTTCGTGGGGTAAATAGTTTAAGAACCATTGGTGTGCAGTATTAAATACACTATTGTAGTCGTCGGATAGTCGGAATTCGATTACTAGACATATAGTGAACGACAACTGCGATTACGTCTGCCGACTAGCCGATTCTAGAGCATGTGAGAACTATCGTATACACCTGGCGATGGGATAACTCTAACAGTTCCCGATAAGTATGAGAAGGGATTTGCCGCATAAGTTATCAGAATTTGGCCGATTTTTGTCAAAATATGTTTAATAATAAATTAAAACTGTAGCAATAATTATTAAATTAGAAAATAGGTCCTCAAACTGTGGTTACGGTACGCCATTTGAGATTCGGCAACGTAAAATTCTATTCGTTTATGTCAGAAACAAGGTAAAAGAATAGCATGAAACTAAACCTTTGCAGACTAACGTCAAGGAATCAAATACATTATCTTTGACATCGACAAGGATATATCGACGACGATAATGGAATCAGGATATTAAAATCCGCGTATCCTACACAGACTCATTCGATCTGTTGTTTGATGCGATAATGGAAGCGATCACAGGTTAACTGCTTGGCGATCTCTGACAAATGGAAGACACTAAAAGCGTTTCCTTGTTAGGAGGAGATCAGGGCTCCTGTAGTTGTAATCTTAGTTTACTTCCTTTTAATCCAACTTTGATTGGTCCACTTGAGAAAGTATTGCTGGTTGGTTAAACGGAACATCAATTAAACACCATATCGATTTCTACCATTTCCTCTTCGCAATTTCGTGACTTTAGAAAATTCAGAAGAGTTTAAACAATGGTTTTAGCATAGGTTGCATTATTCTCCATGCAAGTCACATTAAAATTCCAATGATTCAGGTGGATAATGCGTATCCTGAAGCATCAACTTCGAGTTTGCTTGAAATATTCTCTGTTCATGTATAATATTCCATGAAGACATAGTTAAATGCAAATAAATCATTTCACAGTACATAATATTTAATATATGGAACCTAATTTGGTTAAATAGTTAACTAAATTACTACACAATGAATTTATTACGCAAATATTCTGATGAATAGCATAGCTAATACTCAAATCATTGCGTAATCGAATCATCACAAAATTAATTTAGTTAGGAGCGAATTACACTAATACTTTAATCAGATACATTTCTATCGTATCTTACAATCGCTACGTAATTTAATCCCCCCCTCGGATATTGATTACTCTAAAATTTAGGACAAAAAAAAAATATATCCTTAAAGAATGAGAATTAGGATTATAGAATAAATATTCGATAAATTTTAATAGTAATCATATTTAAAGGCTTGATTTCCGAGGTTTATCGATCTGCCGAAATAACTTTTGCAATCCTTGTTTCCTTTCAATAAAATTTTAAGTTGATAGTGAAATTCAATAGATTCGTAGATAATTTAAATTCCAATGTTTTGCTATTTTGTTTGGCTTTTCATTTATATTCTGAAATAAGATGAGTAACGATCTTGGTAAATAATTTATTTTTTGAACTCAGTTCCGATGGAATTCCCATCCTTGCAAAGGGGAAAGAAACCCACCTCATTTTGAAAGACAAAAAATATTTCCCTTTCCTAGGAGAATTTTCAAGAGCGCACAACTTAAGCCTATTTATGCGAAAACCGAAAACAAGACAACAAACGCTTTAAGTATGAGAAAGTGGCTTTGCTTCTAGGCAAAAGAACTTTCATGTTTCTGTTTTCATTCCTCGTACGTATTACCAGTCGAAGCTGCTAGTACTACGAGAATCAACAACCACACATTTTACTCCTGGCGAACGGTGTTAGAAAAGCAGTTTCCCCATTTCACACAAAAGGTTCTGTAAAATTGTCAAATACAATGACGCTATTTTAAAAGTATATTTTTCTAAAAATATTGTCTTAAATAATTTTATTTTATAACGCGTTTGTGATTATGTACGATAATAATTGCAGTTTTTTCACGTGACGCTATCCCACAAACATGAGGGAATTTCACCTGTTCTATACCATGCAGACTGTACTAGTTATACCTTCGTTACACGTATTTATAAGTGACTTTCAACAACTCAGTAGCTTGGGTTTTTCTCTGTTTAGTTAAATCAAGATTAAGCCTATATAAGAACTCATGAATTCGTGTTTAAACAACAAAAAGACACACACATGTTTGTTATATGGGCATAAGTGTAATTAAAGGGGATAGGAGTGATATAGCCTTTTCCCACTGAAAGTACGAAATCTAAAGGCAAATGCTGCGTATAGAGTATTTTGTCTTTTTTGTCTATTTGAGGAGTGGAAGAGTATAAATCACCCTCTAGAACCTTGAGGGTATCACTACATGTAGGGAATAGTTTTTTCAGTCCAATTACACTCAAATTCAAGTAAAGGGTGTAATGGAATTACTCATACAGTTAAACATATCTCATAATGAATATTTCTCTCCATACATTGGGAAGCTCACATAACAATCCGCATTTTCGACGCCACTAAAGTAATGTTATGTTAATGGTCATATTATTTGGTACAACTTTAATGAGTAATGTATTTTACTTTCTGAGCAATAATCAGATTAAAGAAATGGGACCAAACTTATGCAACTTATACTTTGAAGTAACAAATGCGAGAGATAGGATGGAAAAAAAAACATCTGTATGATGACCTGGTTCCTGAAACTGATGAGTAATGAACTTGGATGTCGTGAAAAGGATCGGATGAAAAATTCATTTTCTATCGATCACAGAATGAAAAAGCAAAACTACTAACTTTGATTTATAAATATTTAAAATCAATAGCCATCATTTTTCCCAGAGAGAAAAATGAGCAACTTCATGTTCCAATGAAATCAACAGCCTATTTTCGAGAAGCATAAGAACTCTCCTCAATTTCTTGAAGTTTCATTTCAAAGCTGTATTAATAAAAATGGAGTTGAGCCAAAGATCTCACGTACGAAACAGATGTCCAAATAACGAAAATTTTAAATACTGGATTATGTAGAACATATTAGATTTTAATTTAAAAATTCATTAATATAATTTTAAAAGTGGAAAATAAATTTTTAATGTAATTAATAAAATTGTGTAGGCTTTTTTATGTCAAAGGTAATGCTGTGAAGGAAGCTACAATTTTCCGCGGAATCCGAAACCTTTTAGGCTCAGGAAACTAACTCCTGGTTTAAAATAAGCAGATATCCTATAAGCATTTTTTTAAAGGACGTTTCAAAATTATGCACTAAACGAATAGTGAAGTATTTGTGTCCCATTCAAAATCTCCCATGAAAAGCTTGTTTATTTTGAAAGAATTATTCACATTCAAAGTTTAGGGAAAAGTTAAATTTTCTCACTAAAATAATTTTAACACATTAAAATATTTGAAATTTTCTCAAAAACTTGTTTCAGTTCTTAAATTTTTCCACAGCTTCTTTTTGAATAATTAACTTCATTGGCTTTTTTATTCATTTCATGATATATTAAAATCGTTTCATTTTTAAAGTCGTTTGGGGCCTGCGCTTTAGTTTCTGTTCGTAAATGTTTATTTTCCAATTTTTTCACGCGGCCTATTTACCGAAAAAAATCTCATTAATATAATTCCAACTCCAGAATTCATTATATACATACTACTTTATATTTAATAAAAATGCACTTTCACCTATTAATTTAAATGATAATACCAATGCGCCTATTCCCTTATCACGCAAACTAGCAAAACTCGCAGAAAAATGAATTCGAACAAATTATGCAAATGGTCCGTGAAGCTCCTGTGGTGCTGTAGTAGTAACGCGTTCACCTGGGGTACATTAATAAGAGTGTATCTTCCGGGAGTTTGTAAATTGATAACCAAAAGCGCGTGATTTTAAAATTCACTTGTAAATTGAAAATCAAATATTTCTCTGGAATTTACAGGCGGGTTTTCTGGGGTTCATTGGTAGTTGTGTACTAGTAAAACTGGTTTCATATGGGGTTACCCTCCTAGGTGTAAAGTGTGAATGATCCCAAGATTTGGCGCTGAATTACTGGCAATTTTTTGCCAATAGCCGATAACCCCTCTTGTATTTGGAATACACAAAGGCAACACGTGACAGGACGGAAGTCGGCATCTGAAATCAGGAGCGGATTTTGCTTGGTGTAATGATTAAACATAATACTATTTAACCTCTTTTAGCGAACAATGTATTTTTGGATCCCGAACTGAACGAGCATTTATTTTAAATGAACCAACTTCCACATGCCAGTATTTACGGGATATCTTAGGGACCAGTCCCCCCACGAAACTAAATTTTTAATGGGACTTGGCTACGGCCTTGCATGCTGTAAAAATTTTTTGAAACCCCCGTCTCCTCGAAATTAAATTCTGGTTACGAACTTGAACTTCTATCGATGCTATTTATAATGTTTATTAGCAAACATCTTCTGTATTTCGGAAATTGGTTTTCTACACCTTAAGAGGTCTGGATTCTCTTCAGAAAAGTGCATGTCCCGTCGCAGCATGAACTTTTCTGCGCTCATGACGAAAAGCAAACGAATTGCTTCAAAAAAATGAAATAAATGGAAATTAATTGAGTTCAACCAAACTCAGTTGAAACTGTAAAAGTGCAATGAGCATTAAATTTTATTCTGTCAAACCAAACAAAATATCCTCTTAAATTAATTTGAGAATAAAGTCAAATAAAATTTAAATTAATTAATTCATAAAAGAGGAAAGGCAATAATATTGACAAACGGATTGAAATACATATTCACTTCTTTCAATTTAAGATTAATTTATATTAGAAGTTTAGCCCCCGGACCTCCAGGCATTTCTTCCAACAAAACTAATAAAATAAAAAAAATTCTGACTTTTCTTGGCAACAGCGACTTATAAATCAAAGGAATAAGCCCCTTATAACAATTTGATACATAACATAAATTCAAGTGTCCTATCTGTTCAAAAAAGCAAATTGCGTCATTCTTGCACACTCCAAACTTAGTGGCGAAAACACAAATTATGATGGCAGATTTATTACGTTTTTACGTCACATTAAAAATATGTTAATAAGCTTAGTGGGTTTTCCAGTTTATAACAATTGGCTAATTTCAGAAAGCTTTTCAGGAAACGTTACTTTAACGATAAATGTTTACTTTTATACTTATCTCTGTTCGTTCAATTTTAAAACCCCTCAAGTTCACATTTATTTGCTGAAAATGATGCAATATGCCTAGCGCTTTTAAATACCGACACTTACGTAAAATTGCCAAATATTATGTGTTAAATGTTTTCTATTTTTATTAACTTTAATAAAAAATTATTTGTCTTAAATATATACTGGAATAGACATAAAAATAAGGAAAGATATACGTTATAATATACCATAATAAAGATAAATTATAAAATAAGTCTAAATCATCTTATACATCCACCCATCTGTTTACATGTGCAACTATTACTGTTTTCTTAAATGAGGCCTAACAAAATCTTAACACTCAATAAGAATGCGAGCTAAATTTCAATCGGCTAAAATATATTGAAAACTTGTTAAAATAATGCGTCGATGAAAGAAAATAAATGCAACTTGTAGTAAATAGAATTAATACAAGAGTACGTAAAGCCGTGTCGCCGAGTTTTTAATATGTTAATTTTCTATAATAATATATAGTGTAATGTTAACTTATTCAGTGTAATATATATAGTAACCACGGTGAAAGACAATGATTTTTTACCTAGAAACGAGCAGAACAAGTAAGATATATTTCGGGATTAGATGTAGATATATTTCTGAATCAGACATGATGTATTTCGGAATTAAACATAAATATACTTTGTTATTAGGCATGTGGTTTCTATGTGACAGTTAGGTTGGAAATGGATAAGGGAAAAATATGTAGAATTTGGGTTTCTACGAACACTCTCTTCTAAAATGAGCGGATAATTGACAGTAAAATTAACGAAAATTTATAAAAATGATAAAAATATAAGAGAAAATCAAGATGCATTATTAGAGAGTTGCTAGTTTCTGAAATATTTAAAACAGGATCAAGGTTGCTTAACTTAATGAAAACCAAATATATTTCTTTAGTGTAGCTGGAAAAAATGATACGCTGGGTGTAATAATCGTAAATAGACATCATTTAACAAAACTGCACTAAATGGTAAAATAAAGAGTAAGGAGCAAGCAATAGTCAAACTAATTAATTTAGAACTAATGCCAGAAAAGTTACTTTGAACAAAGGAGTATTGTAATATATTCTATTGGATATTTCGCATTCAAAGTTCTCTTCTTGTACAAAATATCACATTTATCCTTTATATGTTACGATTTTTATATATATTAACATTTTAAATAATATGAGAGTAATAAAACAATGTTGCTAATTATTTTATACATCATCTTTTGGCATGAATTATTGGCATTTAGCAAGAGTCGAAGTTTCCTCAGGACACTTGAAGCAGCAGAAAAGGCGTAATCAAAGCTTAGATTGGCTCATAAAAAGATTAGAGCATGCGTGTTTGCTTTCAAAACCAAATTATCTGAAATTATTGTTATTGGACGCCATTCCAGATTCAAATGTTTTAAAAATTTGTTTTAAATTGACCACGTGTCGCCATGATTTTTAATCAACGCGACATTATTCTTGTTTGCTAATTGCAAAAGAGGGCAAAGGCGATTTTCTCACGTTTCCACGAGGAATTTGACCTTGTAAACCGAATCTAAAATTCTTACGTGAGAAAAAAGCGAGACTTCACAAAGAAGAAGGCAACTCAAATCCATAAAATCGTAATAGGATACCCAAAACTTTAACATAAAAATTCAGGACTAAAGAAAAGCAAAAGCTAACGTGCTCTTAAAAATAGGAAAATTATAAAGGATGTCATGAACGAACTTTTGCAGCTGTGAAGTAAAAAGTTATTTCTAAAGATTCAATTTTTTACCATTCTAAGTTGCGAACCAAGTTGAACAACAACAAACTCGTAATTTCAGATCAACATGACACTTTATCAGGGAGCAAAAGCAATAAGTTTCAAAATAATACCTTTCTCCCAAGCCAATAGCAAAACGTCTCTCAAATGACGTCACTCGAACCAGCCCAGAATTATTGTTTTCTATATAAAATCAAACCAATGAGATTTCGAGGTTAGAAAGGGAGCCGAGAGAAGTGACACTCCCCCTTGATTGAAAAGACGAAGCAAGGTAAGAGAGAGGACAGATTATTAGAATATAGGAAGGGGATTGAGAGATCCTCTTAATCCCCTTCCTATATTCTAATAATCTGTCGACAAAAAATGGACTCGATGTCGATAAAAATCGACGACAGAAGATCTTTCTTTTCAAAGGGGTTCCATCGCCACAGACGTGGATACCAATCATGGAGGACTATTAGGTGAGCATGATTTTTCCATTAGCAGCCTCCTCATTTTATTAATATAGATTAAACATATCTCTAAGTACCAATGAAACAGCTTTAAGGAAAATAATTTCACTGTGTAAAGTTAGGTTTTGGGGATAACTATTATCATCATTATTATTGTAATTCGAAACAAATATCATTATTACGCATTCAGGTTATTGCACGTATGATATGTTTAGTTAGCATACTAGTGAATGTTATTTAATTAATTGAATTATATTGAATTGTTTAAGGTTAATTTCAGAAAGAGGAACTGATATATATTAATATTTATTCGATAGATTATTTTAATAAGTTTAAACAAACATGAATCTGACGGATCAATTGATTATTTTCGAGGAACCAGAATCCAATAACATATGTACTAAAATGTGTCATTTCATAAATACATGTTATCCTGAAACCAAAGTATTAGGTTTGGTGATACTTATATATTTCACAATTTACGTATCTTATTATAAGATCTGTTAAATTGAAAAAAAATATCGTTTTCTTTGTTGAACAATGTCTTATGCAATTATTTTACTTGTCAATAGTTCCTCATATTGATTTTATGCAATTATATATACTTATTTCTTGATATAGATATTTGAGGTTTTACAAAACAAAAAACAACACAACTTATAAAACCTAAGTAAAAATACCAGACCACTAGACCATCACGACCAAACTACATATTTAATCTAAATGTTTCAGTTTTTAATATTTGTTTACCACATAATAATTTCATTATTATATAAAAAATGCCGTGACATAAACAAATGGTCATGACACACGAAAGGCGTTTATATGAATAGCAACTGCATATTTTTTCTCTATATTATTCACTTAGCGTCATCTATAGTAATATTTTGTCTACACAAATAGATCTATATCAATTTATTTCAATACACAGATAAATGCCTAACGTCCAACGTCATTTACAAGGTCCCGAAAAACACACAACTATAATCTGCTCCAGACCTGGAAAAAGATATGTACCCATACAATCGTCTCCGTTTGTCTCAGTCTTTCTCCTCCCCTTCTTTCTAACTGATAAATAACACCTCAGTTTTGATTTGAATAATTCGAGATTGAGTATTATTTTGTATTTGAATTCCAAGGATTCACTTTCCTGTTGCTTATGGTGTCACTTCCATTCAAGTATGATTTTCGGCAAATTTAATTTTGTGCCTCCTTTTAACCTCACTCGCAGCTTCTTTATATATCTATATTTTCTGCATATTTTCGTTGTTCTACTCTTTGGTATATTTGATTAACACGCAAAACTCATGCATTGCGTCCCTAGAAATTATGACATAAGATGTTTCCTGCGACTTCCAATTAATATTCCAATTCCTATGTATTGCATGTATCGTTCTTGGTTGTAATGAGTCTATTATTTTTAGTTAATTCTTCCCAAATTTCCCCCAGACGCAATTGTAATATATTAGATGACTGTTAATAAATAAGTAATACAATTCAATGCTATTTGCTTCGTTATTTTGAGACTCCTTTTATTATACTTAGACCTTTACTGGTTTTATTATATAATAATTAGTTAGATATTAATATAAGGAAATGTCAGAAGCAAAGAACGCATGTACGGCTCTGAAAGTTGCGTAATTAATTAAACGGAATTAGAAATTATATTTCTTTAAAGTTTATTTCACCATCAAGGGATGAAATTAAAAAAAAATTGAACTCATTTAAATTAAAATATCATTTAAGTTGAATCAAATAAATTAAATTGTAATGTATATAAATGAAACTATAATATAAGCTAATTTTTCAGGATTTTCTTAATGTTCTTTTACCAAATGCACAACTAATTTTACTATCCTGTGTATTTTCATGTGAATTAATAAGAATCTTATGCAGATTGACTTAAGAAATGATATCTTAATTATTTTTATTAAAAGGCGAGAATTCTCAATTTTCAAATTCGAAAAAAGAATATTTAGATTTTGTAAAACGCATATATTAATCAAAATAATCGTTTCTTTCTGCACTTCAGCTGAAAACCCATTTTGAACGGAGTATCCGTTACTATCATTTTTCACTTCAAGGCCAGTCACTTACAAATTTAATCGCCATTCCATGCGATAAAAATTGATTGACCCATGAGGCTGAACCTTAATCATTCCTTGTAACCTAACTTTGAATTTCGGGGGAAATATTTTCAAAACTCCCTTGTCTCTCGAAGCTTTGGCCGATTCTGACGTGAAAAACTGAACTCGTGCGCACAGTAGATAATCGATGTATGTGTAGTTGAAATCAGCAGGACGATAAAATAATTAAAATTTTGATAATGAAGAAAAACAACTTTCTAGGTGAGTATAAAAATACAAAAATTTCGATTAACGATTAAAAAAATGCACAGGTAGCTTCTAATGGCCATGAATAGAGATTCGTGTATTTAAAGAAAAATTTGTGCCGATCGAATACTGGTAATTTCGAAAAATATAATTTTTTACAGGAAGTTGATTTTGTAAAAAAGCATTTAATACGGAAACCAAAGATGGTATATCAGACGCATAGGCGCTAATTCGAGGAGGGGCCCCAAGTTTCATAGTCTCTCCCTTTAAAATAAAATGTTTGCGCCCCGGGCCTTCCTGAAACAGATGGATAATGAATAGAAAATAACATAATATCATTGAAGATGGTAGAATAATAACATACTGAGTTGTATTCTTTCCCTCTCTCTCTCTCATTAACTCGCTTGATTTCATATGAGGTTTATCTCATTAAGTCCCCAAAATTTCCTTTAATTTGGCGCCTCTGATTGAACGATAGTATCTAGAACTTACGCCTACTAGTGGTGGAAATAAAATTCAATTTATTTAGAGAACTATGGAAAGTTAAGAGAGATGTTGTATTAGGAAAAAGATCTTAAATATTGGAACTTTTCCTTCTCATTAGTAACTTTCGCATTTTGCAACTTTAATTTATTCAATTGGTGCAATACATGTAGTAAAGGCAAAATAGTTAATAATTTAGAAAGGGAATGGTTGTTTTATAGTAGTAAAATCAGTTACTGTTTTCCATTTTAAAATGCATTGTTTTGATTTCTTATATTTGAACCCACTATAAATTTGTCGGTAAAAATTTATTATAAATAAATAGTCAATTCCTTCCCACTTTTATTAATTAACAGCTTGGGTAGTAAACTATTTTACATGGCAGTTCATTGGATGCCATGTTCTGAAATTTAAATACTTTTGAGTTTTAAAACTGCTATTTTAACAACCACATTTTTCATCTCATACTTGTGAAAAAAAGCAAAATTTGTATGGTTATCGTCTTTGTGAAAACCACATTGCTATACAGTTTCTAAAAGTTTACGACTATGTATCTAACTTCAGATTTATTTGAAAAGAACATGCAATTGGCATATTTTATGATTTAAGCAAGGCATTTGATGTAATAAATAGAAATACATTAACAGAAAAATTGAAAACTTATGGATTAGGGGGAAAAAATCAATAATTTCTTAAGTAGTTATATAAGGGATAGAAAACAATTAGTTTGTGTCAAGTGAATAATATCAGAGCTACTGACAAATAATTATGGAGTATCCCAGGATGGGGCTACTGCTATATTCGTTATATATTAACGACATATTCAATGTATCAGATATCGGACACATTATCTTGTTCGCAGATGACACAAGCGTGATTTTAACTGATAGTGACTAAATGAAACTGATGGAAGTGAGTATAAGAGAAATTTAAAAATACGAAAAATGGTTTAATGTTAATCAGATGAAGCTAAACGTAGAAAAAACCAAAGTAATGCCATTTTCAAGTAAGAATAAAATGTACATAAAGATATAAAGAATATTTGAATTATAGTTAATAATAAAAAAATTGAAATTGTTGATAAAATTGAATTCTTAGGAATTCAATTAACTAATAAATCGAACTGGAATGACCATATAGATAAAACAGCAAACAAAATAAGTAAAAGCTTAGGAATTCTAAGAAGAATTAATACAACAATAAGGGAAAAAACCAGCATAGAACTGTATTATTCATTGATCTACAGTCATCTGACATATTGTAATTGCGTATGGGGGAACTTACGCTCGGTTAATAAAAATGTATCGAAAAATATTCAGAAAAAAGCGTTGAAATTAATTAACAGTGATAAAAGACTAAACTGAAAAAACATTTACACGAATACACTGTCTTTGTAAAAATGTATGAAAGAATAAGGGAAGGCAGGCACACTGAACTTATAAGAATAAAATTAAATGGAAAAGGTAGAAATACACGTCATAAATACAATGATCTATTACTCCCAAAAATAAGGACCGAAGTAGGAAGGAATAATGTAAATTAAAAAGGTGCAAAACTTTGGAATGGACTACAAGAGGAATTCAAAAAATTGGAAAGTAAATAAACATTTAAAAAAGTCTAAGAAAATATTTGATACAGGGTAATGGAAACTAAAAAAAATGGAAAAAACATAAGGAAAGGATGAGTGATTCACAATTAGTTGTGAGTTATCTTTGGAATCAGACTGTAATCTTAAGGTCCCAAATTTATATCCTTGCTGATGTTTTCTCGAGACCTTTCATTGTAGAGTCTAATATGATGTACTTTTAGTATATATTGTCGGTATTATCGCTGTAGTTAAACAGTATATTGCTATTATGATTTTACAAATGAAGAATAAATAAAGCAGGGATTTGATTTGATTTGATAAATTATTCGTTAGTGTTTACAAATAAGGAAAATTTATTTCTTCTTGAACATATTTGGAATAGCAGCTATTCGCATTGTTTGCACGTTCTAACTACTATTGCTTCAGTAAATACATTTCAACTCATATTGTGAGAGTTCTAAGCGAAAATTGTATTATAAAAATACAAACAAGCTAAAAATATTACTCACGTCGACATTCGGGTTGTATTATGCCCTGAAGAAGTGCTTAACTTAGGTCTGCTAAAAATAAATGAAAATGCGAAAATTAATAGAACATTACTCACATGAAGCATCCAAACATGCATAACAGGCAGAATGGAATACAAAATGACCGAATGGATTTAAAAGGCCTTGAATAAATAAAATGATTGCATAAATTTAAAATATCTTGAATACACAAAATGACTAAATACATTGAATTGCTTTCAATCCAAAGTTATAAGTTTACTATCATTCTTAGAACATTCATTTTGCCTTTTGCGAATTTCGTTAATTCTTCTGTAAATATTAGTCTATTCAAATATTTCTCTATTTGAATTATTTAGCTTTATCTGCCTTCCAAAGTCATAGGTACGTTAACGCAGGGACGGACTGGGGCGGTGCGTACTCATGGGCTCTAGGACTCGAGCCCTTCGATAATACAAGGTATGCGCTCTTTGTGAGTACAAAGTCCGCCCCTGCATTAGCGTTAAAGGAAATCACTTAGTAAAATAAACACATTAATTTAGGAAATCAGTTTTATAAATTCGATTGCAATTCCGAATGTGGCCTCGTTCGTTAAAATTTATTTTAAGTGTTTGATAGTTCCAACAAATGTGGATTTTATTTTCCGATGCTAAATTTCAATTCATAAAATTCAATTTAAAACATGGGACTAATTTCTTCTGTCTTCTAGTATCATGCTATAATACAGTTTGATCTTTTATTTTCCTTTGTAAGTTAGTATAACTGAATGAATGAATGAATGAAATAATCCAGTTTATTAAATGAATAAGTTGTTGGCGCAGAAACAACCTTGTTGTTCTTGCGCCATAAAAATACAACCAACCAGATAAATAAGTTTCATTTCATAAGGTCATTTGGTGACCTTACAAGATTCGTTACAGAATATTTGCAATCAGTTCGTTATTCTTATACAAACGAATACATTTAAAACATTAGTGAAGTTCCACAGAACAGAGGTTTCTTCTCGTTCAAACTTAAGCCAGAAACAAGCAGCATTTACTTTCTAGCAACATAGGCTTTGTCAGACTTCGTCTTTACCCATTGTTGCCCGGGTGGACATGAACTACATATCACTAAATGTAACAAAACTGTATCTGTGCAGGAATGTTCATGATCTCTCCAAAACTGAAGTTATTCTTGTTTGACTAAAAGTACATATCTCATTAAAAGGCATCCGCCACCAATTATTTTTGGCATGACTAATTTTACCCCTTAATCTGGCTGGGTCGTAAAAATAGTAAACATTTATTAAATAAATAAACAAAAAGATAAAGAGGCAAACAAAAATATAAAGACGATAAACAAAAGAAACCTGAGCATAATAAATTACGTCCTTTCGTTCCTGAAATGTCAATTCAGTCATGCGAACGCAAGATTTATCGAATGCATAAAACAGTAGATTTTTCGCCGACGATGAAGAATCTACTGTTGGCAAAGTTTGTCAGTGCTTGAGTATTTTACCGATTAATTTGGCTATGTCTTTAATGCGTAAAACAAATATATTGATTCATTAAACCGTTCGAGAACTATAGATTATTCGCTTATTCCTAAAATAAACATGGGACATGTGCCATCAGAAGGGATTGGGCATTTTGTATTGTTTCATCCATCACCGCAGGATTTAAAAATTCTTCAAAAAATGTTTTAGAAAAAAAAATGCTGTAAACATTTTATCTTCCACTTTTCTTTTGGACAGGATTAAAGTGTTTTAAGGAAGTTTCGAACATTATATATATAAAAGCTTTAACTTGTCCCTTGAATCACAATACCGTATTGTGTTACATCTTTATGTACCAGAAAATAATAGAAAAAGTAGAGAAGGTGGCAATATGGACCCTGTAAGTGTTATGGGTCCCCTCAGCTCCTCGGCCGGAACGAGGGACAATAGTGGCGGAGGGGTAAATCAACTCAATTACTCCGCCTTAGATAAGCGATTGGCATTGCCGTGCATTATTGAAGGAGCATTTGTGTTGCGAACGTTGGCAGTTTCACCCTATTTGCGAACGTTTAGCAAGGTAAGTAATATACAAGTGTCATGGGTATTTGTGTTACACAATGCGCAGATTTCCATGTAATACCTTCAACTACACTTTTTAGACAATAATGTGTCGAAATTAGGCTGCAAGATTTTGGTTAGGTTTGGGAGTAGTGATGTAATAGTTTCAACATAATGTTGCTGGTAATAGAGGTCCCCAAAGTGCGTGCAATATGGATCCCCTGTAACCTTCGTATTTTTCCAGAATCGAAATGTATTGCAGCGCGTGACACCCAAAATCAAACTGAAAACGAACAGTCCTCCCTCCACTTCACTCCAACAAACTCTTCTGCAAGAGGACCAACTTGGTTGCGAAACGCCAACTGTATCTTCTGTGACTCAGCTGTTACTGATGACTGCCATGGAGAACTGTAAGTCATGTGTGTGATGTGTCAATTATGGGAACACAGTAAATGTGCCAGAGCCGAGAAAGAAATTTATATTTGCGACTTTTGTAAATAATTTATTTTTTCAGTAATAAAGTTCATTTCTGACAAATAAACTGTGACCATTTCAGGGGGGGTCCATAACACCGGCCCTTTAAATAAAACAGATGGTTTCATTTTTTTTTTGGTAATCGCAATATGGAGTTTATTGTAAATATCCTAAAAATTATTCTTTCTGTTGTGGGCATAACTGATTAACATATGCAATCACCCATTCCCAAAACGAGTGAAATTAGCTTAAAATGTAGGCGCATTTTACAAAAAACAACAAGAAAGGATCCATATTACCACCTTTTCCCTATATAAGATACATCATGGAAATGAATATGCACAATATATTTTTATAAAAGAAAATATACTTAGTTTCAAATTTATAAAGAGCGATAATAAAATGCAGTTATGAGAAGGGCGATGCTGGCGATGAGGTCGATGCAATAACGATTTCGATAATGACAGAGATTGGGATCAGCTATTAGAATGTCAAGCATAATACAAAATATACTAGTAAAGAAAATAATGATAGATATAGTAACTTTAATGACGTAATGTGTATTACGTCCTAATAGATATTATTAGGGTTTGACAAATCCGGTCACCAATGGAGGCTAGATTTTTACAGTTGGCGGCTAAATCTAACAATTGGAGACTAGGAAAGCTCTTCCCTATTACCTAGTTCCTAGGTTTACCTATTGGGACCAGTGGGCACAGTTTTTGCGAAATTCATCCAACTCTGTGCATTATGATTATTATTTCAATTTAAATAACATTTGTTAATCATAAAAAATGAATAATTATGATCAGAAAAAGTCGTACGAGGATGTTGATAATAGCGGTGTTACACGTATAATTACGTTAACAATGACGATAATATCTACGATGTTGACTAATGATATTTATAAGACCAGTAATGGCGATGGGACTCATAAAATATCGACGACGATAATAGGACAGGGATAATGAATTGACTCTGTTCATCATGAAAACGTAATAACGGTAAATAAAGAAGAAAGGGGTGATGTTCTCGTTTTAAACATTCACGTTACGTCAGCCCATTGGAATGCTTTCTGTTTAAGTTTTATATTCTAAAGTTGCTCAAAGATTCGTTTAAATAGGCTACATAACTTAAAATTACCTCCGAAAACACACGAAGAAAACTGTGATTATTATAATTTAAAGAACATGAAGTGATGATGTAGTGATATCGCTTTTTCTCTTACGTATTAAAAGGTCTAATTTGAGCTCAAACGTGGGTATCGGAAATTACTAAATATAAAATTTTCTGCGAAAAATTTAAGAAAATGCCTCGGTGGTTTCATTGGTGGACCAGTTTGTTAACGCTAAGAAGAAGAATATTTTACAAAAAAAAAAAATGAAGTGCGTATGTAAGGTAGTCACATTCAGTCTTAAGTGCTTCCTCTGTGGATAAAAGTCTCAGAGCCCGAAGAACAAACCAATAAAACGTGCTGATTTTCTGACCATGTGGATATGCAGAAGAAGCATGAAGCGGGAGACACGCTGCAAATGACTTCCGATAACCACTTGTGAGGAAACTCGACTGAGGACACCTAATTTGAGGGTTCCTATGGGAAATATAAATAGCTCTTTGCATAATGCTTCGCTAATGAGACATTAAAACCACCAGGTATATTGCGTTTTGCATTATAATGTAAATTTCTTAAGTTGCTTGGATACCTAGTAGAATTAACCTGAAATAGACGTAGCAGTACATAAAATACATTAAATATCAGCATCAACGTTCTACTGTTGTCTGTAGCACTAATGGTAATAAACTCAGTGTTTTATTTCAGATTTCTCCAATCGATCCTTAATGAGGGACATCGATATTCGGCCAACAACCGTCGATGCAATTGACAACATTAAAACTAGCTTTGCTTTTTGGTTTTACGGCTCAAAGACTACAGTGGTCATGCTGCGCCGGGACCTACAGTTTTCCGAGGAATCCGAACCTCTTAAGGCCTGGGGAACCAAACCCCGGACTACAGTGAGCAGTGCGATCTTTTATGAGATCTCTGAGTAAGCGTTCTTTTTGCACTGCTGGGAGTCGAACCCGGATTAGCCGCGCAATAGGAGAACGCGTTACCACACTGCGCCACCGCAGGGCCCATTAAAACTAGACTTAGTAACGTTGATGCTAATATTTAATGTAACCTGTTAGAAGTTATTTTTTAAAATATTATCCGCATCAAATTTTTACTCTTCGCGGAAGGGCAATTTTTTGAGCTGTTATTTTTTTTTATCTAGAAAGTCCTGGAAATACCTCGAATTGACGAGTATGTCCCTGGAATAAATCCAACCAATACCTGGATCGGCATGTTCTTGCTTTTAATTGCTGCTTATAAGTCAAATAAACACAGAAACGAGAGTAGGTAACTGAAATTATCATAAAGAATGACAGATGTCTCTCTTCTAAATATTTCACATTTCTTTTTCAGGCTAAAGATAATCGCGATAGTTTATATTTAAAAACTGCTCAATTCGCGAAAACTGAAAATAAAAGCCTCTTAACTGTCGATTGTATATAGATTTCTGAAAACATGAAGGATTTTTTGAAAAGCTCGAAACAGAATTTTAATTTGTTAAATTTCTTCTTTTTTCTTTCCTTGTTAGATAACAATCCATAAACTGTCGTTGAACGTGTGCAATTGATCGTTTTTAAAGTTCCCTTTCTATATATAGCAGAAATTGTGCTTCAAACTGTTCAATATCGAAGACCGACAATAAACCGGATCATTCGGCTGGAGATCCTAGTTTATTAAATTTGTACCGGGAATATGGTTGCTGATGATAGACGTGAGGGATCCCGATGGATTTCGATGTCCTGCGAACGTAAATTCGATCAAGAATTTAGTGAAGATAAATTCAGTTGTCGATTTCGCGCTTTCGATCCTCCATGCGTTTAATTAATTTAAAGCGAGGGCTTATGAATTTTAAATTTGATCCCGACCTTTAGAGAAACTGCTTGTCATTTGCATGAAGTACACGTGTACGGACTTCACAGAATTAGCAGTATTTCGTAGGATCAATAGTGGTTTATTTCCAGCTTTAAAGAGCTTAAGTGAAAACAGGCTTATTATACATATTTGCTACATGTTAATGATATGCAAGTTTATCGTTATGAAGGATTATTTCATATTAATCACATGAAATCTTTTCTTTTAATGTATTCGGCTAATACTGAAACTCTTGTAAAGTCAGTATTGACTTCCTTTCTGTAGTCGTATGTCATGGTTTCGAATTTGGCTTGTTTTTAACCAGGTATATAAGATTTCCACACACATTACATACTGCTTTCACTGACTTCGGGATAACGTGGATGTATTAACGTTGCAACATGTTTTTAGAATACCCCTCTTGTTAGAGAAACACACCCGCCCCTCACGGGGAAAATATCGCTGCCTTCAGTGGCTAATACTTTGCCCACCATGTGAACTTTAACTGAAATAGTAACATTAAGCTGTGCACTTGGAGTTATTTTACAGTAAGGTATTTGTCCATTTCGTGCCACTTAGTCTCTTCGCCTGGCACTTAGACATATATTTCATTTGTAGTTTCTTTTGTATTAACAGAGACGACTGCCAATTCCCGTTGTCGATACGGATCTGATCATGCTGTGAAACTTGCTGGTGAATATATCATTACTCTTCGTAACTTTATGTTAATAGCTTCAACTTTCGCTGATTTATTGTACAGTTACATATTTCAAACTACTCCCGAGTTGCGTATGTGGAAATCTTTGATACAGAATACAGAAATATTTCTCTTCTAATACGTAAGTTAGATAGTGAGCAGAATCAGAATAGATTATTACGAGGCTTACTTCCACACATATGAAAATAAATGTTTCTCTTCTTCAAAAACGTCAGTTACATCTGTAAAATTTCAATAAATTAACAAGAATTTTTAAACAAAAAATTACCTGGGATAATATTTTATCTCAGCGTTATTCACTGGAATACGCAGGGGGTTAATGACGGTCATGATCCCTCATTGGGGTGCAATTTCTTATACATGGATTTGAATATATGAAGCTATAGATCCGTAACTCCACTTTATGATCTTTCTGCTTACGCTAATGGCTTTATCCTTTAATAAAGCATATTTTAAATGAGTCAAACACCAAAATTCTTTATTTTTTAAATAATTACTAAACTGAGACTTTCCTTATATCTCTACAGGGGAGACGGAATAAAAATAAAATGTTTAGAAATATCTCTAATCTAATCATTATTTGCGCATGCAGAAAATGCAATTCTGTTGGAAAAAATGCCTTATCGATAATATCTCGGGTTTTTTTATTTACACTAATGCTATACCTTAGAAATGGTTGCCAGGTACGGCGGTCGGAAAATTGAAGCATGGGATGAAAAATTTAAATTTTTACGAGAAACGTGCTGCACAAAATTGTATACTGAAAAAGATTATTGCAGAAAAGGAACGAAATTATGTTAATGAAATGGTGATTTTTGGCTAGAAATAATTTGTCTTAAAAGGGAATTCAATCTGATTTTTCCGATCCTTGCGCCACAAAAACAACGAATATTTATAAACAGTAATAAACCATTTAAACTTATATGACTACTATAGTTAAAATTATTTACTTAGATGGATGACAATCGTTTCGGCAGTAAATTACTGCCTTTGTTGAATCCGGTTGCTAAAGTGAATGTAAACTATCAACTTCACCGCGCTTGGCATATAAATACGTGTTGCCATATTTATTTATAGAGAACCTATGGAATGGAGGTGAAGAGACTTTTTTACGCACATGAACCCGTGCTGCCATCTATATTTACGGAGAACATATTAAGTGGAGCTTAAGAGCTTTTTATACACATTAGGCAAATAATCATTGACACAAGAGTCATTAACCACAAAGTCACTGTTGCTAAAAATGTGGTAGACCTCGTAAAAGTCCAGGTTCGAAAGCGAAACAACTTTAGCTATGATTTTTGCATCGGAAAACGTAAACGTGTGCCCGGTATTCCAACTATGTTGTGCTATGGCAGATTTATGAAGTTCTTGGTTTTAAACATGTTTCTGGTGTTCCTTTACCCTAAATTGTAAAGCCTTATGCGTCTGTCCGATATACATTCTTCCACACTCACATTGGATGTTATAAATTCCACAGTTAAAACGGTCAGGAACGGGATCTTTGAATTGTGAGACCCCAATTTTGTTAATCGGGCGGAACACAACCCAGAAATTAAATCTACGTAAAATAGAAGCAATTTTTGCCGAAACCATAGGAACAAAAGCAATACAAACACATTCCCTATGCGGTGGCGACTCCGATGTAAGTGTAGAAACAGGTTGCCGTTTCGAGAGTTTTTGAACGGCACGGTCGATAATAGATGGATTGCAACCCAGGTTAACTGCAGTGTTCTTAATGAACGACAATTCACAGTTCAGGCTGTCAATCGACGACGAAAATTTAAGGGCTCTAGCCGTAAGCCAATAAAAAGCACTAACTTTCTGGGAGTGTGGATGGGCGGAAGTTGTGTGAGGTGGTAGACTAATAAAGTTAGGTTTTCTGAAAATACTGCTTTGGAAATCCTTTTCCAAACGAGTGACCAACCGTCCAGAAAGGCCAATGTGGAGTTGTGCTCCTCTTCAACGGTAAACTGAATATGGGGGGGGGTCTATGGAATTAAGTATGCAAAGTACATGGGATGTATTGGCATATGAACCCGACATAATAGCAAAAATGTAATCAACATGGCGGAACCAACACTTGAAAGCAAGCCGGTGGTTGATAATTTCTTCCACGTAATGCAGATAAATATCACACAGTAACGCGGACAAAGGGTTACCCATCGCCAGGACATCAACTTGCTTGAACAAACTGTTCTGGAAGGAGAAAACTGTATGGCTGATACAAAGCCTAATGTGTTGCGTAATGTGTATAAAAATCAGTTCACCTCCATTTAATATGTTCTCCATAAATATAGATGGCAATATGTGTTTATACGCCTAGTGCGGTAAAGTTTACCTTCACTTTTGTAACTGGATTCGACAAAGGCAGTCATTCACTGCCGAAACGATCGTCATCCACCTAATTAAATAATTTTAACTGTGGTAGTCGTGTTTAAATGGTTTAATATAGTTTTTGCACAGTATTTCAAGTTACTAATTAATTTGCAAACAAATATGTAAAACATAATATATTAAGATATTTTAATGTATTTTTTCCCTTTATTACTTGTCGCAAAATTTTTGTATCTACTTCTTTAGTATCCTAATAAATCAGTACCATTAGGGTACGCACGAAGTTCAGAAGGAGAGGCCACAGAGCTATAACTCCATACGTTTACATATAAACTTTCATTGCAATAGGGGGTTACAACCCCCCCATCAACACCCCTCTGCGTACGCCAGTGATTTATACACTAATCTATCACGCAAACATGAACTCGCGCTCAAATCCTGTTAAGAATAAAGTTCAAAATGCAACATGTTCGTAAATCGAAGGCCAATTTAATGAAAAAAATTTCCCTTTGACGTCAGCCTTATCAGTCGAAAAATGAAAGATTATTTTATAATAAAGTTCATTCATCAAATAGAAATAATTAAGAGAACCAAGTATTCCGTAAGTAGAAATTAATTTTTTTATCAGTCTTATTTTGCCTTTAATTTTGCAACATATTTTCCAATAAATAAACGTTGGATAAATTATTGTGTATGCTTTTATTTAAGGTATGCCTTTGGAAGATTTTTAACGCATTTCTTTTTGTTTTACAACGTAAACCAAACAACAGAATCTCTACATTGTTTACCAGTTAATCTTCAAATCCTATTTCTGTGTCATCCATTAAGGTAGAAAGATAATTTTAAAGCTTTTTATATCTCACTTTAATGAACTTAAGAAAAAAGAATTTCGACGAATCTCTTTAGATCCCGAATTAGAATGCTCTCCGGGGTTTACGATACCGAGCAAATGGAAATACCATCCCTCCTCAGCAATTTGATTCCACCTCCAAATTTATCTTCTTAAGGCAAGGATAAAAATTCAAATGAGGAGCAAAGGAGAACGATGGCGAACTAAATTAAAGTATTCTATTAGAATTTTTAAACACTTTGCTTCAAGTCTCATTTAGCATTTTAAATAAAAAACTTCACTTAAGTTAGCTTATATCCTTAGCTGAATATGAAGTTGCGCTAACCGCGAACTACACGCGTAAATTGAATTCTTTAATGAGAATATTCCAAAGAACTAATGAAAATTTTATATTTTTAAAAAGAGTACCTTCCCAGGAAATATTTATATATTTGTATTTTAAATTTAATTGTATATTTGCAGAGCAAATAGAAGACGTCAATCATTATTTACGTGTTATGTACAGTTATTTCTCAACCAGAATTTAGTTCTCACGCATTGGAAAGCGGGAATTCGTGGAGAGATTAGGCAAGGAAATTAAATTTATAGTTCCTACGTTTTCGACAAACTGAAACTCTTTGATTTATCTCAGGGGCAGGCAAACTTTTAAAGGTATTGTGTCAAAATAACGCTACAATCCTCGCTCAAGCCATTACTCACCAAATTTGTGAAAGCTTAGTTTACTAACTAACTACTAATGGAAATTAAAAGCTTAATAAAAGAATAAAAATTAGTAATTTATGGGAATACAAATTAATAATCAATTTAAAGTACACAAAGCTTTCAGGCAGGGGATTCTTCACAATGGGTTTTATTTTAAAATCATTCTACCTGCCGTTGTTAATAGTCGGCTTACCGTAGATTGCCGACCCCTGATCTATATATTACAATGTTCTGCATTATTGCAGGAAGGAGCGGACATTATAACCGCCTTCGTGGAAATCATGCCGACACAGAGAACTGGCAATAACATCCAGCTTTATAATTAATCGTGCAGACCCTGGAAAGGGCAATAATGTAAAAAAAAGGTTAAATTTATAGTGCTGACCCTAAAAAGGGAAAAAATATCCGACTTTATGTGTCAAAAGGATCTAGTCTGAGCAGTAAACTTGAGTGCTAATTATAATTTTCTTTATTAATTTCCTTACGAAGTTCCGCTTTACAAATTCAATAAACTTCCTTAGTTATTGAAGTCACGAACAATGATATACACATGTAACGGAAATTTAATTAAGGACATTGCAATTTGAAGTCCACCCCCGATCAAATAGCACTTCAAACTACAAGTGTGCTAAATCTGTCGCTGAACAAAGGAATGAACGATTTTCTCCATCATTCGTAAAGTGATTCGGTTTTTGTCCGATTTGACAACAAGAATCTAATTTTCGAACAGAATTATCTTCGTCCCCGGAAGTTTAGTACAGGAAACAGAAATAGGTGTCTAAAGGGAAAGAATTGCCTATGGGTATCTCGTGTTTGTATTTAAATCGAATCTGCGACCTTTGGGTTTACGTTCTAATATGCTTTGACCGCTTAGCTACTCACAAGGGAAGCCTCCGAAATGCCCGTCACACTTCAAATCGAAACATATATGGTATGAAAGATCCATATGAGTAATGAACAAAACCGAAAGAAGGTTTGTGTAAAACTCAATTTTTGAATATTTACGAATTTTGAAAGTTTTCAAAATTACACTAAAACGCAGCTTTGCGCTTAACTGCACAGCCGTAAAGTGAAGTCTTCAGTTAGGGGTAATTTTCTTTTCATTTGGATCGCTTGGCGGAAGATAACAGTAAGTTGCCTGCTTCGCAAGCTCTAATTAAAGTATCTCCCTATGCGCATTTTAATACCCCTTTAATCCAAGCCATGTAACATTCTTCTTAACTAGTTGCTCTTATTATTTCTCACAGACAATAATCAATAAAATATTTTTATTTCACTCCCCCACTGTTAAAAAAAATTATAATTTTTCCGCCCTGTGCAGTGGCACATTTGCATATGCCTTATACTGATCCTAGGTGAATTTTAGCGTAAAAGAAATTCATAACATAAATTTAAAGTACTAAATCTTCTGATTACTCATGAAATTGATAATTTATGTAAAAATGCATAAAATATGAATTTGTATAGCAATGTATATACTTTAAAAAATGAAATTCTTTGCATTCATTAAAACCACATTCTTTGTGGTCGACGTGAAATGATAGAGATAAAATTTTATCAAATGACTCAATAGGAACATCAGTGTAATTGCAAGCACACAAAGGGTAGATTAATATATGCTTATATTTATTGGACTGAATTTGATTATAAACTAATGAATGCATTTTTATTATTTCGTTGCGATAAGTTAATTTTATTGATGCTTCATTTATAGTGTGACGTAGTACGTAATTTTAAAAAAATTGTACTGACAAAAAAATAAACATAATCTAAAGTTTGAATGAGAGCTATTGAGCCTAGAGGAATATGAAGTTCGGTGCAATTATCTGGTAATCACCTTACGTAGACGGATCAGTCGATTCAGTGCAAGAGTTTAAAATAACGCAAGAAGAGGGATTTAAAATGGGAAAGGAGCAATTTGAAAGCCATTTTATCATAATTGTTTTAGTCATTTTGCCAAACTTTCTGTATGTTGTGTAAATCTTGGTTGCATGAAATGTTTGACATCGTACTTTTGGCCAAAAAGTTTTTTTTAGGTTCGAGCAAACATATCAACAGTTTGCGTTTCAATTCTCCATCCATTCATAATAAGGGCATAATAATATAGGAATGCGTCACGGGAAACCTTGACTAAACTAAAGCTGGGGTACTTTTTTCACCTTGCAAGATAATGTTCTCTTATTTGAAAGAAAGTAATCGAATTCGTTCTGATCAACATTAAATCTTTGACTGTTGTGGCAATGAGCAAATTGATCACGTGGTGCTAAAACAAATTCAAGAACGCTGATTTCAAGTGGTTTGTTATTTTCATATTTAGCTACCGTTGTACATTTTGTAGCTTTGCGAGAGGTAATACCATTATTATTTTTTTTATTATATTTAAGAAATTCCTCGAAATTGTACGTTTTGGGAAATCAAAATCCTTTACTTTTTGATAAGCCCACCCCTATGTCATGAACAACTGTATGGTTACTCCTGGCATAATGAAAATGTTCTAACACTTCGCATGTAATTAATTTGTGTTTTTCTGTTTTGCTACCTAATTGGGCAATATATTTTTTAAAACGGCATATGAGTTTTAGTCTATGGCGAAGGTGGGGAACCCTTTCATGTTGGAAGGCCGTATTAACTTAGCTGTTAATGTACGAAGGACGTATTAAGTTAGCTGTAATGTACGAAACGCATATGTTTTGTTTGTATCAGTCAATTAAGGAAGATATTTCGTTA
Source organism: Dysdera silvatica (assembly GCA_006491805.2). Lineage (NCBI taxonomy): Eukaryota > Metazoa > Arthropoda > Arachnida > Araneae > Dysderidae > Dysdera > Dysdera silvatica. The sequence continues at coordinate 88,645,917 of QLNU02003225.1, read as the reverse complement.
AATTTCATCTACTCTTTTATACTTTAATTAGGTTCGTTTTAAGCATTTTAAAATTAATAATTAGATGCAAATAACAAAGACGAACAAAATCATATTAATAAAAGTTTTTTTTTTGCAAAATTTTAATTCAGTCAAAGGGCGCATCTAAGGGTTTCGAAGGCCGCATATGGCCACAAGGCCGCGGATTTCCCGCCCCTGATCTATTGCTTTTTGATAAGGTTTTCGAATTTTTTGAAGTTTGTTTCTTTTACAAGAATCGTAAAATTTACAATATTTTTCATTTCTTGCAAATTCCAAGCCTCTTTACAAGTTTTATTGTTAGAGGTAAATTCATTGGATTTTCCATCATCAGAAGTAGTGTTTTCAGAGCTATCATCATCAGAATAGCAATCTAAATTGCTATTATTTCTTGCGTCGTTATTTTGAAAATCTAACATTATTTCTTCTTCAATAAATGTTCTATTTAAAATTATTTTATTCAAATTTAGGTAATAATTTCTTACCATTAAATTGTGCATCTGTTATCGCAAATGGAAGTGTCCCGTACTGGCAAAGTTTAAAACAGAGTGCAAAATATTGATAAAATTTTGCATATTTAAATACTTATTTATTGTATTATTTATTCATAAATAATGGCATTACATTGCCCAATGGTTAAGTGTAGCGCCTTCTATATTATTTCTAAAAACTATTTATCTTTTGTCAAATGGCAACCCCTTTACTTTTCAGATCTTGAAGGAATGTAAACAAATGAAGGTTGTTTTCTTTTCTTACTGTTATCAAGTTCTCTGATCTTTATTTATTTAAACGGTTAAAAGGTAGTTGAAAGTAAAGTGAGATTATATCAACATCCCCTTCATTGGTGACAACCGGACTCGAGCAGTAAGTTAATGAAAATAGCAAGCGATGATGAAAATAAAAGTTATTCTTCGACATCGGCCATCGCTAGGGTTAGCATTAAAATTCCACCATTTTCGAAACCGGATCCAAAAATATAGTTTCTGCAACTGGAGGCACAATTTCGAAATGCTACAATAACCGCAGACCAAACGAAATATGATCCCGTCGTAAGCTCCATTGAAGCTGAAATATTATCGCAAGTGTCGGATATTTTGATTGATCCACTAAAAGATGACAAATACATTACAGTTAAAGACAGACTGATTTCTATCTCCGCGGACACTGAAACTCAAAAGACTAAAAAAACTATTAAATGATGTAGAATTGGGTGATAAAAAGCCTTCCCAGCTATTATGTGAAATGAAGAATTTGGCTACTGATAAGGTGAGTAAACCTTTTCTTAAAACTCTTTGGCTTCAAAGGTTACCAGTAGAAATGACGAGCATCAGTGTTGACAATTTATCAAAATTGGCGACAATGGCCGATAAAATGTTGGAAATAAAATCAACATCATATCAGAATACTGCTGTTGCATGTTCGAGTAATGGCAATGTTTTAGTTAAACTACAAGAACAAATTTCAGAATTATCATTACAAGTTAACGACCTGAATAAAAGGCAGTCATCCGTTCATCAACAGTTTAGACAGAAGCAATTCTATTAATAGGCGTAGTAATAGAACACATAGTATATGTTATTATCATTCGAGGTTCGGCGACAAGGCTTTCAAATGCACCAAACCTTGCAATTGGCCTAACAACACCGACCCTCAGCAGCAGGAATATTAGATCCCGGCACACGCAGAAGACAGAGAGCCAAGGGGTGGAGCTGTGTCGTCTTTTTATTCATGACAAAGGGACCGCCACCCAAGTTTTAATTGATACATGTGCAAACATTTCTCTCATTCCACCATTATCGCAAGAAAAAAGATTTGTTGCAAAGCTGGAACTCTTTGCTGCAAATGGAACCAAAATTAAAACTTATGGACAAAAGTTGCTAAAGTTAGACTTGGGATTGAGAAGAGCATTTGATTGGCCGTTCGTGATTGCGGATGTCAATAAACCAATACTAGATATTGACTTTTTGTCTCACTTTCACCTTTCGGTTGACAATAAAAATCGCAAATTAATTGCTGGCATCACTTCCTTATCCTCTATTGGTATTCCCTGCTATCGTGTTGATACACCAAAATTAAATGCAGTTCAAAATCCGTATGCAACTATTCTTAAACAATTTCCTGACCTACTAAGACCAACACTCTTTAATAATAAAATTAAGAGTCACAACGCTGAACATTTTATAGAAACCAAAGGAGCTCCTGTTACCGCTAGGGCTAGAAGACTCTCATCCTAAAAATTAAAAGCGGCAGAACAGGAATTTGATTTCATGTTGCAACAAGGTCTTTGTAGGCCTTTGAAAAGTTGTTGGGTCCAGTCCTCTGCATCTCACCTTAAAGAAATCAGGTGACTGGAGACCATGTGGGGTTTACAGGGTCCGTAATTTAAACAATAATAAAACCTTAATAACAGGGCCCTTACATTGCAATCCCAGAAAGCTATCCTCTATCATTTCTTACTGACTCTGGTTCTATTTTACACGAAAAGAAGATTTTTTCATCCATAGACTTAGTTCTAGCTTACCAACAAATTCCAGTGCACGAAGCCGACATTCCAAAAACGGCCGTTATAACTCCATTTGGGCTGTTCGAATTTCCTTTCATGACGTTTGGTTTAGGAAATGCAGCACAAACATTCCAACGATTCATGAATATGGTGGTGTCAGGATTAGATTTTACATTCTGCTATTTAGGCGCGTACTGATTGCTTCTGCAGACGAAAAGTCACACCGTGAACACTTATACATAGTTTTTAAAAAGTCAAATGACTACGGTTTATGTATCGATATTGCAAAAAATGTTTTTGGTGCTTCTAAAGTTAAATATTTGGGATATGAAATTTCAACTGAGGGGGTAAGATCTCTTCCGACGAAAGTGGAGGCCATAAAAAGTGTACCTGAACCCACGTCAGCCACCAACTTGCACAAGTTCTTAGGAATGATTAATTTTTATCACCGTTTCATTCCGAATTGTGCCAAACTTCAACAGCCTCTACCCTCATTACTTAGCGGAAATAGCAAAAACAGCAAAATACCTCTAATATGGACCGAAGATTCTCGTAACGCATTCAGAGATCTTAAGAGCGTTTTTTGTCATGCTACTATGCATGTCCATTCCTCAAATAACGCTATTATATCTCTCACATGCGATGTTTCCTATACTGCCATAGGGGCTGTCATACATCAAATTGAACATGGACAGATAGGCCCATTAAGCTTCTTCTCATGTTCCTTAAATGATACACAGAGAAGATACAGTGCGCATGACCGGGAACTCTTGTCCATCTACACGGCAATAAAACATTTTAGGTACCTATTGGATGGAAGGCCTTTCATTATTTACACGGACCATAAACCTATCACTTTTGCCTTCCAACAAAATTTAGACAAAGCCTGCCCCAGACAAGCAACACAATTGAGTTATATTGCTCAATTTTCAACGAATATTCGTCACGTCACGGGAGAAGAAAATGTTATAGCCGATGCTCTTTCCAGAATTAATACCATTTCTACACCGTTTCCAATTGATTATGCAACCATAGCCGAATTTCAAGACGATGAAGATTTAACAATATTGAAAATTAACCCAAGGCTGAAAATGGTTCAAATTCTCATTCCAGGCACCGAGAAAGCAATCTATTGTAATGTTTCCACCAACAGTAACCTCCCATACATTCCCTCAAATTTTCGTCGGCAGATAATTTCATCTATTCATTCCCTATCACATACAGGGATTAGAGGCACAAGAAAACTAATCACGAAAAGATTCATATGGCCAAATATCCATAAAGATTGTCAATTATGGTGTAGAGCGTGTCTAGAATGCCAACGATCTAAAGTTCAAAGACATACGCCGTCAGCTCTAATGGACTTTAAGTTCCACCCGAAAGTTTTCAACACATCCACATTGACATTGTTGGATCCTTACCTACATGCCAAGGCTTCAGATATTTGCTAACGATGATTGATCGTTTTTCAATATGGGTTGAAGCACTCCCTATAGCAGATCAATAGGCAGAAACAATTGCAAAAGGCATGATTTCAACCTGAATATGTCGTTTCGGAACGCCTCATCGTGTTAAGTCTGACCAAGGACGACAGTTTGAAAGCCAACTTTTCTAATCTTTAAGCAAATATCTCGGCTTTCAGACCACTAGGGCTACTGCATACCACCCACACTCGAATGGATTAATTCAGCGGCAGCACAGAACTATTAAATCTAGCTTGAAGTGCCATTTCCAGCAAAACAAATCTAGGATAGACGCTTTATCATTTGTTCTTCTTAGTTTACGCACTGCTGTGAAAAAAGATATAGGATACTCTCCAGCTGAGCTTCTTTATGGAAGTCCTCTCTGTTTACCTGGAGAATTTATTACCAAGATTCCTAATGTCCCACATTCAACATTTGGTTCAGAGGCTACAAAATATCATACGGGGCATGAAACATTCTGCAACGACTACTCATGGCAATAAAACAGTCTTCGTTTCAAAGTAACTTTCGAATTGCTCGCATGTTTTCGTGTAGAACAACGCGGCCACTTCATCTTTACAACCAGTTTATCTTGGTCCTAAATGTTGTCAAACATCGAGCATCAAAATACTTCGATATGTACATTAATGGAACTGTCAAAAGAGTGTCACTGGATAGACTAAAACCATGTTTTATTCTAAATGACAACGCAGAGCAGTTATCGGAAACTTCCACGTCCAAGGATGATGCAGGCTCACCTCCCCAGTGCAAACCTCTGGAGGTAATCTCGCCTACGAACAATCCATACGCTACTACACGCAGAGGAAGAACTGTCAGGTTTCTGCAACATTTAAAAGAGCACGTCTCCTAATCATTGTTTTTACTGGAAGGGGAGTATTTAGCGCCTTCTATATTGTTTCTAAAAACTATTTATCTTTTGTGAAATGGCAACCCCTTTACTTTTCAGATCTTGAAGGGATGTAAACAAATAAAGGTTGTTCTCTTTTCTTACTGTTATCAAGCTCTTTAGTCTTTATTTATTTAAGCGGTGAAGAGGTAGTTGAAGGTAAAGTGAGGTTATATCACCATCCCCTTCCAGTAAGAAGAATTAAGGTAATTGAATTATTTCAGAACCGCCGTTAATAAATACGTCATCATCATCATATTCAACCATTATCTATCCACTGCTGGATGAAGGTCTCTCCAAATGCTTTCCACACAAGTCTATCCTGAGCAATTCGCTTCCACGTCACCCCAACCTGTTTTCTTATTTCATCCACCCATCTAGTTTGAGGACGTTTTCTAGGTCTTCGGTGGTCTCTTGGAATCCAGTTCAGAATTTCTGTTGTCCATCGTTGATCAGTTCTTCTTGCAATATGCCCAGCCCATCGCCATTTCAGCCCTTTTACTTTAACAATGATGTCCTCTACTCTAGTTTGCTCTCTCACCCAAGTGTTTCTTTTTCGATCTCTCCTAGTTATTCCAAGCATGCACCTCTCCATGCTCCTTTGCGTTGTCTGTAACTTTCGTATTGCTCCAACTGTTAGACTCCATGTCTCTGATCCATAAGAGAGGACTGGCAATACACACTGGTTGAAGACCTTTCTTTTTAGACACAAAGGCAATTTCCCCTTCAGGATAAAACTGTTTCTTCCAAATGCACTCCAGCCAAGTTTAATACGTCTGTTGAGTTCTTTCATAATGTTGCCATCCATTGAAATCAGCTGGCCAAGGTAAATATATGAATCAGCAATTTCTAGCTCAATGTTGTCAACTTGTATTTTTGTTTCCTCTACGAAATTATTGAACATGATCTTAGTTTTTTGTAGGTTCATCTTGAGTCCAACTTCTTTACTTCTAGTTGAGAGCTCCTGTACCATGTCTTGGAGTTCTAATGGGTTCGTTGAAAAAATAACAATGTCATCAGCAAACCGCAAATGATTTAAATATTCACCATTTATTTTTATTCCCTTGTTATTCCAATTTATCTGCTGAAAAATCATCTGTAAAGCTGAAGTAAAAAGTTTTGGAGAAATGGTATCTCCCTGCCTCACACCTTTACCAATTTTGATAGTTTTGGTATCTTTATGTAACCGAAATTTTGCACTTGCATTTTTATACACACGTTTCACCATGTCAATGTACACATCCTCAATGTCTGTTGATCTTAAAGAGTTGATGACTGCTGATGTTTTAATAGAGTCAAAGGCCTTCTCATAGTCAATAAATGCCACACACAATGGAAGTTCATATTCATGTGTTCTTTCAATTAATTCTCTTAATACTTGAATATGGTCCACTGTACTGAATCCACTTCGAAATCCAGCTTGTTCTCTTGGTTGAGCTGCATCTAATTTTTTCTGCAGGCGATGTGTTAGCACTTTTGTGAAGATTTTATAAATAGCAGGTAACAAGCTAATTGGTCGGTAATTTTTCAAATCCTCTTTATCACCTTTTTTATGCAAAAGAATTACTGTTGCAGAATCCCATTGGTTTGGTATGTTACCGCTGTTAAGACATTTGGTAAAGAATTTTGCAAGTATGTCTTCTACATATTCTCCAGCTTCTTTTAGGATATCTAATGTAGATAATAAATACACTGGAGAGAATCTATATTCTGATTGAATATTTCAACTGCCAAAGCAAATATTTGACTACGTGGAGAGTAAAATATTCTACGAAGCAAATCCTCAATCAAATTAACAACTCGAAAAGCTTAAGTGATAATTGTCAAAAGTCTAGATTAATTTAAAACTCTAATGCAGGACGGTTATCGTGCATTCCCTATTTTACTAAGCACTTTGCCAATGATGAGAACTCCTCTTCATTCACAAACAAAATTTCACATCAATTTACTTCAATGACAAAACAAAAGCAAATGAATTGCTTTAAAGAATCTTAATTATTTCGAAATGACCCCAGGGATTAAAAGAAAATAGTGCAGACTCTCTCAATTCAATGGTTTACTAATTCAATTCTCCCTAAAACAACACGAATGAAATGACTACAGTCCTGACATGAATAAAAAAAATCTCTGTCAGAGAAAAAATTAGTTAAGATAATTATATTTATAAAATGAATTATTCTTTCTCAAATTATATTCCACCAAATATAAAGGTTCCGTAAGTAATTTTTAAAATGTCACCTGAGTTTTCAAGAAAAAATCTGCATTCTGTAATTTTCCCTCCCGCCCATTAGCGGTTTTAATTCATAGTTAATGATCCGTAACCAATAACTCCACCAATAGTAATGTAAATAAATAACACATCAATAACCCATATATATATAATGTAATTTTGTGGTGATGTGTTACTTATTTTAAACCTCATTTCTAAGCAGTGATATGTAGGGTCTTTGGATTTTCCTTGAATAATATTAATGTGTATTCCCGTGTATAGAGATGTGGTAGGAAAAGGATCTCGTAGTAAAAAACGTTTGAAATGCATCGCTCCAACGCCGCATGCCAATGTGTTCGTTATCACTTTAAATGGGTGCCATTATTTAAAATAAAATTAAGGGCAAAATATATGAATTTTGTCACGTTTCAATTGGAAAACGTTTTCTAAAAGGAATTCACGGAAAATTTATTATACGTATCTACATGAAGATGCAACAAGAAGATGCAACGTTCAAAAAACATATACAGTAAAACCTCTCTAAGGCGACCACTGTCGGTTCCATAAACAAGCGGTCGCTCAGAGAGGTTGTCTCTAAATGGAAGTTAATTTTGCATTTGGTGTATGGGGGAGAGGAAATCCGTTTCCAGAAAAAGTGGTCTGTAGGAGAGGCTTTACTGTATATCAGTATTAGAATGGAAAGCAAAATTCGAACCACCCACAACGGCCCGCTGCTTTCGATTCGAGGTTGGTAGAAGCATTGTAGTATGTGATTTTGATGTTGACAAAGCGCGCTTGCTTGCTTTGAACAGATATTGTTGTCCTTCGTCAGGACTCAACTCAAAGACAAAGTTCCTTAAACTGTCGCTCTAAATTTCTTACTACTTGTACATGTTTGGTCAGTGCCATGTAAAATCTACGAATCAATTATAGAAATACCGAAATCCCTGTCATTCAGTAAAGAAATTCGATTGAAAATAATATAATTTTAAATAGGAATTTTCCTGACCCGAACATCTTCGAACATGAAAATTTTATACGACAGATTATTTCATTTAACGTTCAAATTTATTTTCATGCTATAAAAATTAGAAAAAAATATACAAACACTTATAAAACATGTAGAACTTCGACCAAGCCTTTGACGCTTTTGTAACAGTGGATGACGATTTTCTTTTAAAAAGTCCTTTTAGCCTTACGCCCAGATGAGCAACAGACTCCAAACCTCAGAAAGACCATTCCCTTGCGGCAGGGCCGCCGTTTAGGGGGAATACGGGTACCATAATACCGGGTCCCGGGGTTTTTAGGGGCTCCGCAACGCTGGTTTTTTTTTTGTACGCGTGCTCGGAGCTTGTAAGGACCCATGATTTGCTGAATGGGTTTTAATCAGAGGGCCCGTTACTATTAGCAACGACCCCGCCTCGTTGTCGAATTTACGACTATGGAGTTGTAGAAAATCGTCCAGCGCCCTACAGTTTATAAGGAACTAAACGCTAATGTTTAAACGGCAGAACGCCCTGCAAGAAGCAGCGGTAATGCATTGGCCTGGTGAGAGATTATCCTCAATTTATCTATATCTGTATGTCTCCCAACTATATCTTTACATATCCTTATATCTTTACATCCAACTATATCTTTACATATCCCTATATCTCCCAACTATATCTTTACATATCCCTATATCTCCCAACTATATCTTTACATATCCCTATATCTCCCAACTATATCTTTACATATCCCTATATCTCCCAACTATATCTTTACATATCCCTATATCTTCCAACTATATCTTTACATATCCCTATATCTCCCAACTATATCTTTACATATCCCTATATCTCCCAACTATATCTTTATATATCCCTATATCTCCCAACTATATCTCTATACCTATATCTCTATATATCCCTATATCTCCCAACTGTTCCAAACAAAGAGTGCTGACCGACTAACTGCTCACATTAGACCGGGGTTAGTTTCTCAAGGCTGCTCCACACTCGGAGACGGGGTTTCGTGATTTTGGTCTCAGAGGCAATGTCTAGCAATTGTTTTTAGATGGGTAGTGGACAATCAGGTGGCTAGAGACGGTTTTGAGGCCAAAATGACAGAAAATTTTCCTCCCATCCGAAATTTGAGCACTGAGACACTCGCTAGAAACTTCTTAAACAATCTGTGATATAATTTGCATTGATATTCTGAAGTGTACATGGGATTTGTGGGCCAGTCACTAGAAAGTTAGTGTGACTGTCAACCTGAGGTAAACATGGGTGGTTTCTTGGAAATGTGTTGCTTGCTGATTTCCCCACAATCATCTACAGCAATTCTTCAAAGCCACTCGGGGTCAACCTCGTGAGTTTTCAGACATGTATGCCATCTTCCGATCTTAGTGTAATCAAGAAATTATTGCAGAATCCAGATCCCTCCGATAGAAACTTGTGTGTCCACCCACCTTTTTATTTTCTGTTTTGATTTCCAAAAATAAAAACCGCGCAAGCATCAATCTCACATGCAGCATCGTATTTGACAGCCATGATGAAGAATGCTCCAATACTGACTCAAAACCTTTTTACAGGCGTGGACTCGAAACAAAGTTTATACTATCTCAAGACGTTATATACCGATAGTCTGGAATTGTCTTGAGAAAATCGTGAAACCATGTCTCCAAATGTGGACAAGCCTTTAGGCTGTAAGAGGTTCGGAGTCTTATGAAAACCCTAGGTCCTAGGGTGGCATGAAACTTGCTCCGCTTGCGCCGTAAAACTCAAATAGAAACATAGAAAATTCCTCCGAAAACTGTAGGTTCCAGCACAGAATTACCCTTTCTGTCCTTGCGCCATAGAACTCCCGCAAACAAACGTCACAGCAAAAAAATTGTTTATTTCCACGCCATCACGTCAGAAGGTCACCCCCTCTGTGATCAGTCTGGGCTGAATACGCGCAATAAGTACCTAACTTTGAATTGTTACTTTGAATTTGGAAGGTTGCAGTATTTCCAGTATGGTAAGGTACATCTTGGTGGTCCAATAGCCACCTGCGAACTCATAAGTTTTGGTTTTGACCCCCAAGTAAACTTGGTGGTATTCGTGGGGTGATATTAGTCCTGTGCATGGAACTTCTATTGAAAGAGGACGAATAATATGCCACAGTCAGCATATGGTTGATTAACCTCTCATAATAATAAAATCATTTAATAGCTAGAAAGCGCTATTTTGGTAACGCAAATAGCTAAATTCAAATTATGAGTTAGCTATGCTCTAGCCAAAGCTTTTACAAAAACCAGTTCGTTTTCTATAAGTCATGTTCTCCGGAAACACTGCAATAGCTGCTCATATCACTAAGCTAAATTACAACTGGAGTCCGGACTCCCTATTCAACAGCTCAGCAGCACTTGAAGCCAGTTGTTTGCTGCTGAAGGATACACTTCGTAAGCGAGTTAGGCAAACAATCTGTGAACGAGCATTCAAACCTAATGCCATTAATAATATCCGCTTTTAAGAATTTACATTTAATTTAAAGATACAATATTTCACAACTAGTGTGTGCATAGGCGTAACTAAGGGGTTAAATATAGCGTAAACTGGGGGTGGGGAGGAACAAAAACCCAAAATTGTAAAGGTATGATTTTGCCTCCTTTCTAAAAAAACTGTAAAAAAGGGCCCCCCTTGCCTCCGCCATATTACGCCTATGACTGTGTATGATTTAGATTTGTTTTTTATATGCTGTGCGGCACATATGTGCTTTTTAAATTCGAAAATCGTAAGTTCGACTTTTACATATAACATGTATGTCGTAGAATTTTTTTTTATCACTTTCTAAACTAACTAATCTTTGAAGGTTAATTAACTAAAGCATACACTAATGATCATTAATTTATAAATTTGTAGAAAAACACAAAAATAAGCGTTGAATATCGGTCTGTTAACTGAGTATATAATTCCCAACTGAAATCCAAATTATTCTTACTTCTTAATACAATTTGAAAATAAAA
>QLNU02003225.1:88601534-88624458 GCA_006491805.2 Dysdera silvatica | reverse complement strand
AAATTGCATTCAAACACAATGTTATGACAAACACTTATACATAAACGTGTCGACACACCATCATTATTAACGCTTATAAAGTATTGAAGCAGTATATATATAGTGATGTGTTAAAGTTTTATTTTGTACTTCCAAATCTGTTAATGGTTATAGATGCGGTTTAGTTGTGAGTTTAAGTGTATACGTCTAGTGGTATCTTCCTATAAGATAGAAATGGTTACTAGTAAGCGATAATAAAATGCAATTAATGATAATTAGTCGATGTGCCAAGTATTGTAATGATTATAAGGGAAATACAATCCGAAATACGGGGACAAGTTGAACAATAATATGACATTAATCAAGTATGGTTATAAAAAAGGAGGTTGGCCGGTAGGGCTATTGTGGCGCAAGGACAGCAAAGGTCTTTCATCGTCATGAGACGAGATCATTTGAATGGCACAAAATATACATAAGAGATTAAGTCATAACAATATATACGACCCCGTACAATTTGTCAGTATATTCTATACAAGGACATAGATTTGATTCGTATTGTATATCGAGATAATAATTGAGATTATCATGTTTTCACCTATATATGTCTGCAACTCAGTAAACAAAAAGTGATTAAAAGGACAAGACGTAAAAAATGGTAATTAAACATACAATTTTGTTGAATAATGAAAAAGACACCATTCTGGGAAAACACTATTATAATTTAAAATAGTTTGAGAATACATAATAGTGCCTTGAGATTTGTCTAAGAGAATATGACGATGTGGGAAGATATTGAATAATACAAATAAGCACGAGAAAAGACAGGGATCACGAGCCAAGCAAACATAGGTCAAAGTACATACGGCGCAAGGGTTGGAATGCCATACAAGAATCAGGGTAAAAATTCTTAAAAACCAAAAACTGTTGAGTAGGTAACACCGCTTGACATAAATATAATAAAAGCAATCAGACAACTTTGAGCGGTTTGTTAGATTATTGGTACATGAGCCGGCTTTCGGCTGCGCTAAAGGGCAGCCTTCATCAGATGTATATGGAGCGAATCGAACATACAGCAGATAATATAATCAAGGATATTTTTATTCCCCATTTGTATTCCTTAATTATATTATCTGCTGTATGTTCGATTCGCTCCATATACATCTGATGAAGGCTGCCCTTTAGCGCAGCCGAAAGCCGGCTCATGTACCAATAATCTAACAAACCGCTCAAAGTTGTCTGATCTTTATTATAACAAAAAAGCTTATTCATTTAACAGAATATGAGTACGTGAGTGAGATAAAAATTAATAGCTAAACAAACAACAATCAACATCCTATGGCGCAAGAATTGAAATGCCAAACACGGTTTAGGACAAAATTCAAAAGGAAGAGCAACGTTGAACTATGAATGTAGTAAGCTTAAAGAAAAGATACGTTGGTCAGGAACACTTTTTTCAGAAACATTAGTTTGTAATGTAAAACAGTTTGAAATACACTCAGAGTGGCTTTAAACGGATAAAAAATTGTGAGCAATTTTACATAATACAATGACATAAGCAACTGTGCGAGATAGAGACGACTATCAAATTAATCACCGACCAACATCCATATGGCGCAAGGATTGACCTATCAGATTGAGCGCAATAAAAAACTCAGAAAGTAAGACTGCAAAATGATCTCGATATAGGAGCGCCCAAGTACAATAAACCTGCTAAGTGCAATGCTCTAGTCATTTCAATAACCCCCACCCATTGTGCTCTTTTTAAATAAATCGGAAGAAATAAAGAAAAAATTTTAAATACATCAGTTTGCAATGATTAAAAGTAAGTAATAATACATCCACACATTTTGATTTAACAAGGATAGTGTATAATGAGCATTAACAATATATATATTGACACACATCATGAGTAAATTTAGGCATCAGTCAATATTTTTAAGACGCAAGGATAGGCTTACCACACAAAGTGCAAGACGAAGTTCGAAAAGTAGGAATACGATATAACCTTGAAATAATACGTACATACTGAAAGGTTAGTTGAAATTGAATGCGATCATACCTTATAATTATAAATTTAAGTTGCAACTGAGTCACTAGTGTACGTCTGAACAAAAATTCAATCACAATATTGTGACAAGTACTCAAACATACTTGTGTCGACACACCCCCATGCCTAACGTTTATATAGATTATATACATTGAACTGGCATATAGCGATGTGTTGAAGTTTTATTTTGTACATCCAAAACTGTTAATCGTTATACATGTGAGTTAGCTGAGTGTTTAAGTGTATTTCCCAGTGGTGTCTTCCTTTAAGATAGAATGGCCACTAATAGTAACAATAAAATGTAATAAATGATTATTAGTCAGTGTGTCAGGTATTGTAATGATTATACGTGAGATACAATCAGAAATACACGGCAAGTTAAATAATAATAATATGACATTAATTAAGTGTGATTATAAAAATTGAGGTTGGCCGGTTTTATTATTGTGGCGCAAGGACATCAAGGACATAAAAATAGATTAAATCCAAACAATATACATGTCTCTGTAGTGAACCCGTACCAATTGTCAATCTATTCTATACAGAGCATAGATTTGATTAGTATTTTTTATCCAGATAATAATTGAGATTGTCGTGTTTTTACTTATTTAAGTCTACAACTCAGTAATTATGGATAATAATGGATTTATTTAAAATAAATAATTAATAATGGATAAAGCTATGTGACTAGTCCGAAAAAGGAATAGGACATAGTGAGCCAAATTTAGTACTATATCACTACATGAATACCTAATTGAATCAGTCATTTTGAAAAGGGGTTATGTCTTATTGTTTTAATATTGAGTTGACCCCTTTTCAAAATGACCGATTCAATTACGTATTCATGTAGTGATGTAGTGCTACATTTTGCTCACTATGTCCTATTCCTTTCGGACTAGTCGCATAGCTTTATCCATTATTAATTAATTTACACTAAAGGGTAATTTCCTTAAATAACCGCTGTGATCAAGACAATCAGCAATTTAGAATGAAAGAAAAAAGTAAAAAAAAAATTATAAACTATGTTACAGTATATGATACATGCGAGAAGATATTAATCATTTAAAAATAAGTATTCTACATACCGATGTGAAAATCTTTGAAATCAGTAGGGAATTTAAGAGTTTTTGTCAGTCCATTATCACTTACGTAATGTATTGTACCATACTGAGTCCAACATGATGTACCGTTCCTTCTCAAACTGTTGGCGATTTATTTTCTTATAGGAGTTATACTCTCTGTGATCACGATACCGATACTCTTTAAAAGTCTTTTATTTTTGAACACAAAATCTCTTTGTGCCATTCTGAGAAACTTCAAGATGATTGGCCTCGGACGCTGTTCGTCAGATTCAAGGTTTCAAATACGTCCCAATCTGTGGGATGCGGAAATGTCAGATGACAATAAAGTAGATTTCGGTTTTTCGTTTAATACATCAATAGCAGAAATGGGAGGATCAATTCCGTCCGACTCAGGAATACCATGAATTAGTAAACAAGGCCTGCGAATGTATTGGGCGTGTTCATCGAGGTCCCATTTCAAGAGCATTTGTTGATTTTCAATATTCTTTATTCTCTTTTCAAGAGTAGAGGACAATATGACTTTATTACGTAATCTTTTCCAATGACTGTCAGCAAGCACTTCCAGTCTAATTTCCTCACGTAGATAATTTAGAATGTCATCATCCAGGTCTTCCATCACTGGAATTACTAATTTAGTATCAATCTTATTTAGTAACATTGTTTTAAGTTATTCTAGCTTACTGGACCATTGTAACGTAAGTCCGATAATTCCTTAGATAATGAGTTATTTTCACTCTCTAGTGGGATCGGTGAATAGGTGGATGCCTTATTATATATGGCTTATAGACTCTTGGAGGCATGTCCGGTAAATTAGACACTCTTGATATGTGGAATTCAACAAAATTGCAGTTTAGTTTAAGTTAGTGAAACATCACGCCTACCTGAAAATAATATACAAATAAATTCAGTTAAAAATCATAACAGCAGCTGTAGAAGCGCAGTCCCAAAATCCAGTGTTCGCATCGTGCACCACACCTCAGGAGCTAGCCAAAAACGTGACCGCTCTCGACGGAAGCAAGCATATGCTTATATGCTTCAAAGAACATCAATAATAATAATTCGAATTCAAATATAAAAATTTTCCAACAAAGAGCATTGTGGTACCTTAATCGCTAATAGATATAGTTGATGAAATGTAAGATCTGTCGCAGAGGAATTAAATACTTCATTATCATATTTCCTTTTAAGCCAGACGTGGCTCTACTTGTTCCGCTGACCCCATTTGTCCCAAAATCGTCAGAACTGGAATATCTATTTTATATAAAGTGTTTTGGCCTTCTTTCGTAATAGTTGTAATGTAGAACAACTTTGTCATCTTCGGCGAATTAATAATAATAATAACGCTTAATTAATTTTCTTAAAATTATTGCGAAAACGCATATATTTAAAGAATCCAATTTTAACAAGAACAGGCCGTCTTTTAGAGAAAAGGAATCCATACCCGCACATATACTTTTCCATCTTTTTTCGTTTCAATCTTTCGTGGGGTTTCTTTCTGTAAAAACTGATTCTGCGATTAATAATTTTACCATTGAACAACACATTTGACGGTAAATTATTTACGTATGAAGGGGTTATATAATATTATATTATTTTATTGATGTCTTTGTTGCACGATAGTTGCAATTACAGCTTTCCTTATACTTGATTTAAAAATTCGAGTGAGTTCAATCTTACAAAAACGAGTTGTTCTGTATCTCGTAAGCCATCGAGCTGTCCATCTCGAAAGATTCCTTTCACAATCATCAAGAGTTCAGAGGAAAGTATTTCGATGTATGTTGTGGACTTATATCCTAAATTGCGATTATTTTTCAATGTCCTTTGCATCGACGAAATGATCGATTTCTCTTATTGTAGATACAAATCCCTTCTGGAGTACTCTATGAGAAATTTCGAGTGAAAACTTTCGGTAGTTTCTAATTTTTAAAAGGAGATATAAGCTATGTAATTAAACCAAGATTATTTTAAAGGATTTATACACATCAAAAAGAATTTGGAGAACTTCAAAGTAGATAAGAAATCTCAATCCTCCTCCCGTCTCGACTTAAATCCTTTGTTGATCTAAATCCGAAACGTTGTTTTGGGACCACTTTATTTCTCTGATGAGGAGTTTGCTGAAAATTTATTTTTTCACGTTTAAACGGATTTTGTAAAGTGAAAACATTTTACGCTTTAAGTATTTTCAAACTCAAAAGGAAACAGGATTCATCGAGCGGGATTTCTCCCCTTCGGATTATAGCGGTTTGTTTCTCTTGAAAATGGTCCAAGATTTTTCTATATAAAAAGAAAACCTTCCCCCCTCCGCTCTTCTCGGATCATAGCTAAATTTTACACCAGAGATACATTTATGAAAGACTGAGTGGATAATAAGATTTTCGTTAAATATAGCTGTTCAATATTCAGTAGATCCGCGATTGTCCCACATAATAAAGCGAGGGTTTGTCTTCTAATCTAATCTCCACTGAATATTAAACAACTAAATTTGGCAAAAATCTTATTTCCCCCCTCCATCCTTTCATAGCTTGCTTTTATAAATTCAAAAACTTTTCTTTCATTGCCCAGCAATCCATTGTCCATAATACGATTATAGCGTTTCCAGAGCATGCTGCATTACTTCTCCAAGTCATTCCTGTTTTTTAATGTTTGGTAAATTCTGTGAAGCGTGGATAGCAAAAACAAATTTATGGATGTGTTTTAGTAATTTTTCTTTTTAATTTAAGATAGTTTTATGTTAAGCTGAACATTCCATATATTATATGTACACATTTTATTTGACGATGACAAGTGACTTTAATATCATTTTGGTCCTCTGTAATAGTAGGTGTCAAAAGTAATTTTGCCCCTTCTCCTTTCCAGTGGCGTAGGAAAAGGGGGGTTCAGGGGACTAAAGCCCCCATTAGATATCACAACACATTTTCTCATATTTCATTACTTAATCGTCTATAAAGCCACTTGAACCCCCCCCATAATTTCACCGGAGCCTCCTATAATTTTTGGATTGCTACGCTACTGTTTTCTTCCACACGGATATTTGAAAGTCCAGTTCATTAACGAATAAATTAAGCTTGAATTTATAATTCAACTATTATATCTTGACATCGGCGAATTTACAATTATGAATATGGAATTAGGAAGGGGACTGTTGTTACAACCTTCTGCTGATGTTTCCCCCATTGATATTACTCCTCTATAATTAAAGGATCTCACGACCTGAAGATGTTGTGAGTATATGTTTCGTGTGCATTGGCATATCACACTAGTTATATGTATATGAACTGGATATGATTGGCAACATCATGTGTGTATATACACGATGGATAAAAGCTTAGGGAAATTAGCCCAAGACATCAACAACTTGTATGTCATTTTTTGGAACATCAGAGTTTTACATGCTATATCCCTACTCAAGTTTTAGCTCTGACTTCAAATGTTAAAGAAAATACACTAAGAAGTGGAGAACATAGAATGAATGACAAAATATAGAATTTTATTTCGAGAATTGCAGCTAATCTTCTGCAACTGAGCTGAAACTAAGTTTTCTCAAAAAAATTTCTTTAAGCCTCACCTTCTTTTGCTGAACATATCTTCTTTCTCTGAATTTGCACTTTTGCGTGTAAAGTGACGAGATACGAGGACGTTAAATTTCGTTATCTTTAACAAGGTTAGTGATAATGTAGCGTCCTCGTGAACAGCGCTTATTAATGCTGGAAGCAAGGAGAACATTTTTCAGCATATGCTTAATTTCTGACGAGAGCCAGAAGCAGCAAAGCGACTGAAATGCATCTTTTATGTATATACGAATGGTTAGAAAAATTTTATAGGCATAGTCTGGTATATAATTTCAATTTAACAACATTGAGAAATTTGGTAAAATTTTAAAGAAGTAAAGAATTTGTAATACAGTAATGTATAAAATGTTAAGTTTTAAAAAAACTGTATTGTTATTTAAATGTTCTAGCCGCACAATCCGTATCCCCTATTGCATCAATGACACATTTGTATTCTCTCAACTCCATATGGTATAGTTTATTATATGGTGGTTCAGACATTATTTCACTACGATTATTAGCTGCCTTTAACCACATTCGAATGTATTTAATTGATAAAAAGTATTTCTCCCTAAAGCAAAACTATTTAGTTATTTATCAATAGCTTTGTTTTAGGGAGAAATACTTTTTATAAATTAAATACAATCTCTATAATAACAGTTAATAAAGCATACTTTCTCTCACATATCAGGCTACTAATACTTTTAAATTTAATGTGAAAAATTCGCATATTTTGTCTTTATATACTCGCATTTATATAATATCTAGGATATATATAAAGAAAATACATTATTGTAGGTGAATAAAATTTATGTATGTTTACATACAGGTGAAATCAGTATCGTGTAGACCTTAATTGTTTTTCTTAAATTAAGGAATAAAGTGAAAAGTTGCAATAGCTCTGGAATTATGGGAAATGGACAATTTTGTGACGTCTTGTAATGTATGACTTGTAATGAAAGAGACTAGAAAATATCCATATGAAGCAAACAGGTTTTCTGAAACTACGTGTTTGAAAATTAGTATTCAAACAAAAAAAGTAATAGATATAGATAGAACAAACAAAAAGATTAGTATTCAATCAAAATAGCCAACTTCCTCAATATTTTGTTTGGACACTCCTCACAGCAAAAGGACGATGACGCAGATACCCGTTGCAATAATAATTATATATATACATACAGGGTTATCATAAAGTTTCCCCATATGAGGACCCCTAGCGACTGCAATTTCTAACGAATCTGGGTGAAACGTAAGAATTAGATATTTCAAGATGTGTGCTCGATAGTTGTATAAATAATAAGAATCAAGCTCTCACAGTTGCGGTTGATAGCACCAAATTTCGAATGGCAACGCTCTTCTTTTTAACCGCAATAAAATTTGCTCTGTGAAAAATCAAAAGGAGCGTTAACAGTGTATTTTTAGCTCTAAAATAGACTGCGGAAAAGCAGTGTCAAACAAGACTAGTGTGGGCGACAAAAAAGGAAAGAAAGATAAAAAACAGCAGTGATGACTCATGAGTTCTTACTCTTTTGAAAGGTGAGTTTTTACTCATTTAAAGACGACTAACGAGCAGGGATTAAATTGCGCGGGAGCCCATCCGAGCCCAGCTCAGGTACGTCCTCCATTGTTTGTGATTATTTAAATATTAGCCAGAACCCCTAAATAGACACTTTCATGAAAAAGTAATAAATTTGTGATTAAAGTCATGCATTTTGTTGTCCAGAAAAATGGACATAAACAATTGATATGATTTATCGATTCTTTTGCAGCCATTCAATTTTTTAATCGATTTATCATAATATTAGGGCTCCTTCACTTTTTTTTTGTTAGAAATTAAGCCCTACTCATGAGCTTTTACTCATTTGAGAGATGACTCGTGAATATTTGCTCATTTGAAACATTCCCATTTTTGTAATTCGGTATTGCATAATTGCAATTCTTGCATACCGAGTACTTGATTATAAGATAATTTAAACTTGTGGTCTATTTCAAAACTTACATGCAACTGAAAAAGTGCTTATAATAACAGAGGCGGATTTATGATTTTGCCGCCTGCAGGCTCTGCCATATTTTGCCGCCTAACATCACCAAGCGTAACTACAGAAGCATGATAGAGATTTTGGCGCTTTTGTCAAACTCTTAATTTGACGCCCTTGGCTTTTATTTCAAATTTGCCTTTTCACAAGTATTCGCGAATTTGGCGCCAATGGCAGCTCTCCTTTCTTCAATGCCTAGTTATGCCTCTGAACATCACAAATCAGAATTAGTAATACAATTGATCACCAAAAAATTCTCGCCATGGCAAACTTCTCGGCGGCAAACTTCTCCGTCGGTCGAATATTTGCCGCCGTCAAAAATTTGTGGCCGTAGCCCTTAACCCATTGGTAAATCCGCCACTGTATATTAATACTGAGTACAAAAGTTTTCAATATGAATTCCTCATTAGAAATACCGAACGAGGAATCACTGCGTTTTAATTGGTATAATTAAAACGCAGTATATTAGTTATGGATTACAAATATACAGAGTGTCCTTAAAGTCTTTACCTGATCAATGACGGATTTACCAATAGGCTATGTAGGCTGAAGTCCACGTCTGAAAATTTTCCACGAGAAGTTTTGCAAAGGCCGGGCTGAATTTTTTGGTGTCCAATCTATTTATTAATTTTTAATTGTTATGTTCAAATGTGTAACTAGGCATTGGTAAAGAGAGAGAGCTGCCACGGGCGCCGCCTTCAGAGAGGCAGAAAAGGCGTCAATTTCACGAATACTTGCGAAAAGACTAATTTTAAAGAACGAGGGAAGAAACAGGGACGGCAAATTAAGAATTTGACAAAAACTCCCAAGTCCCAGTTATGCCTTTAGTTGCGTTTGATAAGATTAGGTGATAAAATAAGACATCCTATAGGCGGAAAAGTCGTAAATCCGTCTTGTGTCCCTGATTAAGAAAATGACGAAGAAACTGAGAAAATTGGAAACATAATTAGTTTAACAAAAATTATCCTAACTCAAAAAGTATATTCATACACATTAATACGTTTGAACACAGGCTCTTTTTGTTGCAGGGATAAACATCTAATCATTACTACGTTTCTCTAGCATCTCATGATTAACAAACGCTAAAGCTTGGGCCATTCTTTCTTTTATAGCTGTAATGTCAGGAATCGGAATGTTACCTCGCTTAAGGGACACCTCCGAATAAAGGATGTCACTATTTAAGGATTCTTCTGGTCCCTACTACATGTAAAAACCCATGTATCTCCTAAAAAGAGACACCTCTATTTAAGGATTCTTCTGGACCCTATTATATGTATCAACACATGTACCTCGGAAGCAGGGACACCTCCATTTAAGGGACTAAATCTCCGGTCCCGAGGGCGTCCTTTACTGGGAGGTAACGCTATACATTTAGTGCCATTTGTCGGCAAAGAAAATAAATCAAATCAAACTCTACAGTTTGCTCTATTTAATGCAAAAATTTCCTTTTTCTCATTTTCTTGGTTTCTACGTTACTAATATTCTTACTCAGGGGAAAAGACTTTACGGATACCCTGTATATATCAGACCGTTTATAAAAAAATTGAATAAATAACTAGGTTATCAATTCCTACTTTGTAAAAAGCCTTTTCTCGTGAATTAAAATGGCATCTCGTATACATTAAAAGGGAGTGCTTTCTAAATTAAATGAGTCGGTTAGGAAACAATCAATTACGGAAATTATTATCTGAGGCACCATGCTTCATAAATATTTGGATCTAGAATAATTTAGACCAAAAATAAAGTCAAAAAAGTAAAAAATACATACGCATCTCAACTGGACTCGAACTTATGATCATGGCGTTTACTTTCCAACGTTTTAGATATTATGTTACTAGATACAGTGGTGCACGGAATTTTTTTTCTTATGTATGTCAAAGGGGAAGTCTCTAGATTCGAAAATAGAGATAATTCAAACTTGAATAAAAAGATAATGGAGCTTCAGAAATCAATCCTCGCAATTTTTTCACAACCCCTCTTCTTTGGTTAGGGACTTTCCCTTCTGACGGACATTAGTAAAACTCCATGCATTGCTGTATTCAAAAACTTAGCGGTAAAAGCGTTTGGACGTAAACCCAAAGATTGAGAGTTCAAGTCGACACTAAGTAATTTTTGTGCGCAATTCTTTTCCCTTTAAACACTTATGATGTCAAAACTATCATGTCTCCAACCAAGGAAACGTGAAGCATCTGATATTTTTCGTTTCTATAATAATAAATTCATTAAAATCCAACAGCTTACAACTACTCTTACGTTGGGAGTAAAACGCAGAATTGAAAAATCATTAATTAATATATAATAAAAACATTTAGATAAACTCAAAGGAGACACAAACAATAAGAAAAAACTAAAAAATAGTGACTTATCAAAGACCTCTAGAGTCCGACGCAAAACAGCGGGAGAAGACAATGTCACACGTTCTGATAGTAACGCATTCCAGTATCTGCCATTTTAGATTGTCAAAAAAAAATGAAACGAGAATTTTTTCTGGCAATGGAAATCTCAACCCTCAAGGGATAATCCCTGATTGTCTGGCGCTCCAACAATTGGATCATGGAATATTATCCGTCCAGGTGGAAACTACCACATATTTATTTATAAAAAGAGTTTTAATTAAGTCAATCTGGAGACGAGATGTTCTACATCATAAGAGATTCTATATTGATATCCTTTCAATAAAGCGATTTGAAAAAAGCTCCATAACTAAATCAGCAATAGAAATGTTAATTAATTTAACGTTCTAAATTTTATAGTATTCTTCGCTATAATGTATTTAGAGAAACTATTAATTATACACTATATCTCTGTTTATGCATTTCTATTATTCACATGCTAATTACGCCTGTGCACAGAAAAATATTCCTTGTGTGGTTTGCTGCATATTGATATATCCGCCTGTTTTATCCTTCTCTGACCTTTACGTTGTCGTTCAATAGATAAAACGGAACCCAGATGCGTTATAGTCCCCTGTATCATCGAATTTCGATACCCTGAATGGACAAGAATACAGAGGCAAAAAAAGTTTTCTAACGATATTATATCTTAGCTCGTGTGGAAATCCTTTATGTTAGCGATTGAGGCGCAGAATATTCCCATGGTCCTCTTATTGCCCTTATTCCTTTGATAACTTTCTACGATGAGATTGCAGTTGAACATTCACTTATCTTTTCGTTGTAAAGAGTTTTGATGTGGTTTCGTTAAAGAACTGTATCTCCTTATATGCCTCAACGCTTCTTTCAATTTCTTGCAATGGCAATAAACAGAGAAACAGATCATAGTATGCTTAGAGATTAGCCTTTATATAAAATAAAGCATTCCAATTTTTCGGAATTGTCTTTTTATGAGTTGAAACTATTAAAGTCAAGATCTTGAGAAGTAATATTTTTTATTGATTCTTAAGTGCTAGTAATTGTAAAATTGGTGCGATTCACATAGTTATCGTTTCAAAATATTTAGAGTTTTGCGTTTGCCTACACCAAGCAATATTTTCCCCAATTATGAAGAAAGATTTTACATAAGACACTTCTTTAAAGTGAATCCATTCTATAATTGTAAAATTGTATATGTGACTTACGGAAACGTACATTTTAAAATGTTAGAAGGCTTAGACTACTTTCTAAATTACTGGTGCATCATAAAAGGGACTTAAGATAAATAAAAATAATAAAATTTATTAAGAAAAGTGGGAAATGAGCAGAGTCACTTATTTTTTATTTATAATTGTAATTAATTCATTTCCAGTTTACTTTAATTATACTAAGGCAGGGGAGTTTTCAACCTTTTTTAGTCCAAGGGCCGATTTTGCTTAGTCTTGAAGGCATTCGGACCACACTACTGTATCAGCATAATCAGTATTAGGACTGAACAAAGGTGGCTGGAGGTATTCGCTCCTCCCCTAGGTCAGACTATTTTTGATATTTTTCGTTTAGTTATCTATATTAATTTTGCGTGTCCAACCAAAAATATTTCCTAGATCCGCCTCTGGGGCTAAATAGATACATTACAATGTAAAATACGTATGGAAGCAAAAAACATTTACAATACTTTTAGTTGTTAATATGTAAAGCGAAATCAAACCTTTTAGTGAGATTTTTAGCACTGCTTATTTTTAACAGTCCAATCAATATCAGGTCTCATTTTTGATATTGCACCCTAGGAGTGTTTCCAAGGTAGGCGTCAATTATTCTGGTCTTAACTTTTCATTTTATCAACTTCATTTTTGAAAACAGTTGTTTACAAACCCATTGGCATAGACGGGGTGGTTGATGGGGGGGTTGTAATTCCCATTGCAAGGCAATTTTGTGTATATTCATATGACCATATGGAGTTATAGCACTGTAAACCCCATTATGAACTTTCTACTTCATTCTATGCGCCAGTGGCGCACCCAGAATATTCCTTAAGGGAGTCAGTATTGGAAGGAAATTTTGGTGGAAAAAATGGCCACAGGCCATATAAAACATGGTTGTCTTTTTGTGTACGTTTATCATTATTAAATTACAAATAATTTTACAGTGCGAGATGATTAAATAATTATAAATAGTAGAAGATTATGTTTATAAAATTTACAGCGGCCAGCCCTTGTCTTTTACAAATAATCACTGTTTTAATAATAGGTTTCACAATAAACCCTATAAATAGGTTTCACAATAACCCTCACAATAAACCCTATTTTGCAAACTTCATGTAGTGAAAGAGAACACAAAATTCGTAATAAGCATTATCTTTTACCTTTGAGTAAGCTAGTAAGATAGGCTTATTTAACCAAAATAAGCAGAACTTCCGACTGTGGTAAGGTTTCTTTGATTTAATAGAATACCAGTAAGAGTCGAAGAAAAATTGCAATTTGCATATGGTTCCCAAAAGAGAGCACCATATCCTATCAACATTAGTGAGTTTAAATTTCTTGGCATAATTAGAAATATCTGCAGTTAGAATGTATATTTTAACTACGTTAGATTATGTGTTTCGGTCTACTTTTACCTCCTTGAAAGCTGCTAAAGAAAACTCCGTGCCATTACTGTTGCTTGTCTCAACAGCACTCTCGCCAATGTAATCCGAGTTCAGAGGAATGTTATTGGGATCGTAAATACTTCCAATTTTACTTTAAAAAAAATGTAATAGTATCTGAAGGCGTGATAATTTTTTGCTTTGATAGCCCAAGGAGGGGGCCCGGAAACCCTATATGGGTGCGCCACTGCTATGCGCAGATGTAAGTGCTCCAGAGCAATAATATTTTCAGAGCATGCAGTCAGATGGTTGGGAAGATGTTCTTATCGGCATATTTAGAATAGAATTTAATGAATCCTAAGTTGATTTTGTTTTAAATCACTGCCACTGCAAATCAATAAAACTAAACCTGATTCCCATATACGCTAGAAAACTAAAGTAAAACACGATCGAGGGGAAACCTCGAGTTACTTTAGTTCTATAGTGTTTTAAAATATTTATTACGAAATATGAAAATGCCAACAGAATAAAATACATATTTCAGATTCAAAGGGAGCAGGGACGTTATTTTTGTGTGAAACAATTTGTATTTTTTCATGAGTTGGCGGGCCGCACATTGTCCACGGACCGCCGGTTGAAGATCCATGTACTAAAGTTTTCAATTTCGGATATTTCGAATACTCTAAAATATTCTTAAGAATTTGATGGGATGCACGACTATAAATCCATCATAGTTAAGATATAGATCAATTAAATTCATATATAATTAGGCATAGGTTCATTTAATTTTAAAATCTACAAGCTGAATTTTTCTTACAATCGAAACGATTTATAAAATAAAAAAAATATATGTACTAATAGAATACTACATATAAAATTTATTATGTCCCTAACATTTGAAAATTGTTATACGGTTATAACATCAAACGTCGGCAGTTCCCTAAATATCGTCATAATCACTTTGACTCTACGAATATTTTCAATGCATTTTCAAATTTATGTTACATGTTTGTGCCAAAATAAAATGCTAGTTCTGCGTAATTGCCAAACTCAGAATTTGCACTTTCCTAGAGCAATTTTTAGAAAGAAAAATTACCTTAACATACTTCAGAAGATCCATTTCAGTAGGATGGACGGTAGTCTGTTCTAGAAAACTTTTTCAGCTTTTAACACTTCACCAGGGATTTTGGGCCAGAAATTTTCTTTCTGGAAAATTTTTGACACCTAGTTGTTGAAAAAAAAGGCGTACAGAAGAGTGTCTGTGAAACAGCTTGCGCTGTATAAACGAAACCGTTTAATATTCAAGCGTAAAATAATAAATCAACACCTTAAGTAGATGAAATTATGCACCGCATAAATGGGAAAGACTGATAAACTTTGCTTTACTGTGTATACATATTGCCATCTCTATTATATTTATCGATCTTTATTGTATATTAGTATTAAATTATATCCCTCCGATATGTAACAAAAAATCGACGCACCAAAAAGTAGTTGTCCGATTGCGATAAAAATTGGTGGATGTGAAGAACATACATAGAAAAAGAAACGATTAAAATTTCAGAACAATTGAATGATTTATTGCAGAGTTTGACCGTTACAAAGGGAGGAAGTCAATAAGGCGTTGGTCCACCTCTGGCCTGGATGCAAGCTGTCACCCGGCGTGGCATAGACTGATAAAGATCCCGGATGGTGTCCTGCGGAATTTCTTGCCAAATTGTCTCCAACTGTCGGGCTAAATCGTCAACATTCCGGGATGGTTGCAATCGCCTTCCCATAGCGTCCCAAATGTGCTCTATGGGAGAGAGATCAGGAGACCTAGATTGCCAAGGAAGTGTTGGGCAAGCTTGAAGACAATTCATAGCAACACGTGCCGTGTGCGGCCGGGCATTGTCTTGTTGAAACGTAAGTCCAGGGTGTCGCAAAAGGAACGGTAACACAACCGGTCGTAGAATGTCGTCTACGTACCGCTGTGCTGTAAGTGTGCCAGAAATGACCACCAAAGGGGTCCGGCTATCAAAGGAGATGGCACCCCAGACCATAACGCCCTGTTGTGGGCATGTGTGGCGTGCGATAGTAAGGGCAGGATCCCCACGCTGCCCTGGACGTCTCCAGACACGTCTGCGGTTGTCGTCAGGACACAGTGGAAACGGGACTCGTCACTAAAGACTATACGTCCCCAGTCAGCGCAGTTCCAAGTTGATCGAGCCCGGCACCACTGTAATCGGACTTGACGGTGTAAAGGCGTGAGAGGTAAGCGGCGTAACGGTCGGCGCGAGCGTAAATTCCGCTCTCTCAGTCGTCTGCAGAGGGTCATGTTGGACACATGTGTGCGGGCCACACGTTAGATAGTTGATAACGACGAATCCGGTGCTGTGACAGCTGCTCTGACAATCGCTCTGTCTTCCCGTTCTGTTGTGGCCCTAGGTCGACCGCTGACATCTGCCGTTGTTGACCCACTCTTGCCAGCACCGTCCAATCGCCGCATCGCTTCGACCCACATGTCCAGCGATTCTTCGATTCGTCCAACCAGCCTCTTTCAATCCGATAGCACAACCTCTTTCAAACTCTGACATATGCTCGTAATGAGCACGAATCTTTCGGCGAGGCATTGTTACAGTCGACGTAAGATATCCGCAGTCAAAATGCAACAGAAATTTTGACCACATATTGAGAATCGCTCCTTATATACACCTGCTGAATGCGCAGTTCCGATGCGCTGGAGTTCCCGCTATTCATTCATTGGACACCAAATTTTAATCATTTGCATGTTCGGTCAAAATTTCTTTATTTTTTTTTAAGAAATTTCCATTTCTTCTGAAATAGCCGCACTGAGTTGAGAAACAGAATTGGATTGTGTTGTCTCTATCTTAACTACCTTCCATTTCGTTGCAAAAGTGTTCGACGGAGTTCAGTTCAGGACTCAGGACGTGCCAGTGTATTCGTTTCACACCTGTTTTGTCCTATCAGTCCATAAGAGCAGCAGTTATGTGGCAAGATGAGCCATCATCCTGCTATTGAAATTCTTCTGTTCCACAAAACCACCGCAGCGTGAGAACCACCTAATTATCGAGAATATCGATTCATGCAATTATCCACCGCCATGATAGCATGGACAAAGCAGGCCCAATGTCCAAATCCATACTAGCCGAACACTCCTTATACAAGAATTCAAATTATGCAATTCATAAGTGTTTCTGGAAAACTAGTGGTAAATAAAGCAGTGATTTTATTGTTATACATTTTCGTTTAATTAAATCATGGATATTCAAGATATCAATAAGCAGTTTACCCCCTCGTAACTGTAATATCACGCTTATATTATTTATCGAAATATGAATAAAGCAACACATAAGTAGATGCAAATACAATATCAATTAATTGTAGTTCGCCACATCGTCAGTAATCCTCGGGAGAGGGTACAAACGACTGGAAAACTGAACAGGTAGCAATGCTTAATCAAATGCTTATGCAACATAGAGGGGATTTCGTGCTATTTTTAATTGTCCAAGTGGATCTGCTTTGCTGAATGAATAGATAATATATGATCTGTCAGCGCCGGATCGGCTGCTCGGAATTTTGAAACACATTCAAAACTAAGTCAACGAATCATTACTGCTATAAAGGAACACCTCATTTCATGTGGAGTAGTTTAAACTCTTCCCCATTCTTTATAACCATAACCGTACCTCTTCTGTATGTACTATAAAAATTCAGACACAATGCGTTATACCGCTAAGTTTTAACACATGTTTTAAATTTTTATTACTTCGTTTTTATATCTATAATTACAACATTAATATCACATGACTTTCATTACAATGCATATAATTTCTTATGCATACCCCGAAAAGCTTTGCTTTATTTTAAGCGGTATGTTGGCCGCATACGAAACGAATAAATTGAGATTCATGTGCTGTAACCGCGTATGATTTAGTATCAACAGTAATTTTTTTTTAGCAACTTTATTTAGGCAGCAACATGAACAACAAAAAATATACAAAAATAAAAAAACATATTTAAAATTCAGAATAAAATTAGATCTTGAATTTTAACAGAGTTTTTTACCTTATCTCTAAACAAACATCCGCTGCTATTGAATATTTAATTTTGAGACGAAGATCTTGATAATTTTTAATTAAAGACGCTTATTTTTCAGTTTTTATGTTAATAACAAAACCGAGGAATTTCTTGTTGAAGAAGCTTCTAGTTTCCCCATTTAATTTGATTTTAAATGATTAAAATGTGGATAACATTTTAAATACCCGTAAGATAACATCTTTTCGAAAAGGAATTTATAGTTTTTCTGAAAGCCTTTTTACGACTATTTTTTATTTCATTGCCTTCCACGTAATTTCTCTTTATTTTTCAATCTTTAACTCGACGTTCATTACTTTTATTAATTATACGGCCAAATGTTTCATTTACTTCTTTTCAATCAAAATAAGGTTAATATATTGCGATATTAGGAGACGTGGGTTTGTTTTCTTATCTGGTTTTAATAAACCTGGAAATAAAAGTAAAATATCGGAGTGTAGAACTTCCACATTAACATTAGAAATGTTCTTGCTGAGATAATTTAAAAAGAAATTGTTGTATTAGAAAATAGAAATAATACGTATTCGTTTTATTAATGGCTTCTTGGACTTTTGCCACTTGGGATACGAAGTAACGTAAACTTAATAAGCACAATTCATAAAATTGGCAACATGCCAGCTTCTGTCCTTTTATTTGACGTTTTCCAAATATTGTACATAATGTCACTTTCCTTATCTAACAAGGAATATGGTAAATAATTTCTCTGTATATATTTGGCAATAGTATGTATTTTTGTGTTCAGAATTCTGATTAATAGGTCAGTCTTCCGTTTACCATGGACGTGTTCAGACGTATCGCTCCGCCAAACCGACGTACTAGTTTCCTTAATGTTGTAATCGAATTAATTTATTTGTTGGTGTATTAATGCATTATCCTAAAGTTTTAAAACTTTAATAAAATATTTAATTTAGATCCGAGATTAGACTTCAAAGTTAACACAGCATATGGTGGAATTGTAATCAATTATTTTATTACAGTATATTTATTATACAGTAGTATTCAGATATCATAGACCAATAATTACGTCTTTCAAAGGTCTTTAAAAATAAATTTCAATATTATAGATATATTTTCAACACTCTCATATTCAAAACATTGAAGTTTTTTCCAAATTTTTACAAAGACTATTTTTTTTTAGATTTATATTGGTTTAAGATTTATAAATGTATAGATTTCTTAATTTTTCTAAGACGGGAGCGACGTTAATTTCTACCAAGATCTAATCTTATCTTTTAAATATCTAGTTTAAAAATAGGCGGCGACGGATAAAATTTTTCGCTCTTCCCTTTTAAACATTATTTTCACTGTTAAGTAATCGAATAAGGTTAATTTTGTTACACATAAGAAAAGCAATTCCATCAAAACTTTAAAGAAATTGAAGCATATTATGAAGAATTTCATAAATATCTCTTCTATTTCTTCTGAAGTTCTTTTCGGAATATCTCATTTAATATAATTATCAAGGCTTGTCGCTCTTCCTCTCTTCGTACTTTCCTTTTAAGTTGACTACTTCTTCTTCTATCATAATTTCGAATGCCTCTTTTCTGTTCAAGTCTCTTCACTCGATGCATTCTTTCACATTTTTCTGCAGAAAGTTTTATTTGTTTCATTAGTTCCTTACGACTTGCTGTTCAGAAAATTTATTTTTCTGTAGGCTGTGAAAATACCTGATTACGGGACGTAGGGTCGCTTGAATTCGTTTTTATGACAATTATATTTATTAAGGGGTTTCTCTCTCTATGGCGAAATTGGCTAAAAAAATGCTAACTAAACACGTTTTTCTTAACTCAAGTTATACACAATCTTAGTATTAACTGAATTCCAAAGTAATTTTCCCTTTATTATATTTTTTGAAATGCATGGTCAAAATAACAAAGAAGTTACATACATAAAAAACACTCACAAGAAATAATCACACATCATTATTATTACAAGTTGTTTTATCATTTAAAAACAACATACTAATGGAATGCATTACATATACATAATAATGCAACTTATAAAGATACAATGGTGCTAATATAAGCATACAAATAATGAATTACCAATTTCTGTTACGTTGACCTTAAAATCAGAAATATGCCTGTCGGTGAACTTAGTGACGTCGTGGCAGAGTTTGAGTGAAATTCAAACCTACAGAAAAAAGTATCTTCTTCAGTGGCGATTCATGACTCCAGAAAGAGGTAAAATCGTTTTAGTAGCTGGATTCACCCCCACCCCATCAACAAATACGAACAAATAACTGTGTATATATATATTAAAATGAATAGTTAGCGAGCTATTACTTATAGAAAGGAATTAAGAGAAATATAAATACATACATATATGGCCTGCAAAAGGGTTCCTGGTATCTAACTGATCAACTGATGTTCGAAATCCAGCTTGTTCTCTTGGTTGAGCTGCATCTAATTTTTTCTGCAGGCGATGTGTTAGCACTTTTGTGAAGATTTTATAAATAGCAGGTAACAAGCTAATTGGTCGGTAATTTTTTAAATCCTCTTTATCACCTTTTTTATGCAAAAGAATTACTGTTGCAGAATCCCATTGGTTTGGTATGTTACCACTGTTGAGGCATTTGGTAAAGAATTTTGCGAGTATGTCTTCTACATGTTCTCCAGCTTCTTTTAAGATATCTAATGTAATGCCATCATCGCCAGGGGATCTTCCTTTCTTCATACTTTTTATTGCAAATGCTACTTCTTCTTTTAAGATTTTAGGAGCTGTTCCTTCGACTATCTCAGAGTCTTCGTTTAATCCACTGTTTCCCTCATACAGCTTTCTGTAGAATTCTTCAACTCTTCTAAGTATTTCTTCCCTATTTCTTGTTACAGTGCCATCCTCTCCTTTTAATGCAATGATGTGTTTCTTCCCAATAGACAAACTCCCTTTAACAACCCTAAGGCTCTTGTTGCTTTCAATGGCCTTCCTTACTAACTCACAATTGAATTTTCTTATATCTTCTTTCATGTTTTTGCGCAAAGTTTTGCAAAGTTCTACATACTCGATCTTGCGACTGGTATTTTGATTGTCCACCTTCATAAGTCTTCGCCTTTTCATGAGTTGTTTCGTCTTCTCAGATAATTTGCTATTCTGCTTTTTACATATTACACCACCAATTTCCCCAGCAGTTTCAATTATTGTCTTAACAATGTTTTCATTTGCTTCTGAGATGTCAACTTCTTCAATAAGTCCTTCCAGTGCAGAAAAGCGATTTTTTAATTCCAACTTGAATGCCTCGGTATTTTCTTTTAATTTCTTTAAATCCACCCTCTTACATACTTGTTTCCTAATGAGCTTCTGCCTTTCTAGTTTAGTATTTAAGTGCACTTTACATCTCACCATTCGATGATCACTTCCAGTATTAAATCTGTTCAGTACACTGCAATCTTCAATAATTGATTTCTTGTTTGCCAGGATATAGTCAATTTCACTAGTTCCCCCATTTGGGTGTTTCCATGTCCATTTTCTTTGCGGTTTCTTCTTAAAAAATGAATTCATGATGCTAAGGTTTTCAGCTTCTGCAAATTCGATGAGTTGATCGCCACGTTCATTCCTTTCCCCATATCCGTATTTACCAACCGATGTCTCTCCTTGTTCCTGTTGTCCAATTCTTGCATTGAAATCCCCCATGATGAGCTTGATATGTTGTTTCCCTTTGGTGTGTAACTCTTTGATTTCTTCATAAAATTCTTCAACCTCTTCGTCGGTATGGCTTGATGTTGGTGCATATACCTGTACTATTTGAAGTTGGTATCGCTGGGTTAGTTGAACAACAAGCCTCGCTGCTCGATCTGATGTACTTTCAACTTCCAGAAGACAGTCTTTAATTCTTTTGTTGATTAAGAAGCCAACACCACTTGTTCTTCCAGTTTCCGTTCCTCTATAGTAAAACAAATGTCCGCTTTTCAGTTCCACCAACTCTTCACCTTTTCTTCTAATTTCACTGAGTCCTACAATGTCCCATTTGATCTTGTCTAGTTCCTCTTCCAATTCCTGAAGTTTTGCTTCAGAAGCAAGGGATCGTCCATTAAACGTAGCCAAGGTCAATAACAAACGGCAGCCTGGGCCATTCCAGTGATTCTTAGCACCCCCTGCTTTCATGCCACACTGACCGCTGCCTTGATCAGGAGCACTCCAGCACCTGGAGACTAGGGGCCATGGTTTCTGGTGTGTCAACATAATGGAGGAATTAGCCATAATTTCACCACGCTGGCTAGACGGGTTGGTGAATTAGCCCTCCCCTTCCGCCTTTCTATCCGTGTAGCAAATATTAATTTGCCACATAAATAGAAAGCTCAGCCTGCACCACTTGAAGGCGGGGTAGGACACTAGGTTACTGGCCTGGCCGGTTCCACACATCGTCACATACGTTCAGCGTGTGGGTCTCCTTCCAGTTAGATACCAGCAACCCTTTTGCAGGCCATATATATATATATATGTGTGTGCATGTTTATGCATATGAGCATATATATGTCTTTATTCTGATTGCACACTTCTGGGTCTATTATGAGTGCAAAGAAACAATTTGTTTATTTTGAATATATAAGTTTATTTAAACTTATATTTTTACTAGTTAATAATTAAGTGTTTATCTTGAGTGTGACATATTCATGTAAAACTTTTTACAATTTTTGGTATAATTAATGAATTTTCTCACTTCATCATCATTTCTATTCATGTTAATTGAACCTTTACACTTTAATCACTTTCAATACCTCTATCTACTTGTTGTAAGTTTGCTTTTGGGCCACTTACAACAATTGAGATTGTTCTTATTATTAATAAAGAGACCCTTCTAAATTACTAAAATATTTTAAAATTAATTATATTCTGGATTTATACTATTTTTAACTAATTTTTGATCAATATTGGTTCATTCAGTATTGATCACAAATCTCAATTATTGTAGTCAGAAAAAGCAAACCAATAACAGGGATTTTGTGCGGTCCCTGATGAAGAACAAAATTCTTGGTATTGTTTAATCTTTTACTCCTCTTCACCTTTTACTACTACAATTTCAATTTTTATTCTGAGATGTTTCTACTACTTAAATTTACTTGGTTTTACTACCTTGTGTGATATTACTTTACAACTTTAACTTTGTCCAAGTTAATATACAATTAAGTGTAGTGTATTCATGTATATTACATTAGAAGGTACTACATGTCACAATCATACTAC